>JBBDGP010003985.1:0-366047 GCA_037952835.1 Lithobates septentrionalis | reverse complement strand
CCATAGAACCACATTCTTCCTGGGCAATTTTAGCCTAATGCTGGCAATAAAATAAAACTAACTCAAGACACTAATTTGTTAAAAAGGAGCCTTTATTTACCTAAAAATAATTCCAGCAAAAAAACTATTTTTCTTTATCCGTATTTGTGAACTAGAAATATTTCCATATTCCTATGCAGCCTTGCAGGAGGCGGGCCAGTACAAGTCTCAGCACACGCTCCTTCCTATGGTTTACAGTGTATGTCAAGGGCAGAAAGGCCTCCCATTGACTTTACATTGTGAGCCACATAGGAAGACAACACAATGAGGCTTTCACTCCCCCTGCTCGTGAAAACAACCCACATTAACAAAATCATTGTTGTATAGGCCTGTAAAGCCCCTTTCATGCATTTGCTTCATTTGTGATGTTTTGCATAGTTTCTGCAAGACAAAGGGAATCTGTCCACATTGGACTATTGGAGCTGCTTGCTTTGTTGCTGCAGGTTCCGGGGCTTGTCCTCCGTACTTCAGGCCCAGCACAAGGATGTGTCAAAGACACACAATATATGCACATGCATGTTCCAGGTAGTAAAGTAAGGGTATGGATAAGCAGCCCAGAGCACACATAGACAAAAACAAATGGCAGCAACTATCATTTGAATTTGATCTTAAAGTAAAACTTTTCTCATCCATAATGAAGCAAAAGTTATATTGTAGGACAGGCCATTCTTTTGACTTTCTCAGCAAAGTTAAGATTTGCATGTTGCAAAAGTCCCTAGATTTTGGGGGCAACTGGGCTATGGTAACAATAATAAAAGGTACGTGGTGGCACATGGGGACACTTGCATCACATTCAGGCTGTCAATTAGCTTAAAGGGGAGAAAAGGATGAATCTGAAGTTCAAGTGCATGTCACGTGCTACCCTTCATTGTTTTTTTCTCTTTTGTAAACTCCTTAAAGGTATGTTCCAATTTAGAGCAAATGAAAAGTGGACTCCTACAGATCGTTTATGCAGAAGAACATTTGCTAGTTCTCATATACAAAGTCAGATGAAAGATCCAAACATTACAAAACATTTAATAGCAGCATTGGTTCACAACAGCGACACAGAACCTCCAGCGCGTTTTGGGGCTTAGAGGCCTTCTTCTTCAGAGCTTTAACATAAGTGGTAAATCAAAAGAACTTCTGAGTTTGGCTGATTATTTGATTTCTGGCTGAAGCCTACACAGCAAATTTACTCGTGGTGATTTGTAGAATTTTTGAGTTCTTTTCATTACTGATGTTTAAAGTGATAATAAAGGCAATCATTTATATTTTGTTTTTTAAATAACAAACAGGTCTTACTTACCTGATCTGTGCAGTGGTTTTGCACAGAGCAGCCCCGATTCTTCTCTTCTTGTGTCCCCCTGACTCTCCTGGCCCCTCCCTTCTGCCAAGTGCCCCCGCAGCAAGCAGCTTGCAATAGGGGCACCTGAGCAGGTGCTCCCGAGCCTCTGCTCTGCGAGTCCATTCACACACACAGCCGTGGCTCGGCCCCACTCCCTCTCCTCATTGCCTCACTGGCTGTGATTGACAGCAGCGGGAACCAATGGCTTTTGCTGCTGTCTCAGCAAATCAGGAGGGAGAGACCCAGCAAAGCAGAGGCTCCCCTGCACAGCGCTGGAGAAATCTCAGGCTCAGGTAAGTATTGGGGCTGCTGCACAGAGACAGTTTTTACCTTCATGCACGTAGGTAAAAATCCTTGGAGCCTTTAGGACCACTTTAAGCCATGGGGGTTGGTTTCTCGTTTCTGAGCCCCTGAAATGCATTGGCTGTTCTGTGTTGTCATTTGTGAACAGATACTATTATCAAAGGGTTTTCTACTCTTATGCCCTGTACACACTATAGCATTTTCCGACATCAAAATCCATGTTTTTTTTTCCGACGGATGTTGGCTCAAACTTGTCTTGCATACACACGGTCACACAAATCTTGTCGGAAATTCCGAATATCAAGAATCTAATTTTGTTGTCGGAAAATTTGAGATCCAGATCTCAAATTTTGTGTGTGGGAAATTCTGATGGAAAATGTCCGTTGGAGCCTACACACGGTCGGAATTTCCTACAACAAGCTCCCATCGAACATTTTCCGTTGGAAAATCCTATCGTGTGTACGGGGCATAAGGCTGGTTGGTGCTCTCATTGGACTGTACTTGTGAATCTTTGAAGTTGGGTCCCCTGTTTGAGGACACCCCGAGCTTCGTCACCAGAGCCATGGTTCCATATTACCTTCTGACCAATCCGATGATCTGAATCCAGCACCTCATCGATACTTATTACGGTACATTCACTAATTCATAGACTGCTCTTCAAAGCAGCACTGGAGAGAATCTTTTTGTTACTTTTTATTTATTACCCCAGCAAGACTTTTATGCCAACATCAGGGTTTAGGTCCACTTAGATGCCCAAACTGAAATCGCTGCATAATAAGCAATTAGCCAATAGCTGTGTGAAGTTCTATGTGAACGTTGTGATGTCTTTGCTGTTATTCTTCCTATACCACCCTCATATATAGGTCATTCTGTCTGCAGGGTGAGCTGGATTACAAACTGCAAGACCAAGACAACATTGTATTCATCTCCACATTACACGGAGGATAGTGAAGACCTTGTGATTTGGTTTAATCCAATCATGATGTTCCAAGTGGGGAGGGGATTTTCACGGTGTCTTCATCAGCTCCAGTGGCGGTTCCTTGTAAAGTGACTTAAATTCTGAAAAGGACATGTCTACATACCACACCACCAGGGCAGCTGCTGTGTGAATAGGTCAGAGCCATCCGTTTGGTGACATCTGGGACATCTCATTTACTGGCGGCCTTAAATAGTATGTCATTCACATCCTTATGTCACATTTTGAACTGCTTCCAACCAATTGCCTTTTTTTGTGCTTCCTTTAAAATATTGTGTTAGTATGGCATGTTTCCTCCCGAAATCAGATTGATATATGCTACCCTTTACCTACACACGTGGGAGCAGCTATTGTGTTCCTACATGAAGTGTCTGTGTTTCCTTCCCAGCAACCAATCTTTTTTTCCCTATTCTGCTGCTATGACAAAAGAAAACCATCTTCTTCCTTTTCAAGGAATGAAAGTGACACAAAGCACTGTGAGCCGTATCGGTCCTGAGGTCAAAATACAATAGTGAGCAAGTGCTCATGAGGGCTCATTAAAAGTCTAGCAGTCACCTATTTTAAGTAGGTATAAACAATAACTGGATGCTATTAGGTTTCCTAAAGCACTGTGTATCATAAACCATTGCCATGTTTTCTTAATAAAAAAATAAAGTTTCCACATTTTTTCATCCATGGTTGCATCTTAGTGCTGCTGATCTCTTGCAGCTTCTTATCAGTCACTTCCTTCAGCAGTGGCTTTCTGGCGGGCTTCCAGATGGTGATAACAGCACATGCCTTCACAGTGTGCATTGGCACAGCCCCTTAATGTCTTTACTGGAGCCATGTGTAACAAAGGGACAATGTAGAAGCATAATTGAGAGTCTGTGACACTGTGTATTCACCCCGTAACAGCAAGTGCCTATACACGTTTCCTCATGGCAGGATCAAAACGTATTATTTTAATGATATTTAAAAATTAAAAGAGATTGAAAATGACTTGTGAATTAACATTAAAGCCCCACTCTGGGCAAATTATGAACCCTTTTCCACCGCTCCCTAACACATCCTGCAAGGTTTTATTTATTTCTTACCTGGTAAAGCAAGTTAAGGTCAAGGTCTCTTGGCAGCACCCTTTCTGGGTGCGGGAGACCACTAATCCCATGCTGTAGATGCTCCATCGCCGACTGGTCCCTGACAGTCTACTTGCACTGACATCACACCTCTTTTGGACCCTGGGAAGACCCCGCTGTTGGCTAGCCAATAGAAAACATCCACCAAAGGAAATGCCCCATTGGATGTAAACAGAAGAGGAGAGAAGGCTTGAGATAGCAGCGTCACATGATAGTGGTGCCATGTTTACCTGCACAAGATGCCTAGGTGTTCTGTGCATCCCATCCAGGCACCCCTATTAATGTCAATTGGGATGCAGAGCCACTACTCCCAATATTACATTCGTGTGAGTGCAGGTGTGTGTCTCCAAACTCCCTGTCTGTGTTTGAGGACATGTACTAGAGCTGCACAATTATTCGTTAAAAAATCGTGATCTCGATTCAACCCCCTGATGATCTCTATTGCAGAGTTTGCCAATTCTTTCATATAACAAGTGGAGAGACTTATCTGCTCACTCAGCTGTCAAAAGAAAACATCAGGGCACTCTGCCAAGTTTTTAACATGAAACATTGTAACTAACTCTTCCTTCTTAGATCAAAGGGATAAACTTCTGTGTGTAAAGAAAAAATCCAGGCAGTCTGCCAAGTTTTTAACAACATGTAAGGGCGGCACAGGGCGGCACAGTGGTGCACAGGGCGGCACAGTGGTGCAGTGGTTAGCACTCTCACCTAGCAGTAAAAAAGGGTCGCTGGTTCAAATCCCAACCACGACACTACCTGCTTGGAGTTTGCATGTTCTCCCTGTGCCTGCGTGGGTTTCCTCCGGGTACTCCGGTTTCCTCCCACACTCCAAAGACATGCTGGTAGGTTAATTGGCTTCTGTCCAAAATTGGCCCTAGTATATGAATGGGGACCTTGGATTGAGGGTAGGGACTGATGTGAGTGTGCGATGTACAGGGTTAGGGACAAGGGTCTGGGTTGTAGACCCACACTCACTCAGGTTGAACTGGATGGACTGGTGTCTTTATTCAACCTTACTAACTATGTACCTATGTAACTATGTAAATGCAGGAAGTTTAACCACTTAAAGTCCTAAATCTTTTTCTGACACTTGTTTAAGTTAAAATCAATATTTTTTCTAGAAAATTACTTGGAACCCCCAGACATTATATATATTTTAGCAGAGACCCTAGGGAATAAAATGTCAATTGCTGCAATATTTTATGTCACACTGTCTTTGCCCAGCGGTCTTTCAAACGCAATTTTTTGGGAAAAAATACACTTCAATGCATAAAAAAAAAAAGAAGAAACAGTAAAGTTAGCCCAATTTTTTTTTGTTTTAATGTGAAAGATGTTACACCGTTAGAATCGTGAGAGAATTGTGATCTACCTTCTAAGCAAAAAAAATTGTGATTCTCATTTTAGCCAGAATCGTGCAGCTCTACCGTGTACCCACACCCACATGGAGGTCTAAATGGTAGCAGCAGCTGTCTCTGTGAAGCCATTGCACCCCAATTGACATCAATGGGACTGCGTGCCTTGGAAGGCACAGAACACCTGTGCATCCCGTGCAGGTAATCATGGCCCTTGAGTCGGGTATGCATTGATATGCCCCGTGTGAACTAGGCCTTATATGAGATTTTAGTGATCAGGTTTACATACACTTTAAAACTAGTTGTCTGCCTACTGTGGGCATCCACTCCATTTTTGCTCCAGTTTCTGTCAATTATATTCATTAGGATTTTTGGGTGTATGCGCATGCGTATGCACATTTGCACGCCTGTACAGTTGTGCTCATAAGTTTACATACCCCGGCAGAATTTATGATTTCTTGGCCATTTTCCAGAGAATATGAATAACACAAAAACATTTCTTTCACTCACGGTTAGTGTTTGGCTGAAGCCATTTATTATCAATCAACTGTGTGTGTGTTGTAAACTTTTTTAAAATCATAATGGCAACAGAAAATACCCAAATGACACCGATCAAAAGTTTACATACCCCAGTTCTTAATACCGTGTATTGCCCCCTTTAACATCATTGACAGCTTGAAGTCTTTTGTGGTATTTGTGGATGAGGCTCTTTATCTTCTCAGATGGTAAAGCTGCCCATTCCTCTTGGTAAAAAGCCTCCAGTTCCTGTAAATTCTTGGGCTGTTCATGAACTGCACGTTTGAGATGTCCCCCAGAGTGGCTCAATGATATTGAGGTCAGGAGACTGAAATGGCCACTCCAGAACCTTCACTTTATTCTGCTGTAGCCAATGACAGGTCGACATGGCCTTGTGTTTTGGATCATTGTCACGTTGGAATGTCCAAGTACGTCCCATGCGCGGCTTCCTGGCTGATGAATGCAAATGTTCCTCCAGTATTTTTTGATAACCTACTGCATTCATTTTGCCAACAATTTTTACCAAATTTCCTGTGCCTTTGTAGCTCACACATCCCCAAAACATCAGCGATCCACCAGCGATCCTCTCCAAATGTAGCGGTTTATAGTTGTGGGCAAAAAGCAAAATTATCACTCCAAATGACTTTGTGCCAGAAGGTTTGAGGCTTTTCTCTGTGCTGTTTGGCATATTGTAAGTGGGATACTTTGTGGCATTTGCGTAGTAATGGCTTTCTTCTGGCGACTCAACCATGCAGCCCATCTTTCTTCAATTGCCTCCTTATTGTGCATTTTGAAACAGCCACACCACATGTTTTCAGAGAGTCCTGTATTTCACCTGAAGTTATTTGTGGGTTTTTCTTTGCATCCCGAACAATTTTCGTGGCAGTTGTGGCTGAAATTTTAGTTGGTCTACCTGACCGAAGTTTGGTTTCAACAGAACCCCTCATTTCTTGATTAGAGTTTGAACACTGTTGATTGGCATTCTCAATTCCTTGGATATCTTTTTATATCCCTTTCCTGTTTTATATAGTTCAACTACCTTTTCCTGCAGATCCTTTGACAATTCTTTTGCTTTTCCCATTACTAGGAATCCAGAAAGGTCAGTGCAGCACTGGATGAAAGATGCAAGGATATGTCAGGAGTCCAGAAACTCATTGACCTTTTATACACACACACTAATTACAAGCAAACAGATCACAGGTGAGGATGGTTATCTTTAATAGCCATTCAAACCTCTTTGTGTCAACTTGTGTGCATGTTATCAGGCCAAAATCATCAGGGTATGTAAACTTTTGATAAGGGTCATTTGGGTAGTTCCTGTTGTCATTATGATTTTAAAAAGAGTAAACACAGTTGATTGATAATAAATGGCTTCAGCCAAACACTAACCATGAGTGAAAGAAATGTTTTTGTGTTATTCATATTCTCTGAACAATGGCCAAGAGATCATAAATTCTGCCAGGGTATGTAAACTTATGAGCACCACTGTATGTATATATACGCAAGGTTTTTACAAAACACAACTTGCATTTTTTACTCAGGATCTTCCTGCTAGCACGATCCTGTGTATAAACATCAGTAAATGATTGCTTTTGTGTGCGAGAAGCCCTAAAGAGCGTATCCATATAATGAATAATGTCTTGGAGATCACTGCAACACGCATGAATAAATCAGATTTTTCTGGCCGTGTTTATAGGGCAGAATGGGATATTGAGAGGGATATGATCAGCTGCTTTACGCAGCACTGTCCTCCTCTAGACATTTTTTACATAATGACTGTCACCCCCCATTGGTGTTTTGTTATGGTTCAACTCAATGGACTTTTTTTTTCCACCCCAGCTATGAAAGCATCAGCTGGGTAAAAATAATGCCATATTATCTTAATTCAGAGAAAATAAAATAGCATTTGCAACCATTACATTACTGACGTCTTTTTTTTTTTTTTTTTTTCCTCCATTCAAAGAAGGTGGATTTATAGACTAAAGAAATATGACTTGCCATCAGCGTTCTGTGACAGAACAACAGTGCTCCTGGTGAAACACCCACAATGCGTTTCGTGGGGTAAAAAATCTAATTCTCTCCGACCTCCGGAGTAGCAGAAGAATTGAACATGATGCAGTGTCTTGATTTACCGGAAAAAAAGCGGTGAAGAATCGTCAGGTTGAGTCATGATTTATATCTTCATAGTCGTCATGTGGTACGCCGGTCACCCCTGCCAGGATCTTGCTCATTTTCATGGGGGGGGGGGGATTCGCTGCGAGTTCTGGGATAGTCTCCTCCTCCATTCTATATGGCTGCCCATTCGCCCTGTTCATCCCCTTCCCTCCCCACATCCTGCCTCCTCACTGCTGCAGTCTTTGCTGTAACATGGTTGTGAAAAGCTCCTGTCCATTCATGGGGATGTGAAAGGTCCCCATTGCTTGACATTTTTCCGGCAGGGACAGTGTGAAAGAGAGGCGATTCATTATCGGCCAAGTGGGTCAAGGAGAATGTCCGCAGCTTTTCAAGGGGTTAAAGTATAATGTAATTGATACATTGGGTTGTTTTATCATTATTGTATTGATTTGTTAACCAGGAGCTGTGCTCTTGTCACCTATTGGGTTTATGTATCAATAATTCGTAGTGCTGCTGGGTGGTCATGATTTTTTTTAGCTGGGCTTTTCTAATAAGGGTGATGTGCTTATTGTAAAACCTATACCATTGCATGGGTTTATACCTTTCATTGGTTTAGAGTGGTTGTAAGAAGGACAAATGTTTTTCGATGGTAAGTTGCTGAATCTTTCACATATTTCTTGAGCTACTTGTTACAATCCAATTGTTTAGGGCTCCTTCACACCAGCAGCAGCGCTGAATGCATAGCCAACGGTGTGCGCTGGGAGGTCCGCCAAGTGCTGGAATTTTTTTTTTTTTTTTAGTTAGAACTTGATTGAAATTAAGTTTGTAATGTTCACATCGCATGAAGTGCAGTGTTTTTTTTTTTTTTTTTCTGCATCAAAAACACGTGGAAAGTAGGTTAAATGGGTTCCAATGGCACACCAGTGCAGTGCATTGCAGTGTTTTTCATTTAAAAAAAAAAATGTACAACATGCTGCTTTTTTTTCCTGCACAGAACTGTACTAGAACGTGGTAAAAAGCATTAAAAATGCACTGGACCCCAGTACAGTGAAAAAAAAGGAGAAAAAAAATATCTGAAACGCATAAGAAAATGCAACAAAAATGCAAAAGAACGCATCAAAAACGCGGTAAAAACGGAACGGATCTGGAGGACATTTTTGTGGTTTGAACGGGCAAGTGATACTTCATTTGGTTCTACTCACCGCAGTTGTGTTCCAATGTGGTAGTTTGAATATAAGTGGTGAACCGCAAAGAGAGAAAAATTAATTCTCTAATATGGTGTTGCCAACATCCCTTAATAATTTATTGTATGAGGTCCCTTAAAAAGGCCAATAGAGGAATTTCATATTCATATTCATTTTTGAATTTGTAACAATGCATTTGTATGTGAAATCTTGTTTTATATCATATGTGCTGTATCAGTTTTGACCATGTTTCTGATAAATGCCTTTTTAACAATATTTTCTAAATAAATGATATTTTTTATACATAATTTCTTTTTGTTCGCCCATAAAGTCCCAGTGTACCGGGGGGTACTGGTGTCCCCTTTTTTTAAGGGACCTCATACAATGTGGTAGTTTGCGTTGCAGCGTGCTTCACTACAAAACTATACTGCATTCCCTACACACCACCGTAACCTATTGGTGTGAGCTGACTTCATGGCAAACTTGGCAAATTGCCTTGTCTTTGTGTCTGAACTGCATTGGGCAAGGTTGCCCAGCACAGCCCAATGCAAATGGTGTCAATGGGCCCTCAATATTTTAACCGGAAAAGGAGCACATTATCAGGTTGGCAAATTTCCATTCTTGTTTAGTGGAGTGTTAAAGCGGAGCTCCAGTCATTTTTGTGTTTATTACAAGTCAGCAGCTACAAAAACTATAGCTGCTGACTTTTCATAAACACACACTCACCTGTCCCACGATCCAGCAGTGCACTCACCGCAGCCATCTTCACCCTCTGTCCTCCCTCAGCGGCGCCGGCATCTCTACTATGGACACCCGGCTGTGACAGCTTGCGGCATCACAGCCAGGTGCCCATTGCGCATGCAGGAGCGGTGCTGCGCTCTGTGACTGGTCCCGAAGTCTTCGGCGGGGGGAGGAGAGCTTCCGCTTTCAATCTTCTAAGACGACCGGAATGGAAGTGGGAGCGGGTACCTGTCAAATTGGGGTACCTGCTCCTCCCCCTCCTCCTCAAAAGCTCAGTTTCACAAACATAGGTGTGCGCAGCCTTTTGCATTAGGGTGTGCACCCCAAAGCTCAAACACACACTACCAATCGCTCACTGTGTTCATTCAGGTCAGTAAATTACATATTTACTGGCCCCTTCCCCCATTCATCCTAAAACATCCCCGCAGCAACAGCTGTCGGGAGAGGGGAGGAGGGAAGCCAGCAGCGGTGCGGGGGGAGCTAGGGCAGTAGGGGGAATCTATGCTGCACAGGGTGATTAGGGTGTGCCTGGGCACACCCTGTGTGCACACCTATGTTCACAAACAGGAGTCTGGGAGGAGGCCTTAAAGCAGAACTTCCACTTTTGGATGCAACTCCACTTTAATTAGACTATATACTTATTATACAATACAATTGTTGGCCATTCATGATACAGTCTGACGTTACAGTTCTCTAGATTTTCCAAATCCATGTTAAAAAAAAGTCAATTGAATTTTTATCCAGTCAGGCAGGCACTTGCATTACATAATTGTTGGTAAATTGTAAAATTTGATTGTAACGTGTGTCAATCTTAGTGGAGGTAAAGCCACTTTTATAAAAAAAATATTTTTTTTTTATGGCAGAAGAGACTATCTATGTCTCTTCTATCATAGATATTTCTCCTTGCCTGCAGCTCAGTGTACTGCCTTGGTACAGTTTCTGTGCCAAGACAGAGTAAAAACCATGTGCCTGTGTGGAGGTTACTTAGGCCTGGGTCACACCTATGCATTTTTTAGTGCGTTTTCAGTATTGCAGAAACACACTACATTCCATTTAACATAGTTTCCTATGGATGTAGTTCACATCTGTGCATTTTATAGAAAGTACCAGGGACTTTTTTCTGGTTCCATAGACTTCAATGGATCAAAAGCGTGTATTGAAAAATGCAAAATGCACCTGCAATATGCAAACTGCAACCTGCATAGGTATGCATCAGGCCTAGCCAATCATGCAGCTGAAGACTGAACGTGGAAGAAGACCGGAAGTATACAGAAGCACCATGGTAGAGGGAAGTGCTGACATCATAGTGGTGGAAGGGATCACTTTGGGTGGGTAAGTCTGCCATAATGTACTAACATGCTGTGCATATATATTATGGTGAAAAGCTCTTAGAGACCCCAGTTTTATTTTTTTGGTTTGCGATTTACTTCCACTTTAAGGGCCTATCTGATTAGATAAAAATTCAGTGGATCGTTTAGGTAGACTCTCAAATAATATAATTTTAGTAAATGTGAAGGAGATTTACAATGAAATTGTAACATGAATTTCCAACTTAAGCGTATGGCTTATTGAACTTTTTTCAATCTTCTCATTTATCATTTCCAGCCATTAAGGTTGATTAAACTGCAACCATATTATTTATTTATTTATTTATTTTTTATTTGCAGCACTAAAGGATTTTGTAACTTGATTTTTTAATCAGACTGAATTGATTCAAACAGAAAAGGACTCAAACATATGTATGGCCAAATAAAAAGAGAAAATCCAGACCCAATCAAATGTTTTATATTGCATAGAAAAAATGTGAATGTGACTATGGCTAGCATCATTAGCGGTTTGTTCAAAAGGCAGCGGTGCGCCAATCAATCAGAAATCAGCTTGAAGTATTTAAGATATGCAGATTAAAAAATGTGTTTTCTGGTTGCTACAAGTTTCTGCGAACAATATTTTTACCTTGTTCATTACTTTGAAAGAGAAATTAACTCTTCCAAACCCCCCCCCCCCCCCCCCCAAAAAAATTAAAATCCCTGACACTGGTCCCTGCCTTAAAGTAATAAAAATCCAGTTTCTTGCTTGAAGCATCACCACCATCTTTAGTTGGAGATCCAGCCAATGCGCAGACACGCCCTTATTATGCCAGGTCTTTGTGGCATACGTGCCTGTGCAATATCTCACAAACAACTCATGAGATGGCTAAATTGCACATTCCAGGAGGCAGCTTGTGAGATGTTGCTCTTGTGCAGACACATTGTGGGGTCTCTGGCAGAGACCCTCGGTATGTATAAGCATGGGGGGTTGGTCTGATATCATCCTTCCCCAAGCTGGGATTTAGGAAGTAAAAAAAAATAAAACATTTTTACATTTTTTTTTGTGTCAATGTGTAAAAAGGAACAGGTGACCTAAAAATGGGTAAAGTTCGGTTCGGAATAAAGTAGAGTGACGTAATAAATATGCTGTTAAAATTGTGGCTTATGTGACAGGTGTATTACTTCTACATTTAACCATAACATCCAGTTATGGTTGGAATCTGATGTTCTGCGTTAGCCCCTGCTTTCGTTATATCTTGGATGCTCCAACAGCAAGCCCTCCCCCCCGTAATGTCTGACTCCATTCCGGAGAGTTTGGGGTATCCTCTCACTAATACAGTCCCTGAAAAACTGAAGAATCTGCAAGGTGGTTTAAAAGGTAAGTACATCTTTTCACGAAAAATGAAAAGGCGAGTTCATTCCAACTGGCCTGGCCACCCCTCTGGACCCCATTGTACATAGCGGCCGCGATGCCCTGTGCTGCCGGTCTGTACACCTCACCGGAGCGAATACTAATCATAAAGTAATACTTCATATTCCCACCGCACACGTTCCTGGATAAGCTCTCAAAGTTTGGGTGCTGCAGCAACAACCAGCTGGATACTGGTTCAAGTCACAAAGTAGATATTTGCCAGCACACCGCGGATCAACAAACAGTAGCGTCCAAGTGGATTATTTATTGCATGATCACAACACTCTGTGTTGTGATCATGCAATAAATAATCCGTTTGGACGCTACTTTTTTGTCGATCTATAGTGTGCTGGCAAATATCTGCTTTGTTACTAATCGTAAAGCTCACAATGGCAAGCGTACATGACCATGCTAACCAACGAGAAGCGTATCTGAGACTTCTTCTTTCAGTAAAGTGTCCTAGAAGAAAAAAGCACTTCTCATTGGTCAGTGAAGTCACTGATCTCTGACCATTGAGCATTAGCTATTGAGAGCATTATCGATACTCACTTTGGGGCTGCATATTACAGTGTACAGACCACAGCACGGAGTATCGGGGCCACTATGTTCAGTGGGGTCTCGGGGGGGGTTGGGGCCTGGATAGTTGAAGTTAATTCACTTTGTGTGGAGGTCCGCCAAATTTTTTTTTTAAAAGTCAGCAGCTACAAATACTGCAGCTGCTGACTTTTAAAATAAGGACACTTACCTGTCCAGGGCGCCCGTGATGTCGGCACCCGAAGTCAATCTCTCCCTCGGCTCTCGGGTGCTGCCGCCGCCATCTTCGGTAGGGGAATCAGGAAGTGAAGCCTTGTGGCAAATGTGACACCGGAGGGGGGGAGGGTTTCGAAAAGTGGAAGTTCCATTTTTGTGTGGAACTCCGCTTTAAGGACCGAGCCTCTTTTTGAGATTTGTTGTTTACAAGTTAAAAAACAGTTTTGTGTTTTTTTGCTAGAAAATTACTTAGAACTCCCAAACATTATACATTTTTTTTCTAACACCCTAGAGAATAAAATGGCGTTGTTGCAATACTTTCTGTCACACCGTATTTGCGCAGCGGTCTTACAAGCGCACCTTTTTGGGAAAAAATACACTTTTTTAAAATTAAAAAATAAGACAACAGTAAAGTTAGCCCAATTTTTTTATATTGTAAAAGATAATGTTATGCCAAGTAAATTGATACCCAACATGTCACGCTACAAAATTCTGCCCGCCCGTGGAATGGCAACAAACTTTTACCCTTTAAAATCTCCATAGGCGACGTTTAAAAAATTCTACAGGTTGCATGTTTTGTGTTACAGAGGAGGTCTAGAGCTAGAATTATTGCTCTCAATCTACCGATCGCGGCGATACCTCACATGTGTGGTTTGAACACCATTCGTATGCTTTGGCTTCTGCACGTGAGCTCGGCGGGACGGGGCACGTTTAAAAAAAAAATTTTCTTATTTATTTTACCTTTTTATTTTTTTGTTTTTACACTGTTTAAAAACAAAAATTGTGTCACTTTTATTCCTATTACAGGGAATGTAAACATCCCTTGTAATAGAAAAAAAGCATGACAGGTCCTCTTAAATATGAGATCTGGGATCAAAAAGACCTCAGATCTCATAATGTAATAAAAAAATAAATTAAAAAAATGTCCCTTTAAGAGCTATGGGCGGAAGTGACGTTTTGACGTTGTTTCCGCTCTGCAATGTTATGGAGACGGGTGGGGGCCATCTTCCCCTCACTTGTCTCCATACCCAGCAAGGGGTAACATCCGATCGCCTCCGCCGCTGCCGACGGCTCCGGTAAGCAGCGGAGGGCACCAGAGCGCAGCGGGAGGCACCTCTCCCGCCTCCGATAAAAGTGATCTTGCTGCGAATCCGCCACAGAGACCACTCTTATCAGAAAGCGGACCGCCGGCTGAAGAAAAGGATCCCGGGGTTATGGCAGCTAGCTGCTGCCATAAGAACTATATTCCTCTTCAAACTTAGGACGTATATCGGCATGCAGCAGTCCATAAGTGGTTAACTTTCTATCATCTATCAAACAATACTGAAATATCAGTATTGGCCGCACTGATCCTTTAGGTCTGGTTCACATCTTTGCATTTTTTAGTGCGTTTTCATTTTTGCAGAAACACATTACAGTCCATTTAACATGATTTCCTATGGATGTAGTTCACATCTGTGCATTTTACGGAAAGGACCAGGGACTTTTTTTCTGGTTTTTGGTTCCATAGACTTCAATGGATCAAAAATGTGTATTGAAAAAAATGCAAAATGCACCTGCAATATGCAAACAGCAACCTGCATAGGTGTGAATCAGGCCTTAGGGCCCATTCACATGTATGCAATGCAGTAATACACACGTTTTCAAAAGCAAACATTTATTATATTGCAGCTTACCACTTCTTACCTGTGATGGCCGCATTTGTTTCCTTTTCTTAGGCTTGCTTTCTTCTAGTCTCATCTGGTGATCTGGCCAGTAAGTCTGTTGTTTTTCACAAGCTATCCAGCAGAATGTATCAGTTTATAAAGCTAAAGCAAACCACCTAACACTGGCAGAGGTAATTAAAATGATCAGCTTTATACATGTAAAACCTTTATTCCCAAAAGGAAAAGAAAACTGTTTGCTCTAACTGCTTATAAAGTGTGAACTGGAGTTTGGCTTCAATTTGTTAGTGGATCTAAAAAATCTGCTAATATATTTAACCCCCCCCCCCCCCCCCCCCCAAAGACTGACAATGTCTGCTGTGCCTTAGATGCTTATTCCTCCAGAGTTGTGTCTCGCTAATACTGGTGGTGTGTTGGTGACCCGATCGCCGGGTTAAAACAGAGGGAAGAAAGCCAAAGAAAAAAAAAATGAATGCAGCCTTCACATCTAATGATTGGTATACTGCAATATATTACACTTTTGTGCTTTTTAGCTTTAGGTTTAATACCGCTTTAAGGTAACCCATTCATTTTTAATGGGTTATCAGTGGGTTGCACTATTTTTGACAACACAATGTATCACAACCAACTGAACATTTACATCTATACACTGAGTGCTTTCTATTTTTTTTTTTATTTTGTTTTACTGTATTTGTGTGTTGGGAGTGAATTGCACTGCATTGCAAATACACCTGCAAATACCGCAATGCACAAGTGTGACTCCAACCCTTAACCATCTACAGCATTGATTATAAACCAGGGTTCCTCTAGGTATTGCTATGGGTTCCTTGAGCATTTTCTGTCTAAAATCCTATTTAATGGTGCCTGTATAGTTCCAGGGCCAATGCCATTTGGTTGAGTCAGCCTGTAAGGGTGGCATTGTGACCGCCATTGAGGGGGTTCAAACCTCCTACTGACCACCAAAGTAAGGGGCATTTTTCCTAGTGACTCCCCCATGAGTTGGTTTAAGTAAGAGTTCCCCAAGACCTAAAAATTATTTTAGAGGTTCCTTTGTTTTAAAAGGGTTAAGAAAGACTGATCTACAGGCTAAAATTACATAGGTACCCTGTTTCCCCGAAAATAAGACCTAGCGTGATTGTCGGTGATGGCTGCAATATAAGCCCTACCCCCCAAATAAGCCCTACCCTGTTTCCCCAAAAATAATCCCTACCCTGAAAATAAGACCTACAAGGACTTTAACTAGGGCTTATTTGGGGGGTAGGGCTTATATTGCAGCCATCACCGACAATCATGCTAGGTCTTATTTTCGGGGAAACGGTATACAACTAATTCTAGGGCCCATTCATACTGGCAGCCAGTGGGGCAACTATCCCCATGCATGTGTTGTGCGTGAGCAACCACGGCCAGATCTGTACCCTGTACAAATAATTGCCTGGCACTGCCGCTGTTCACCTGTTACCGGCTACATGTGATTAGGGACTTTGGCCCTAAATGCAGACAGTTTGCATCTAAAGATGGCGTTTTTAGCCTCAGCTAACTGTTCTGTTTCTGTGCGGCTATAGCATAGAATTCTTCTGCGTCCAGAGGTGGCGTTTAACCGTTTCTGAACTCCGCAGCCTTTCCGCCCTTATTCACTCTTCTGAGTGAGGCCTTATGTTTTAAAGACCAGATCTCATATACGTTCACCTGTAATCTTTGCCTTTCTTTTTTTTATGTATTTTAAAAAAGCGAATTTCTGATTAAACCAGTAATGGATAAAACCTGCAAACCTTTAATGTTTAAATTTGTGAACAGTGAGTGTGACATTTCCATTTCTTTCTATACAGTATACCAGGTCTTCCATAAAACCTTCCACCCAATTACCTTTTATATGGTCCCTCAGTGTAATGTCCTTGTACACAGGGACCCTTCAATAGCTCCCTTCCTAGAAAGCCAGTACACACCAATAGCCAGTGATAAATTCAGCTTGATCACGCCAAGCTTTCTATTCCCTCTCTGCCTACAATCCGCCCTTTTCTTGCTGCACACATAGAAGGAAAAAAAAAAAGGAAAAAAAAAACCTCTGTGCCTTTACGCCGTTAAATTACTGCTTACGGAGGCGTTTTTTAAACCTGGAGGTCATTTATCAATGTCTGGCCGGTTTGAAATGTAGTGATCTTGATAAATTCCTTTCATTCGTATTACATTCTGCTCAAAGCGCTTGCAGCAGGGGAGAGCGGCGCCATGCTAGCAGCAGAAGAGACACGGATCTGAATGTGTGGGATTTGGGGACCGGTCTTACCATATATTGATCTTTTACTAAAGGTGAAACGTTTAACTTGGTCATTACAGAATCCGACATTTCAGGTGGTGCTCCATGTTGTGTTTTTTCAAATGAAACCAAAGCATGAAACTCTTTTTTTTTTTTTTTTCATTTTATTTTTATTATTTATGTGCTTCAGCACCGTGTTGATGGTATTTTCTGTATCTGAAGCATTTGGTATGAAAGGACCTGAATGTAAAGTGAGCAGTATTTTTTATAGTATCAGGAGGAAATATGAGAACATCTGTCATTATGTATTAGAATAAATATCACTTGATTGCACCCAACAAGCCATATATTATGCATTGAAATAATCGCAAACAGTGCAAATTCAGCTCTCAGTACACATACAGTTTCTATCTTTGCTCCAAATAATACATATACTCGTATATATACATACCAAAAGTTAACTGCGTTCCACCATCTGTTAAATCCAACAAAGTCCACAATCTGTTAGATTGTGGAAAATATTGAACTTTTTGCACATACAATGGGGACTGAAAGTATTCAGAAATGGCTCTATATAGCACAAAATTCATAGATATAAAAAGTGCACAAAATCATTCTGAACAACTTCTATATATTATATACAGTGGGGACGGAAAGTATTCAGACCTCCTTAAATTTTTCACTCTTTGTTATATTGCAGCCATTTGCTAAAATCATTTAAGTTCATTTTTTTCCCCCTCATTAATGTACACACAGCACCCCAGATTGACAGAAAAACACAGAATTGTTGACATTTATGCAGATTTTTAAAAAAAGAAGAACTGAAATATCACATGGTCCTAAGTATTCAGACCCTTTGCTGTGACACTCATATATTTAACTCCGGTGCTGTCCATTTCTTCTGATCATCCTTGAGATGGTTCTACATCTTCATTTGAGTCCAGCTGTGTTTGATTATACTGATTGGACTTGATTAGGAAAGCCATACACCTGTCTATATAAGACCTTACAGCTCACAGTGCATATCAGAGCAAATGAGAATCATGAGGTCAAAGGAACTGCCTGAAGAGCTCAGAGACAGAATTGTGGCAAGGCACAGATCTGGTCAAAGTTACAAAAAAATTTCTGCTGCACTTAAGGTTCCTAAGAGCACAGTGGCCTCCATAATCCTTAAATGGAAGACATTTTGGACGACCAGTACCCTTCCTAGAGCTGGCCGTCCAGCCAAACTGAGCTATTGGGGGAGAAGAGCCTTGGTGAGAGAGGTAAAGAAGAACTCAAAGATCACTGTGGCTGAGCTCCAGAGATGCAGTCGGGAGATGGGAGAAAGTTGTGGAAAGTCAACCATCACTGCAGCCCTCCACCAGTCGGGGCTTTATGGCAGAGTGGCCCGACGGAAGCCTCAGCTCAGTGCAAGACACATGAAAGCCCGCATGGAGTTTGCTAAAAAACACCTGAAGGACTCCAAGATGGTGAGAAATAAGATTCTTTGGTCTGATGAGACCAAGATAGAACTTTTTGGCCTTAATTCTAAGCGGTATGTGTGGAGAAAACCAGGCACTGCTCATCACCTGTCCAATACAGTCCCAACAGTGAAGCATGGTGGTGGCAGCATCATGCTGTGGGGGTGTTTTTCAGCTGCAGGGACAGGACGACTGGTTGCAACCGAGAGAAAGATGAATGCGGCCAAGTACAGGGATATCCTGCACGAAAACCTTCTCCAGAGTGCTCAGGACCTCAGACTGGGCCGAAGGTTTACCTTCCAACAAGACGATGACCCTAAGCACACAGCTAAAATAACGAAGGAGTGGCTTCACAACAACTCCGTGACTGTTCTTGAATGGCCCAGCCAGAGCCCTGACTTAAACCCAATTGAGCATCTCTGGAGAGACCTAAAAATGGCCGTCCACCAACGTTTACCATCCAACCTGACAGAACTGGAGAGGATCTGCAAGGAGGAATGGCAGAGGATCCCCAAATCCAGGTGTGAAAAACTTGTTGCTTCTTTCCCAAAAAGACTCATGGCTGTATTAGATCAAAAGGGTGCTTCTACTATATACTGAGCAAAGGGTCTGAATACTTAGGACCATGTGACATTTCAGTTTTTCTTTTTTAATAAATCTGCAAAAATGTCAACAAGTCTGCGTTTTTCTGTCAATATGGGGTGCTGTGTGTACATTGAGGAACAAAAATGAACTTAAATGGTTTTAGCAAATGGCTGAAATATAACAAAGAGTGAAAAATGTAAGGGGGTCTGAATACTTTCCGTCCCCACTGTATATAATATATAGAAGTTGTTCAGAATGATTTTGTGCACTTAGAGGATTTTATATCTATGAATTTTGTGCTATATAGAGCCATTTTTATTTGTTGTCATTATATATTAACCTTCCTAGCCACTGAAGGCATTATAAGGAAATTTATAAAAATCACACCCTGGCTGAGTCAGGGCCTTCAAGAAAACAACACATTATGCTAATGATTTTGCTGAATAGTAAAATTATTCAACTGTTCTATATAAATCTTTTCTTGTAGCTCTAACAATGGATAAGGCAACCATTAATAAACATCTTGTATATTAATTAAATTATATTAATAGAAAAACAGAAAGGTTATAATAAATATATGTACTATAAAACTAAATATATATGTACTATAAAAATAAATAATTTATGATTGATATAGATACAATGGATATAAAAAAGTCTACACACCCCTGTTAAAATGTCAGGTTTCTGTGATGTAAAAAAAAACTAGACAAAGATAAATCATTACAGAACTTTTTCTACCTTGAACTCAGCTGAACAACAAACTGAAATATTTTAGGTGGAGGGAAGTAAAAATAAAAAACTAAAATAATATCTTTGCATAAGTGTGCACACCCTTAAATACATTTTGTTGAAGCACCTTTTGATTTTATTACAGCACTCAGTCTTTTTGGGTATGAGTCTATCAGCATGGCACATCTTGACTTAGCAATATTTGCCCACTCTTCTTTGCAAAAACACTCCAAATCTGTCAGATTGCGAGGGCATCTCCTGTGCACAGCCCTCTTCAGATTACCCAACAGATTTTCAATCGGATTTAGGTCTGGGCTCTGGCTGGCACATATCAATGTATCCCATGCAGATATTCTGTCATTAGTGTAAGTGTTTGTTTAAAATGAAAAGCGAAACACCTTTTCTCACACCGCAGCCGCACAGTCACGTGATCCCCCTATCCTGGCCGGCCCCAATCTATGGAGAGAAGCGGGAGGGGCCGAGATTTCCCTCTGCTGGCCAGCTGACGTCACAGGGGAACCTTGGCCCCTCCCACTTCTCTCCATAGATCGATGCTGGCCAGCATAGGGGGATCTTACTAATCCTAAGAGGTCTTACCAATGATTTGTACAGGGGCAAAATGATATCTCTCTCTTAAAGAGGAACTGCAGTCTCCTCACATAATTTGTAATAAAAACATCTTTGTCATTCTGAAGCTTCCCCCCCTACTACTTTGCATATTATTTTATATATACTGTGAATCTGTATTTGCCACATATGCTGCAGGAATCTCCCACCACTGAGTTTGACTGCATCCGTTTTAACTGTGGGCAGCTGAAGCTGCTGCCTGTTCACTTCCTGGATTTACACAGAGGCACATCTCCAGCCCTGCAGCTCTCATTGGCCCTCTTATGACTCATCCCCCCTCCCTTCTTGGCAAACTCTCACGAGAGTGAAAGAGCGCTGTGCATGATGTCATAAGCCTAGGCTTTTTACCAGGCAAGAAACAGGAAGTGGGTTGTATAAGGTATTTACTGGCAGAAAAAAAAAGTGTTTTACTATCCAAAGTTAAAAACAACAAGAGCAGAGGATTTAATAGATTGAAATATGAAAAAATGAAGGTCCGCTTTAATAAAAGAGAGGATTTTGTTAGCTGTAGAAACCATAGCTTGGCATTGCATGCTATTATTAAGCTTACGATCTACCAGAACACCCATTTTCTTCTTCACCATTGACTACCCAACTGTTCCCCTCCTAGTATGTATGATACATGCATGTCATTGGCTTTCACATTCAGAATTATAACTTTACATTTATCACCTTAGATTGTAAGCTCCTTGAGGGTAGGGACCGATGTGAATGTACAATGTATATGTAAAGCGCTGCATAAATTGACGGCGCTATATAGTAAGTACCTTAATTAATAATAATAATTTATCAAGATTAAACGTAATTTGCCATATGGTTGCCCAATTAAACAGTGTATTGAGGTCGGCTTGTAAGTTGGAGACATTCGGTAAGGACGTTATTCCACTTCATAGTTTGGTGTCATCTGCAAAGACTGAAATGGTATTTTTAATCCCAGACCCTATATCATTTATAAAGATATTAAAAAGTAAGGGTCCCAACACTGAATCTTGGGGTACACCACTAATAACCTTAGACCACTCAGAGTAAGAATCATTAACCACTGCTCTCTAAATACGGTTAACCAGTTCTCTATCAATTTACAAACTGATCTTTCAAAGCCTGTATACTTTACCTTACACATTAGCCGTGTGTGGGGAACTAGGTCAAACACTTTGACAAAATCTAAGTATGCCACGTCCACAGCCACTCCTTTTGTCTTGCTTAACTCCTCATAAAAAGAAATCCTATTTATTTGACAACTTCAGTTTTTCGTGACTCCATGCTGACTATTGCTTAAAATATTATTTTCTAGCTAAAACATTTTTATGCGTGGTTATTTTATTAAACTCTCAAGGCTTTTAAAATATAGGCACCACATTGGCCTTACACCAATCCAGTGGTCCCATGCCAGTATTTATATTTCAATATTTTTATTGAAAAAGTAACAAAGTCTGGTATAAACAGATGCATTTATGTAACAATTCAATTTTCGGATTGTCAGTATAGCAATACAAAGACATATGAGGTATAGTTAGAACAGATATTTGTCATCTATCATCACATCAGAAAGCAAAAGGTATAGCATATATCTGAGTACTAATGGGACTGAACAGTTACTTCCCAAGTTATCATCAGGGATGCCACCATGTATGGTGGATAGTGGAGAGCCGGAGTAGAGGTATGATATAGGGAAAAAAGGGGGGGGGGGAGTGATGGTTGGGAAGTCATGGAAAAATCCTAACTGCGATTGCTAAGGTTATCCTAGGGCTCACTACTGTGTAAGGTCCCAAAAGCTATTAACTGAATTGTATATGTAAATACTAGGGAGAAAAAACAAAAAAAAACATAAGTAATAGGAAAAAGGAAGGAGAGAGAGAGGAAGGGGAAGAAAGGAAGAAAAAATGGAAGAAGAAGGAGGAGAGGGTCAACCCGGAGTTCTCCCCGGAATTGAGATATAGCTCCCATATCTTGTTGAATTTTTTGGAGTTATTGCAAAGTATATGAGTGAGCTTATGATTAATCATGATCCAATTGAGCTTACTTTTAACATTAACAAGAGGAATTACCGACTGTTTCCAATACCTTGCAATTGTAATTCTCGCCGCCAGCAATATATTAGTGATCAATTTTACTCATTTTCTGGGTACTTCATTGGGCAGTTTGTGAAAAAGAGCAGTTTTTGGAGATCTACGAATATTTACCCCCGTTACTGAATTTATTAAATTGAATATCCTAATCCAGAACCTAGTTATGAGGGGGCATTGCTACCAAATATGGTGCATTGTACCCAGCTGGCCGCATCGTCGGAAACAATTTGGCGAGGTAGAGGGATGCATTTTAGCTACCCTAGTCGGGACCAGGTACCAACGCAAGAGTGTTTTATAATTGGCCTCTATAAGGGTAGTATTGATGGAAATTCTAGGTTATAAGCTATGCCCTGCCAATCAGTCAGATCAAAGGTAAGATTCAGGTCCCTTTCCCACTGGTCCATATATGCAAGGATTGAATCTGGCTCAGTGATATAAGCGTATACTATTGATACATGTCCCCTCTGAAAGCCCCTGGCTTTGCATGATAGTTCAAATGTTGTAAGCGTAAGGGGTCCCTCCAGTAGGTTAAGTTTAGATTTGGCAAAGGATGCAATTTGATTGTATCGGAATATTTCACTAGGAGGCATTAGGAACGTGTCTTTAAAATTTTGCAAACTGTATATTTGATCTCCATTAGGAAGGTCGCCAATTCTTAATAACCCCTTATTAAGCCACCATTGGAACAATCGTGGTGCCAAGCCAGGTGGGAACTCTGGGATCCATGCCAGTCTTTAAAGAGTCTCTTAAATCTAGAAACAATGGCTTAGACATAACAGAGCTCAGCTCTTTGAGGACCCTTGGGTGTATGCCATCTGGTCCAGGTGCTTTAGTCACCTTTATTTTTGTCTAAATGTTTCTGCACCATGTTAATTTTGAGCCATTGTGGATCATTTTGAGCTATGACAATACCATCCCTATTATGGACATGAGCTCTCCCATTTTCCTTTGTGTGCACCGAGCTGAAGAAGGTATTTAAAAAGGTTGCTTTCTCTTTGTCCCCAGTGTCCAACTCTAAATTATGTTTTAGGCTGGCTTCACACTATTGGGAATTGGATCCCCACATTCACATCCAATTCGCAGTAGCAGGAGATTTTGATCAGCTCTCTATGGAGTCAGTTCACATATCTCTGCTGCGGCTCCAGTGCAAATTTGCACAGGAGCCCTGTGTGTCTTTTGGTCCATTTCAGGTCCGAATTCAGCCTAAAATTTGGGCTGAAATCGGACCTGAAACGGTGACGCACTGGACCCCTGCTGTGAGCCGCATGCGAAGATAGTGTGAACCCAGCCTTAAAGGGCCTATACGCTCAGACCTGGCCTATTTACTGTTAATATATTTGAATATTTTTTGAGTTTGTCTTTCTCTCTTTTGCAGCCTTTCATTTGTTTTCATTTTTTGCAGCCTTGATTTCCTTTTTACATACTCTATTATATTCTTTGCATTGTTTAAATGATGATAGTGTTCCTTCATTTTTGTATTTTTAAATGCTCTTTTCTTATTATTATTGATAGCTTTTTAACTTTAAACCTGAGCCACAAAGGGTTTTATTTTTAGCCTTTAAAGCTCATAAAAATATATTTTGTAGTGTGTTCACATACAGTCATTTTTAAGAATTCCCTTTTCTGTTCTGTGTTCTTCAATGAAAAATTCCCTCCCTGTCTAAATCTTTTAGAGCAGCCCTCATCCTTGGAAAATTTGCTCTGTTAAAGTTAAGTGTTTTTATCTCCTTCCAGTATGTGTTTGTTGTTTACAGCTCACATTAAATGTAATCATGTTATGGTCACTTCCACCCAAATGTTCTTTTATATGAACATTAGTAATAAGCTCTGCATGGTTTGTAATTAGCAGGTCCAGCAGAGCATAATTTCTAGCAGGGACATGCCATAAGGTCAGTGGCTGGCGAAGCACTGGCTAGTATCAGAACCAGATGCACACAAGTTACATGCGCCCTGAACGTTAGAGCGAGAGCAATAATTCTAGCACTATACCGCCTCTGTAACTCTAAACATGTACCTGTAAAATTTTTTAAAGCATCACCTATGGAGATTTTTAAGTACTGAAGTTTTGGTGCCATTCCACAAATGTGCGCAATTTTAAAGCGTGACATGTTAGGTATATATTTACTCGGCATATCATCATCTTTCACATTATAAAAAAAAAAAAACGGCCTTTTTCCTTTTTTTCTTTTCATGAAACTGTTTCTTTCCAAAAAAACGCATTTGAAAAATTGCTGTGCAAATACTGTTTGACATAAAAAGTTGCAACAGCCGCCATTTTATTCCCCTAGGGTGTCTGCTAAATTATATATATATATATATATATATATATATATATATATATATATATATATATAATGTTTGGGGGTTCTGAGTAATTTTCTAGCAAAAAAATTATGTTTTTTACTTGTAGGAGAGAAGTGTCAGAATTGGCCTGGGTGGCAAGTGGTTAATTATCATAAGTAATTAACAAAAAATTATTGTATATTGTTTTTAAGTTTACTATATTTTCATAAACTGTACTCAAGCAGGTGGCTTAATGGACAAATTACTGTTTGAAGTTATAACTTCAAACCAGTAATTTCACAGTAAATAGATAAATAATAATTTAAATAATAATTTATTATCTTATAACATATAGCATATATAATATATGATTTAGACTGATTAAAACAGTACCTTTTCAACAACAGCAGATCCTCCCTCCCTCCCACTGTGTGAGAAAAACATGAGATTATGGGTAAATCTTATACCCATAAACCCATGTTTTTTCCTTCTAGTTAAGAGGGCTGGACTGGAGGGGAACATTTGTCTTTTAGACACAATGCCCCCTTCTATAACACTGTAGTGAGAGGCGTGCCTTCACTGCAGCATTTTTATTGGACAGCTTGGGCCAATGGTACCATCGGTCCAAGGCTCCAAGCTATCCATTGAGCTCAGTGCTTCTGACAAGAAGTGAGAGGCACTATGAGCTCATCCTCTCAGTCTGCTGCAAGCAGAGTGTGCCAGCTTGTATTTAAACTGGCTGCTCTGTATGTAGCTTCTGACAGGCTGTGCAAGGAGCCCCGTATCTCCGGAACCACAGATGATCAATGACCACAGTGGTGGGGTAAGACTTCAGCTACCTCCCCCCCCCCCCAAATTTGGGGTCTCTGTAACCCCAGGTCGCCAAGGTATGACCCTCGAAGCTTGATAAATTTTTTTTTTTTTTTTTTTTATGTTCATGGTCTCACCTGCCTCCCCTGACTGCACGTCCCTGATTTCTAGTTGGGGCTTGTATAAACTGTACCAAACAATTGTCGTGCAATAGGTTTAATACATTTCCACTCTTTTACTGTTCCAGCAGTGGCATTACTTCCGTCAATTTCAGGGTATTTAAAATCCCCTATTATTTTCACAGTTGAAGAATGTTGTTATGGACGTCAGCACATACACTGATCAGCTATATTATTATGACTGCTGACAGGCAATGTGAATAACATTGATTATCTTGTTACAATAGCATCAAGAAGTGGGTGGGATATATTAGGCAGCAAGTGAACAAGTTGTCCCTGAGTGTTGAAAGCAGAAAAAATTAGCAAGCGTAAAGATTTGAGCGACTGTAAAGATTTGAGCGACTATGACAAAGGCCACATTGTAATGGCTAGATGACTGGGTCAGAGCATCTCCAAAACCGCAGCTCTTGTGGGATGTTTCTGGTCTGCAGTGGTCAGAACCTACCAAATAGTGGCCTTTTTGAAGCAAAACGGTTGAAATGGCGACAGGATCATGGACGGCCAAGGCTCATTGATGCACATGGGCAGTGAAGGCTGGCCCATGTAGTCCAATCCAATGGAAGACCTACTGTAGCTCAAGTTGCTGAAAAAGTTAATGTTGGTTCAAATAGAAAAGTGTTAGAACACACAGTGCATTGAAGTTTGTTGTGTATGGGGCTGCGTACTGGTAGACTGGTCTGGGTGTTCATGCTGACCCGTGTCCACAACCGAAAGCGTGTACAATGGACACATGAGCATTAGAACTTAGTCATGGAGCAATAGAAGAAGGTGGCTTGGTCTGATGAATTCAAGAATGTTTTGAGGAACTCAACAAGTTTGAGATGTTGACTTGGGCTCCAAATTCTACAGACCTCCATCCAATCGAGTATCTGTGGGATGTACTTAAAAAACAAGTCTGATCCATGGAGACCCCTTCTTACAACTTACAGGACTTGAAGGATCTGCTACTGACAGCTTGGTGCCAGATACCGCAGCATACCTTCAGAGGTCTAGTGGAGTCCATGCCATGACAGGTTATGGTGGGTGGTCATAATATATGGCTGATCGATGTAAAGTGGTCAGTTAAGAAAGATGTCCATACTTTTCTGAGTGCTCTCTCAGCTTGATTACCAATTCTTTGATGTTACACACAGTAATGCCCCGTACACACGGTCGGATTTTCCGACGGAAAATGTGTGATAGGACCTTGTTGTCGGAAATTCCGACCGTGTGTGGGCTCCATCACACATTTTCCATTGGATTTTCCGACACACAAAGTTTGAGAGCAGGATATAAAATTTTCCGACAACAAAATCCGTTGTCGGAAATTCCGATCATGTGTACACAAATCCGACGGACAAAGTGCCACGCAAGCTCAGAATAAATAAAGAGATGAAATCTATTGGCCACTGCCCCGTTTATAGTCCCGACATACGTGTTTTACGTCACCGCGTTCAGAACGATCGGATTTTCGACAACTTTGTGTGACCGTGTGTATGCAAGACAAGTTTGAGCCAACATCCGTCGGAAAAAATCCTAGGATTTTGTTGTCGGAATGTCCGAACAAAGTCCGACCGTGTGTACAGGGCATTACAGTGTATATAGAAAAGAATCACCCCCCCCTTAAAATAATCCAATTTTGTTGCTTTGAAGCCTGAAATGAAGACAGACACAGTTTTTGTTTTAACCAGTTGTATTTACCCAGTGCAACTTATAACTTCCAAGTGAAAGATAGAACACCAACATGTCAGAAAAAAATAAAAATAAAACAGAATTGCTGAGTTGAAAAAAGGATCACCCCCTCCTAAAAATGACTTGTAAACTCAATCAGGTGTAGATGATCACCTTCTCAAGGGCACACAAAGCCATTTGACTTTCAACTGTAGTCAGCTGTGGTCATTTTGATTAGCTCAGCATGAAAAGAGCTTTCCTTAAGCATTTCCGTCCCTGATGGTGCAATGAAGCAAACAATCAACTATGGGTGGCAAGGCACTGTCAAAAGATCTCCGGGATAAAGTTGTGGGCAGGCACAAATCAGGAGATGGATACAACAAAAACATTTCAAAGGCTTTATCAATGTCAACAGTGAAGTCTCTTATTAAGAAGTGGAAGGTATTTGGTACAACACAGACCCTCCCTGGATCATGGCATGCAACCATCACTGGAGAGCACGTAGACAGGAAGTGACTGAAAGATGCAGCAGGAGTTTGAGATGTAACAAAAACACAGAGATGTAACAAAAAATTAAATAGGAATTGATTGTGATACACCATGCTTCAGAAAGCTGAATATCATCCACTTAGTTTTTTTTTTTTATCTACTTTAAAAATAAATTTGCTTATCGTATCCCTGTATCTGTGCTCCTGCCTGGTGTCTGTCATAGTTCTCTTCCAATCTGTAGAGACCTTACTAAGGATAACGTTATTGGAGGACTTACCTTTTTTGTGAGCTGCAGCAGTACCTCTTGCTGAAGTCTGAAATTTACAAATCAGATTTCCATAGCTGACTAAAAGTGAGTCATTGCTGAAAGAGAAAAACTGCTGGACAGAACATAATAGTGTGTAATAGCTAGTTTCATAGTTAGAGCAGTGTATTAGGCCTCTTTCACACGAGGGATCCGTATGTCCGTTTTTCATCCTTCCGTTTTCGGATGGAAAACGGACATAAATTCATCCCTATGGAGCGTCGGATGTCAGCGGTGACATGTCCGCTGACATCCGACCCACTCCGATCCGAAAAGTGTAACGGAGGAAAAACCTACTTTTCCATCCGTTATTGGATTGGGTGACGACGGACACTACGGACCGTCATCATCCGATCCCCCATAGGGGAGAGCGGCGCTCTGACAGGTCCGTCGCTGCACAGTGTGCAGCGACGGACCTGTCATCTTCCTGCTCAGCGGGGATCGGCGGAGCGATCCCCGCTGAGCAAGCGGATGTTCACGGGGCGGATCATGACTGATCTGCCCCGTGTGAAAGAGCCCTAAGACTGTTTTCATTTATTGTCACAGGCCCAAATGCATACTGATTTTTTTTTTTTTTTTCTGAACAGTGTTTCCAAAATGAAAACTGGTGCAGGTAACAAGGTTTTATACTTTATCTAAGTATAATATTATATTCAACAGGACACAAGAAAATGCTCTATGAAAGAGCTGGGATTTTTTAGGTGCCAATAAATTAGGTTACAACATCTGATAAAAATCAATCCATTTATTCAAAAAATTCATATTAAAAAAGATAAAGAGACTGAGAATGTATTAAAAAAACATTGGATCATTTCATGTTTGATATCCACATTGAGGACTGGTTACAATTGCTTGTCATGGTGTAGCAATCATGACATGTTTCGCCCTTTTATAGGCTTCTTCAGGTGATATGTACTACCACACCAATCTCAAATGTAATTGTGCAAACACTGATCCACAAGAATTTCTCAGACATAAGGCTTAAAATCCATACTCAGCAGAAGGGGGGAGGAAAAGAGCAGTTTATCCATTCCCATGAGCCCCGAGGTGCAATGTAATTGGCTGCAGGAGAAGCAATCGGGGCATGAGATAAGCTTGAATTCTGCCCAGATATATGCAGCAAGGAGACCAAGCCTCAAACCCAATCCTCAGTCAAACCCAATAAACAGACTCAGAAAATGACACCAGAAAAGGTATTCAGGTTGGACTATTTCATATACTTGCTGTCAAGGGCTCCATCCAACACGTCTGTGCCTGCCGCGGCCCCCCCGCAATATAAATAAAAAAAGACCAAAAATTTAGAAAAAAATTTATATATATTTTTGACTTTCTGTTATAAAACATCCAATAATTATTATACATTTTTTTTTAATCCACTTTAATATTAAAATTTGGCCAAAATTCCGCTACGTGTCTTTGGTAAAAAAAAAATAAAAAATCCCAATATATGTATATTGATATTGGTTTAGGTGAAAGTTTATAGCAGGGATATGCAATTAGCGGACCTCCAGCTGTTGTAGAACTACAAGTCCCATGAGGCATAGCAAGACTCTGACAGCCACAAGCATGACACCCAGAGGCAGAGGCATGATGGGACTTGTAGTTTTGCAACAGCTGGAGGTCCGCTAATTGCATATCCCTGGTTTATAGCATCTACAAACTATGGTATATATACTGTCATTTTTTTTTTTATACTACTAATGGCGGTAATGAGCGACTTATAATGGGACTGCGATGGCCAATCTGACACTAACTGGTGCTGGAGGGGAACTGACTTGCTGCCACTGACATCACTAGTGACACTAATACAGTGGCACTGGCTGGGGAGGGGTTAATGTTTAGGGCGATCAAGGGGTTAAACGTGTGCCTAACAATGTGTGATGTGTGCTGCTTTTGCTAGCAGATTTCTTTGTTTCTTATCCCTGCTTTGCCGGGATAAGAAACAGACAGATTGTTCCCTCTGTACAGAGCCCTCTGCTGATTGTCAGAGCTCTGGGCGCACCCTAAACCCGGAAACAAGCAGCAACCTACCAGCATATCACTTTTGCTGCACAGGCCGCCCGTGCTTAGTACACCGTTGCTATATTAAAACAGATAACTGTTTTACAATGTGTAATTATAATAATACTGTGCTGATAGAGTCCTATTAGTAGAATAGAACAAGGTGTTACACAGCAATGTTTCCCTATTAAAGATGAACTGAAGCGTGGCTGAGGACCGCAGCTCTTGCCATAACATGCAGGGACATGTGCTGGAGTTAAAGCTAAACTCTGGGATAAAAAAAAAGGCCACCAAGCGACTGGACGTACCCTGCTCTATCCTTTATCCCTTCAATCCAGCTTCCCCCCTTAAAGACTAAGAAGTCAGTTTTTAGGCACCTCCTGCAATAGAAAATGTTAGTTTTGGTGAGATACTCCCTAAGGGTTAAATACTTCTAAAGGGATGCAGACACTGCAGCTCATTAGAACTCTGAGAACATACCAGGTGATTATAATGAACCTGACCCTCCAATTTAGATTATCAAAGGACATGGTGCAACAAACAGCTATTTCTTCTGAGCAACAAAAGGTAGCATTCTGCTTCAACTCCTCTGGGAAGGCTGTCCACAAGGTTTAGGAGTGTGTCTATGGGACTGTTTGACCATTCTTCCAGAAGCTCATTTGTGAGGTCAGCCACTGATGTGGACCAGTGCAGAAAAGCAAGGTTCATAAAGATATGGATGAGCGAGTTTGGGGTGACTGGCCTGCACAGTCTTGACATCAACCTGACAGAGCACCTTTGGGATGAATTAGAGCGGAGACTACGAGCCAGACCTTCTTGTCCAACATCAGTGCCCGACCTCACAAAGCACTTCTGGAAGAATGGTCAAACATTCCCATAGACACACTCCTAAACCTTTTGTACAGCCCTTTCCAGAAGCGTTGAAGCTGTTATAGCTGCAAAGGGTGAGCCAACTCAATATTGAACCCTACGGACTAAAGCCTCGTACACACGATCGGATATTCGGCAGACAAAGCGTCAGACTTTTGTCCGAAGGGCGTGTGCCAGGAACTTGTCTTGCACACAATTGTCGGCCAACAAACACGAACGTAGTGACGTACTACGAGGAATTTCAGCTCTTGAGCGCCACCCTTTGGGCACCTTCTGCTAATGTCGTGTTTGGTGAGCATTGATTCCGAGCATGCGTGTTTGTACTTTGGATTTTTGTGTGACGGACTTGTGTACACACGATCGGAAAATCTGACAACAGACCATTGTCCGCCGAAATCTGACTAGCCTGCCATCCAACATTTGTTGGCGGAAAGTTGGACAACAATTGTCTGATGGTCGGATTTTAGGCAAACAGTCTGTCATCAAACAATCCCCTGCCGAAAATCCGATCGTGTGTACGAGGCTTAAGACTGGGGTGGCAATAAACGTTGTGCATGTGTGTGTAAAGGCAGACGTCCCAATACTTTTGGTAATACAGTGTATATGTATTTCAGATATGTGTTCATCTGTTTGCCCGCAGTTTCACTTTAGGTCTGTATAATGATTCATTGAACAGTGTGCCCTCTATAGCCTCAATTAACTAAGCTGTATCGATTGTTTTTTTTACAATACTGATTATTTTATCCAGCAACGAGAGCTGAAAATAGAGAATGTTATGGCTCAGGTGTTGTAGGTTAGCAAATGGAGCCCATCATATTAATTATTCTGCAGGCATGCTGATTACACTGTCTGACATACAAATCGGCACTACAGGGATAATCTGCAAATCTTTTTATGAATATTCCTTTATGAAAACGTAGCACAGCTGGTGATGAATCAGGTATACACATATGCGAGGAATGCTTTACCTTCGCCTGATATGGGGCATGTAAGCTGTGATATGAAGGGGATACTGTAGAGGACAATTGTCACACATGTTCGCTGTTATCTGTACTGCAAGGATTTCTTTTGCCAAGAGGAATGCAGTCTGACCTTTATAAACGCATGATGATCTCATTGCTTAGCTCGCCTTAAAAAAAAAAAAAAAAAAAAAAAGAGCTGTCTGTATTGTTTGAAAGCAACCAATAAGAGCCACGTTTGCGTGGGAAAGCGACCGTTGCAGCATTAAAGTGACACTAAATGATATCCTTATTTTACAAAAATAATTAGTATCCATCCATTACTTAATGATCTTGTAGCCTCTTTCATGAAATCTTTTCTTACTGTGTTTTTCTGCTTTCTTGTAATGTTCTCAGTGAACTCCTGAACCCAATGCAAATTCCGTAGTCCATCTTGGGAGCGAGCAAGACAGGGTGGCTATGTTCTACATACAGTGGGGACCATGGAGAACGAATGTAGCCACCCTACAGGAAGTCAGATCATGGTAGCCAAAAAAAGAGAAGGAATTTGGAGATTTGGAGGAGGATGAAAGCAATAGAAGGGTCTTTTCTGAGTTAAAGAGGAAGTAAAGCCCACCGGGCTTTACTTCCTTTTTTGAAGCCCACAAGGCCTGCAAATGAAAAGCATAATGGGCTTACTAGCCCATTATGTGAACTTACAGTCAGGTCCATAAATATTGGGACATCAACACAATTCTAATCTTTTTGGCTCTATACACCACCACAATGGATTTGAAATGAAATGAACAAGATGTACTTTAACTACAGACTTTCAGCTTTAATTTGAGGGTATTTACATCCAAATCAGGTGAACGGTGTAGGAATTACAACAGTTTGTATATGTGCCTCCCACTTTTTAAGGGACCAAAAGTAATGGGACAGATTAACAATCATCCATCAAACTTTCACTTTTTAATACTTAGTTGCAAATCCTTTGCAGTCAATTACATCCTGAAGTCTGGAACGCATAGACATCACCAGACGCTGGGTTTCATCCCTGGTGATGCTCTGCCAGGCCTCTACTGCAACTGTTTTCAGTTCCTGCTTGTTCTTGGGGCATTTTCCCTTCAGTTTTGTCTTCAGCAAGTGAAATGTATGCTCAATCGGATTCAGGTCAGGTGATTGACTTGGCCATTGCATAACATTCCACTTCTTTCCCTTACAAAACTCTTTGGTTGCTTTCGCAGTATGCTTCGGGTCATTGTCCATCTGCACTGTGAAGCGCCGTCCAATGAGTTCTGAAGCATTTTGCTGAATATGAGCAGATAATATTGCCCGAAACACTTCAGAATTCATCCTGCTGCTTTTGTCAGCAGTCACATCATCAATAAATACAAAAGAACCAGTTCCATTGGCAGCTATACATGCCCACGCCATGACACTACCACCACCATGCTTCACTGATGAGGTTGTATGCTTTGGATCATGAGCAGTTCCTTTCCCTCTCCATACTCTTCTCTTCTCATCACTCTGGTACAAGTTGATCTTGGTCTCATCTGTCCATAGGATGTTGTTCCAGAACTGTGAAGGCTTTTTTAGATGTTGTTTGGCAAACTCTAATCTGGCCTTCCTGTTTTAGAGGCTCACCAATGGTTTACATCTTGTGGTGAACCCTCTGTATTTACTCTGGTGAAGTCTTCTCTTGATTGTTGACTTTGACACACATACACCTACCTCCTGGAGAGTGTTCTTGATCTGGCCAACTGTTGTGAAGGGTGTTTTCTTCACCAGGGAAAGAATTCTTCGGTCCTCCACCACAGTTGTTTTCCGTGGTCTTCCGGATCTTTTGGTGTTGCAGAGCTCACCGGTGCTTTCTTTCTTTTTAAGGATGTTCCAAACTGTTGATTTGGCCACACCTACTGTTTTTGCTATCTCTCTGATGGGTTTGTTTTGTTTTTTCAGCCTAATGATGGCTTGCTTCACTGATAGTGACAGCTCTTTGGATCTCATATTGAGAGTTGACAGCAACAGATTCCAAATGCAAATAGCACACTTAAAATGAACTCTGGACCTTTTATCCGCTCCTTGTAAATGGGATAATGAGGAGCCAATTGTCCCATTTCTTTTGGTCCCTTAAAAAGTGGGAGGCACATATATAAACTGTTGTAATTCCTACACCGTTCACCTGATTTGGATGTAAATACCCTCAAATTAAAGCTGGAAGTCTGCAGTTAAAGCACATCTTGTTTGTTTCATTTCAAATCCATTGTGGTGGTGTATAGAGCCAAAAAGATTAGAATTGTGTCAATGTCCCAATATTTATGGACCTGACTGTACATGCAAACAAAGCCCGCGCTGTCCCCTGTGCAGGCCGCGTCCATCTTTGCCCCTCAGCCTTCCGGGGCCGCGAGCTCCGGCTCTGTGACTGGCCGGAGTCACGTGACCTCACTCCCACGCATGCGCGCGGGAGCCGTCAGTCACGGCACATGCTGGGGGAAGAAACGGCACAGTGGTCCGTTTCTTCACAGCACATGCGCCGATGACGACATCAGCACACTACAAGTGAAATATCTCCTTAACGGTGCATGTTTAGGAGATATTTCCACTACCTATAGGTAAAAATCAACAAAAAGGGTTTACAACCACTTGCATACTGCAATAGTTATTTTTTTAATAAGATTTTAGTATCCCTTTTTTATTTTGGATAGAATGGGGAGGAATTAATAAATATATCAGATTTGTATTGCTGTCTCTTCCTTCCCCCATCTACACTATATTACCAAAAGTATTGTGACGCCTACCTTCACACGCACATGAACTTTAATGGCATCCCAGTCTTATGCCCCGTACACACAGTCAGATTTTCCGACGGAAAATGTGTGATAGGACCTTGTTGTCGGAAATTTCCGACCGTGTGTGGGCTCCATCACACATTTTCCATCGGATTTTCCGACACACAAAGTTTGAGAGCAGGATATAAAATTTTCCGACAACAAAATCCGTTGTCAGAAATTCCGATCGTGTGTACACAAATCCGACGGACAAGGTGCCACGCATGCTCAGAATAAATAAAGAGATGAAAGCTATTGGCCACTGCCCCGTTTATAGTCCCGACGTACGTGTTTTACGTCACCGCGTTTAGAACGATCGGATTTTCCGACAACTTTGTGTGACCGTGTGTATGCAGGACAAGTTTGAGCCAACATCCGTCGGAAAAAATCCTAGGATTTTGTTGTCGGAATGTCCGATCAATGTCCAACCATGTGTACGGGGCATAAGACTGGAAGAGTGTTCAAACATTCCCATAGACACACTCCTAAACCTTTGTGGACAGTTTTCCTAGAAGAGTTGAAGCTGTTATAGCTGCAAAGAGTGGGCCAACTCAATATTGAACCCTGCGGACAAAGATTGGGGTGCCATTAAAGTTCATGTGTGTGTAAAGGCAGGCGTCACAATACTTTTGGTAATATAGTGTATATGCTCTGTTTAGCATTATCACCGAGAATGTAAAATTTTGGGTTGTCATCAAAACAACTGTTTTATGTTTTATAGAGAGGAAATCTTCCTATGGTGACACTAGTTCTGGTGACAACTAGTGATTTCTTCACTTCCTGTTTTGCTTATGGGACAGGAAGTGAAGGGAAATCTCCACAATGGATCATAGATGTCAAAAAATGAACAAGGATTATAACCCTCCATTGTTCTAAATAAAATGGAAAAAAAAACTTTCAGTTCTACTTAAAGGTAAGAGAAACAAAACATGCGCAGCTTAGCTTACTGCACTGGGCCAGTCTCCCTGTGCTGGGAAGACTGGCTCCTGAGCATGCGCAGGAATGACATTATCCTGCACCGCTCAATAAAGATGCCCGAAAACCAACATACAGAAGAAGATGTCGGTGCTGGTGAGGGAGCGTTGAAAAAATTTGTTTAATTCCCTCAGTTCCGCTTGAACACAGGTCGGCTACATGGCACGGGTGCCATTTGGAGAATGCTTTGCAGTACATGAATAAATGCAAAGCGTTCTCTGATTGGACAAGGTGGTGAGGCGCAGCAGTGATGTCATGCTTTCCACCTTATCTAATCAGAGAACTCTTTGAATGGCAGTCATGCTGAGTGGCCGACTTCCTGGGCAGCCAGTCGGAGTAGTGGTGTCTACTTTCCAGCTTTCCAGCTTCCTAAGGCATCGTCCAGGTATGGCATACACATAGTTAGATTGGTCCAACGTGGACCAATCTAACTATGTAAAACATATCCATACCTGGAATTCTTCTTCAAGTACTTGTGATTTTTTATAATTTTATTTCATTCATATTATAAAGTGAATAAAATTACACATTTGATTTCATACAGGTGAAAGGCATCCCCATGTACCAGCTTGTTTTTATATGGCTGAATTAGGCTACTTTCACACTGGGGCGTTGGCGGTAAAGCGCCGCTATTTTTAGCGGCACTTTACCGTCGTTTTAGCTGCGATATTCGGCCGCTTGCGAGGCGCTTTTAACCCCCGCTAGTGACCGAAAAAGGGTTAAAAGAGCTGCTGCAGTGTATACACCGCTCCTACAGCGCTGCAAAGATGCTGCTTGCAGGGCTTTTTTTACCGGCGCTATGCAGGCTCTTTACAGGTGATATTTTTAGCGCTATAGCACCTGTAAAGCTCAAGTCAAAGCAGCCTAATGCCGCGTACACACGAGCGGACTTTACGGCAGACTTTGCCCGGCGGACGGGATTTGGACGGACAATTCGATCGTGTGTGGGCTCCAGCGGACTTTGTTTTCTCAAAAGTTGGATGGACTTAGATTTGAAACATGTTTTAAATGAATCCGTCGAAATCGAGTCCGGTCGAAAAGTCCGCCGTCTGTATGCTAGTTCGACGGACATAAAGCCACGCTAGGGCAGCTATTGGCTACTGGCTATGAACTTCCTTGTTTTAGTCCAGTCGTACGTCATCACGTACGAATTCGACGGACTTTGGTGGATTGACAGTATAATTTGTGGTGGTACTGGTGTTGAAGGATACTTTTGGCTTTCCTGAGTGCCCTGCTTCCCTGGTCTGGGACTGCTGTCTAGGTGCCAAGGGGGTCTTCTAGTACCTTAGTAACACCTCTGAGTGGGAGGTCTGCACCAAAGTTTGCAGATTCATCAACATGCCATGGCAGAAAGGGGTCTCCTACTTCATTTTTGGTAAATGCATCAGGGAGAATGTAATTCTGTGACATATGTTGTCTTTGGTCTTTTTGTAGGCTAACTGGTAAGTGTGCTGGGAAATTTTTGTTTGCTTGTGATGTGCGTTACCTTTACATATGCACCTTACTGCAAAGGCTAGGTATGGATTGAGGCGGTTGCCACTTGTTTGCACAGCTTGTCGACTGGATTTAGTGTGGAGACACGCTGGATGCCTTCAGCTGCCATTGTGCTCTAGCTGGGCATCCAGCGTAACCCTGTACCTTTCACCATTTGCTTACTGGGTACTTTTACCCCCTTCATTCTCAGGCCAATTTTCAGCTTTCAGTGCTCTCACACTTTGAATGACAATTGCGCGGTCATGCAACACTGTACCCAAATTTAATTTTCTCCTCACACAAATAGAGCTTTCTTTTGGTGGTATTTAATCACCGCTGGGTTTTTTTGCTAGAAAAAAAAAAAAGAAAAAAGTCTAAATATTTTGAAGAAAAAAATAATTTTTCTTAGTTTATGTCAGTAAATTTTGTAAATACCGTATTTATCGGCGTATAACACGTGCCGGCGTATAACACACACCCCAAGTTTAGGAGGGAAGTTTAAGGAAAAAAACCTTACATTTAAATGCCCATCAGTGCAGCGTTATCGTGTCCATCTGCAGCCTTGTCAGTGCAGCTTTGCCCCAGTGCAGCCTTGTCAGTGCAGCTTTGCCCCAGTGCAGCCTTGTCAGTGCAGCCTTGCCCCAATGCAGCTTTGCCCCAGTGCAGCCTTGCCCCAGTGCAGCCTTGCCCCAGTGGTCAGTGCAGCCTTGCCCCCAGTGTCCATTACATGATCGCCGCCGACATACACAAGTTTAGTGTGTAGTTCTAAATATGGCACCGCGGAGTTCGGAGGGACTCAGCGGAGCTGAACGAGCGCCGCCGAGAACACAGTGACTGGGCGGAGCCGAGATAAACATAGCCGAGGGTTCTCGGCTCTTCTCGGCGCCGTTCACAGTCACGCCCAGTCCCTATGATGGACATAACACAGGTCCAATGGCGGGACTGGGCGTGACTGTGAACGGCGCCGAGAACCCTCGGCTATGTGTATCTCGGCTCCGCTCAGTCACTGTGTTCTCGGCGGCGCTCGTTCAGCTCCGCCGAGTCCCTGCGAACTCCGCGGCGCCATATTTAAAACTACACGCTGTGTGAATGTCGGCGGCGATCGCTCTGATAGATCACAAAATAGCGGGGATCGGCGTATAACACGCACCAACGATTTTCCCCTGATTTTAAGGGGAAAAAAGTGTGTGTTATACGCCGATAAATACGGTAAGTAAATTTTCTCCTTCACTGATGTGCGCTGATGAGGTGGCACTGATGAGGCGGCACTGAAGGGCACTGATTAGGTGGCACTAATATGCCGCACTGATGGGCACTGATAGGTTGCACTGATAGGTGCCACTCATGGGCGGCACTGATGAGCAGGCACTGAAAGGCAGCACTGATTGGTGTCACTGATGGGCACTGATTGGTGTCACTGATGGGCACTAATTGGTGGCACTGATAAGCACTGTAAGCAGGGAACTGATGATCAGTGCCCTGATTACCTGTACATGTCTCCCCTGCGAGGAAATGCCACTAATCGACTCTCCTCTCCTCACCCTCTGTCAGTGTGAGGCGAGGAGAGACGATAAACGGCACTTCCTTGTTTACATGTGACCGGCTGTGATTGGACATAGCCGATCACATGGGTAAAGAGCCGTGTCATCGGCTCTTTACCAAGATCGGGGTCGCACCGTGTCCTAGGACCATTGTCCTGGGGTCATTTTACTATATGGCGGCCGGGAAGTGGTTAAGGAAGAGTGGACTCCTCCAGGCAAATCTGCCCTTAATTTATCCATTACTATATGTGCCCCAATTTGGAGATTCTCAAAACTATTTAGGACCGCAGTATACAGAGCAGCCTTAACATGGGTACTGCGGCTTCTACATATATTTGCAAATGCGTGCAACTAAACTTCTGTCTGTAACATGAATTGTTAGGGTCAGTTTAGTCTTTTTGTAGGCTGGTTGGTAAGTGTGCTGGGAAATTTTTGTTAGTGAAATATATATTGTCTTACCAATAGAGATGCTAATCTTTGCTGAAAATATTTCACAAACAAATGCAAATCATTTGTATGTTCATATCTGATGTGAATGCAGTCTAAGCCTGCCTTTATATGGGCGTTAAAGTTAGTGAGCTCCATGCCCACAACATCTGCTGGTGATTGTCAGTGGACATCGGTATGATTAATGGATGTTTCTGAATGTCACGGTGTATCTGTGCAGTCTTGCAGACAAAAAATGGGGGCAGTTGTATATTGCGTCTGCCAACATACAGGCCTGTACTAACGTTCATGTAAAGAAAACTAAACTGTAGTGCATTACTATAACCCAAACTGCTAAGAAAAGTAGCATCATAAATACCTATGAGCAGCTTCTGGGTGGATAGCTGTGGCATTGTTGCAGTTGGTTTTTGGTAAAGATAACATTTATTAGGAAGTAGCCATATGTGACTATGCTTCAGCGTAGATCCCACCATTTCCCATGTACTCCATTACCAGAGATGTGTTCCAATACCAGCACCTTGAGGAAACCTAGAGCTGCAAAAAAGTAAGTATGGGACAACCACTTTTGCCAGCTTAGGTTATAGGACACTAGTTGGGTATGACCTATAGTGAACATGGTTCCACTTTAAGATACCCATAGTTAATAGTTTGTACCTGCAATATACACACAAAACATGACATTGACCCTTCAGTTGTCACAAAGTGAATGGTCTGCATACAACCATAACATTCCTTAAATTATTTTTAGCAGGTAGGCTCACTTGCTTCTTAAAGTGAACCTACCACCAGCCCGGGAACTAAAAAAAGGTTACTTTCAGCAAGCCTTAAAGTTTCCTGCAAATGTTAGGCCTGCTTCTGCCCTTCTTTTTCTTATTGCCTATCGCAATGAAGGACTAATAGAGAAGGTCTGAAGTTTTGAGTATGGAGCCAAGCTTGACTTTTTCTGGAAGGTTGATATCTCCATATAACCTATATCTCCCGATCTACATATAGCTCTGACATCATTGTTATTGACGGTAATCTCTTCATTACTTCTGCAAGTGAAGGTAGTTTCTGCTATAAAATACATAATACTTTAATATTTAAAATGTTAAAAAATTTACTTTGTGGAGATAAAATTCAAACAACAGTGATGGCTTTGAGAGGTTGCTCCACACAAAAGATCACTTGCCGAATAACGGATATTTAAAATTATAAGGAGCCCATCTGACATTGCCCTGTCTTACAAAGCTACAGTGCCTTGAAAAAGTATTCATACCATTTGAGATTTTCCACATTTTGTCAAGTTACAACCAAAAACGTAAATGTATTTTTTTGGGATTTTATGTGATAGACCAACACAAAGTGGCACATAATTGTGAAGTGGAAGAAAAATGATAAATGGTTTTCAAATTTTTCTACAAATAAATATGTGAAACGTGTGGTGTGCATTTGTATTCAGCCCCCCTAAGTCAATACTTTGTAGAAGCACTTTTGCAATTACAGCTTCAAGTCTTTTTCGGGATGTCTCTACAAGCTTTGCACATCTAGTGACATTTTTGCCCATTCTTCTATGCAAAATAGCTCAAGCTCTGTCAGATTGGATGAAGAGCATCTGTGAACAGTAATATTCAAGTCTTGCCACAGATTCTCAATTGGATTTAGGACTGGACTTTGACTGGGCCATTCTAACACACAAATATGCTTTGGTCTAAACCATTCCATTGTAGCTCTGGATGTATGTTTAGGGTTGTTGTCCTGCTGGAAGGTGAACCTCCGCCCCAGTCTCAAGCTGTTTGCAGCCTCTAAGACCGGTTTCACACTGGGGCTGCCTGTGCAATTGCGGTAAAGCACCGCTCATTTTAGTGCCACCTTTCCCGCTGTTTAAGCTGCACTTTTGCGCTTCGTTTTGGCCGCTTGCAGGGCGTTTTTAACCCCTAAAAAAGTGGTTAAAAACTCCCGTTTTGCGGTGCTTTTGAATCGCTTTTCAGGCGCTTCAGAAGCCCAGTCCATTCAACGGGCAGGGGCATTTTGGGAGGACTGTACACAGCCCTCCCAAACTGCCCCATAGATGCTGCTTGCAGGACTTTTTCTAATGTCCCGCACGTGCACTGCCCGGGTGTGAAAGCACCCATTGTAATGAATAGGAGGCAGTTTTCTGGCGCTTTACAGGTGCTTATTCTAGTGCTAAAACACCTGAAAACTGCCTCAGTGTGAAAGGGGTCTAACAGGTTTTCTTCTAAGATTGCTCTGTATTTGGCTCCATCCATTTTCCCATCAACTCTGACCAGCTTCCCTGTCCCTGCTGAAGAAAAGCATCCCCACAACATGCTGCTGCCACCACCATGTTTCACGGTGGGGATGGTGTGTTCAGGGTGATGTGCAGTGTTAATTTTTTGACCACATATAGCGCTTTGCTGTGTCCCCCACATGGCTCCTCGCAAACTGCAAATGGGACTTCTTATGGCTTTCTTTCAACAATGGCTTTCTTCTTGACACTCTTCCATAAAGGGCAGATTTGTGGAGAGCACGACTAATAGTTGTCCTGTGGACAGATTCTCCCACCTGAGCTGTGGATCTCTGCATCTCCTCCAGAGTTACCATGGGACCTCTTGGCTGCTTCTCTGATTAATGCTCTCCTTGCCCAGCCTGTCAGTTTAGGTGGACGGCCATGTCTTGGTAGGTTTGCAGTTATGCCATACTCTTTCCATTTTCGGATGATGGATTGAACAGTGCTCCATGAGATGTTCAACGCTTGGGTTTTTTTTTATAACCTAACCCTGCTTTAAACTTCTCCACAACTTTATCTCTGACCTGTCTGGTGTGTTCCTTGGCCTTCATGATGTTGTTTAGTATGGTTCTCTAACAAACCTCTGAGGGCTTTACAGAATAGCTGTATTTACACTGAGAATAAATTACACACAGGTGGACTCTGTTTACTAGTTAGGTGACTTCTGAAGGCAATTGGTTCCACTAGATTTTAGTTAGGGGTATCAAAGTAAAGGGGGCTGAATACAAATGCACGCCACACTTTTCAGATAATGTTTTGTAAACAAATTTGAAAACCATTAATGATTTTCCTTCCACTTCACAATTATGTGTCACTTAGTGTTGATCTAGCACAAAAAATCCCAATAAAATACATTTACGTTTTTGGTTGTAACATGACAAAATGTGGAAAATTTCAAGGGGTATGAATACTTTTTCAAGACACTGTATAGCTATGCCTTTTTTTTTTACAAGTACATCTATGTATTTTGTAATTTTCTTTTTAATGTGATGGACAAAAAATTCAGTTTATGAAAAAGTCAGGCTTATAGCAACACCTGACAGTTCCTTCTCTTCAAAGATTCCATCACCAATTGGATCAGCATTATGAACCCCAGGGAGAAAAGCACTATAGAAATGCAGGCTAGGAGAAATGCAGAACACAACACATGGGTCTGCGAGTTGCCACCTCATCCCTTTAAAACCGAACACATAATAATTAGACAGGTTCTGTGGCTGATTAAGGGGGTAATTAAATTCACTTCGTGCCTTATCTGTGTTAAATTAGCCTTAGAACCTGTGTAATTCATGTGTATTCAGGTTTAAAGGGATGAGGTGGCAACCCTACATATGGGCCGCCAAGGGCCTCTTCATGGCAGTATGCCTAAAACAGCAGTCTATATAAGATATCAGCATGTCTCTAACAAGGCACAATGTTAAAGCCCGACTGAACTTTAACATTGTTAGAGCTACCTGGCCTTGTTAGAGACACACTGCCATTTTAAACTATTGTTATTGTGTTGGGCATACTGCCATGAGAAGGTCCTTGGTGGCCCGCATGTTGTGTTCTGCATCTCTCCTACCTTCCTGATACACATGCAAAGGTGTTTGCGGTCACAACCTAGTTACCCCCTCCTAAATCTAGGTCTGTACTGTAGCTGGATCCTCCATTTGTCCTTTGAGACCAGGTCTTTGTCGTGCTGAAGTCCTAGAGTGGGGCCCATTCCTGCAGCATTAATAGAGGAGTCCCTGGAACACGTATCTACAGGGTTCGATTTATTTGTGCCAGTTAAAGGTTAAATAAAAAAAATTGCAAACAGGCAAGCTTTTTATTGCAGAACAAACACGCAATGTGTCTTCTGCAGTAAGGTACACTTATCTGTCTGTTCCCAGTCCACTGTGGAATGTACACTGAGATGCCCATGCGCAGCTTAGTTTACATTCCAGCACACTGCCTGTGTGCTGGGATGACTTTACTCCCAGGCAGGCCAATTGCATGGGTCAAAGATCAGTACCCAGAAGAAACTGGGGAGAAAATGCCAGAGAGGGACTTCAAAGGCGCCGAACCGTTTGAACTAAGGTATATAATTGTACCTTTTAGTTATGCTTTAAGTGAGTAGTATTCCTAGATGAATGAGTTTTACAGGCTAGCTGCAGGATAAAGGCCTAAAGACTATCTCCATCCAAAACTTTGTATTTTTTTTAGTTTTGGATAGAGTGGTGGAGTGTTAGAACCTCTTTCAGGTATTTACTACCTCCTGGGGCTCATTGGGAAGATTTCTCCTCACTTCCTGGCCTCATGAGGAAAGTGAGGAAAATATTCCTAATGAGGCCTCAGACAATAAAAACCCAACCGAGGTTCCAAATCTCCCCCTCTCTATCCATAACTAATATTATAGTTTTGTCAGGAATACACTTTAACCACTGTTGGTCGCCTTAAAAAAGTCTCTAGTATCCTGGCTGTCTGGCAGCCATTGTATAAATAACAGTTTCTGTCACAGGATAGTTGAGATGTTGTCTCGAAATTGCCTTTTTTGATGAAGATTTGGTACAAATCTTCGAAAAGAATTCACACATCATACGTGGTGAGAGTTAAAGAATCCCATGCTACTGAGATGCCATGTTACCAATTACAATGGTATATACACAGGTACCATGTTTCCATTAGACATGTGCACAGCCAAAAAATTCGTTTTCGTTTCATTCGTTTATTTTTTTTTTCGTTTTTCAGGACATTCGTTATGATCGCGATTCGTAAATTCGTAAATGCGTTCGTTCGTAAATTCGAACATTCGTTCATTCGTACATTCGTTCATTCGTACATTCATACATTTCTACATTTGTTCATTCGTAAATTCGTAAAATTGTACATTTGTAAATTAGAAAATTCGGAAATTTGTAAATTCGAAGTTTAAAAATCCAAAAACCCGAAAATTCAAAAATCTGAAATAGTAACTAACTATTAAATTATAGGTATTGTAATTTCCTTTCAAATTTGACTGTCAGTGAACATAACAAATACGAATTTATCCGAAGTTACGAATTATTCCAAACGAATACTGCATCTAAACAAATGGAACGGAACAAATTAATAATAAATAATAATAATAAAACGTTGTTATTATTATTATTGTTATTTATTATTATTAATTCATTACGTTTCATTCCATTTTTTCGGATCATTCATAACTTTGGATAAATTTGTATGTGTTACGTTCACTAACAGCCAAATTTTAAAGGAAATTACAATACCTATAATTTAAAAGTTACTAGTAATTACTAATAGTTAAGTTATTATTAGTTAACTTATCTTTCAGATTTCCGAATTTTCGAATTTACAAATTTACTAATGTACGAATGTACGAATGCCCGAATTTACGAATGTCCAATTTTATCGAATTTACGAATATTCGGAAAAAATTTGTTAAACAAGTTTACGTTAATTCGGATATTCCTGAATTAATGAATTTGTCGAAATTCGTTAAAAAACGAATTTGAAACGAATTGCACATGCCTAGTTTCCATGTACCCTGTTACTAAGGCGGCATATTTCACCAGAGCCATATTTCTATATACTGTTTTGAAAACACAGATACTATGTTGCCAGAAAACATAAGGAACTACACGATTTCATGTTACCATACACTCTCATACCCAAGCCTTTAGTGATGGTACTTTTCTAAAATAAAATTGCACCAGTATTAGGAAACCTATAGCAATAAACTGCCATCAACCTTAGATTGGCAGCAGCAGTGTTAGGAAACACCTCCCTTTACAGATTGTGTATTCTGTTTCCACCTCCTGCATTTATAGATTACATAGTCAGGTTGAAAAAAGACACAAGTCCATCTAGTTCAACCAAAAAAAAAAATACAATCCCATATACGCAATCCTATACCCACAGTTGATCCAGAGGAAGGCAAAAAACCCAGCAAAGCATGAACCAATTTGCTACAGCAAGGGAGAAAATACCTTTCTGATCTCCAGAAAGGCAATCGGATATTCCCTGGATCTTCTTTACCTATAAATGTTAGTACCCAGTTATATTATGTACATTTAGGAAACAATCCAGACCTTTTTTAAAGCAATCTGCTGAGCTGGCCAGAACCACCTCTGGAAGGAGCCTATTCCACATTTTCACAGCTCTTATGCCCCGTACACACGGTCGGACATTTATCAGACATTCCAACAACAAAGTCCATGGATTTTTTGCGACGGATGTTGGCTCAAACTTGTCTTGCATACACACGGTCACACAAAGTTGTCGGAAAATCCGATCGTTCTGAACGCGGTGACGTAAAACACATACGTCGGGACTATAAACGGGGCAGTAGCCAATAGCTTTCGTCTCTTAATTTATTCTGAGCATGCGTGGCACTTTGTGCGTCGGATTTGTGTACACACGATCGGAATTTCCGACAACAGATTTTGTTGTCGGAAATTTTTTTTAGCAAGCTCTCAAACTTTGTGTGTTGGAAATTCCTATGGAAAATGTGGGATGGAGCCCACACACGGTCGGAATTTCCGACAACAAGGTCCTATCACACATTTTCCATCGGAAAATCCTATCGTGTGTACAGGGCATTGCTGTGAAGAAACCTTTCCGTGTTTGGAGATTAAATCCCTTTTCCTCCAGACGTAAAGAGTGCCCCTTGTCCTCTGTGATGACCCTAAAGTGAATAACTCAACACCAAGTTCACTATATGGACCCCTTGTATATGGACCCCTTGTATTTATCAACATGTATTTATACATGTTGATTAAACTCGCCCCCCCTTAATCACCTCTTCTCAAGAGAGAATAAATTCAGTTCCTCTAATCTTTCCTCATAGCTGAGCTCCTCCATGCCTCTTATCAGTTTGGTTGCCATTCTCTGCACTTTCTCAAGTTCCCCAATATCCTTTTTTTGAGAACTGGTGCCCAAAACTGAACTGCATATTCCAGGTGAGGTCTTACTAATGATTTGTACAGGGGCTAAATGATATCTCTCTCTCTCTGGAGTCCATACCTCTCTTAATACAAGAAAGGACTTTGCTCGCTTTGGAAGCCATAGCTTGGCATTGCATGCTATGATCCAAAACCCCCAGATCCTTCTCCACTATGGATCACCTCAGTTGTACTTATATTGTGTCACAAAAGCCAATCACAATGTAGAGTTCCACAAACTTATTACAATGTTAGTCAACCTACAGCTTAAGGCAGAAACATCAAACACCCAGCAAAAGAAGTGTGGATGTGATTGATAAATAGGGGAGCACGTTGCATGCTTGCATTATAGTGATAAATGAAATGCTCTATTGACATAACTTCTGTGTGGGGGTGTAGAATCCATGGGATAGCAAAGAGAGAAACTGTTGTGCAGGGGTGTGGATTCTGAGGGAGTGAAACGAGAAAATTGATGTGCAGGGGTGGAGTCTTTCAGAAATGAAAAGGTAAAAACCTCTCTGCAGGGGTGGGAACTTTGAGGTGTGAGAAGGTAAGAACAATTTTGCATAGATAGGGATGACTAAAGAAACGCCTGTGCATGTGTGGGGACTCTGAGGGATGGCAAAGTGAAAACTGCTGCGCAGGGGTGGGAATCTGGTGTAAAATTATGCCATTTCTAATTAGCTTTAACCAGAACAAATGTACTGAACCAGCCCAGCAGAAGGTATAATTATGGTGAATCTGCACGGGTAAGATTTGCGGCAGGTTTTTTGAATCCTGTCTAAAATTTGTAAAACCAAACTTAGCAGCAAACCCCATTGAAATCTATGGGGGACAAATCCCCCTTTTTACCTCTGGCAATTTTCAAGGCTAATAAAGCAAGCTTTTGATATCTATTAAATGCAACCTCAAAGGTGACGAGAGGAAAATACAATCCTTTATATTATGTTTGGGGATGAATTTAAGCTGTATGTGGTGGTACAGAACAGTGCGATATTCATGGATGCTGTCAGCGACACCATAGTCTGGCATTACATATTTTGTATGTGTAATTGATTTTTTAATTGTTACATTTAGTTGGCCTAAATATAGCAGCATCATCCCAATCTGATCATTTCACCTGTTCACCTGCGACGCCTGTTTTTTTTATCAAGCAGGAATAGAATATACCTGAATTGACTAGTGTATGTACCAGCCCCGAAAGTCTAAGAGCTATGGAAAGTTTACTCTTAAAAAAACATAAAGCCCTCAGCTTTGTACAAATTGGTCAGTGGCAAAACAGATTAATAGTATTGTTTGTGAGCTTCTTTTTTTACAGTACCATACTGCATTGTTACATGAAAAAAAAAAGATTGAAAAAAGTCCATCTAGTACAACCAATTTTGTTAAAACTTTAATAAAAGGTAGCATTATCCCTGTAGGAGCCCCTGAATAGGATGGGTCCTCTGTTCCTTGCCTCAACCTTCTCAAGAACCTCAGTCCCTCTGACACACCAGGTTGAGAGTACTAACATACAATACCACAGGAAATAATTGAAAGTAAAATTAGTACCCAATAGTAGTGTTATATCAAAGAAAACAGGCACCAAACCTGGTAGTAAAGGCAAACCTAAAGTGATACTAAACACACACACTGTTTAATTTACATTGTCCCTTCTATTTATGTATATGGATGATGGCACTATAATTAATTTAATTTAATTTAATAAAAAAAAACATTACATGTACTGTACCTTTTTCCCAATCCATATACAGCTGTCACATGACCCAGCTTTCTCCCAGCCTGTCTGCAGGGAAACATAAGCAGGAGGAGCTTCTAGTCCTCTGCTGTTGGTCACGTTCAAAATATTAAAAAAAAAAAAAAAAAACCTTTAGAATACAGAATAAAAATAAATGATTAATATCAATAAACTGTTTTAAATCGGCATACAAATATATGTATATTTGAAATCAAATCTTTATTATGGTTTGGTAATAACATGGTGTGGGTGTATTTCTGCCAGTCACAGGCTGTGTCATGCCCCTCCAGCCTGTGTCATAGAATAAGAGGGAGGTGAAGCCTCCATCAATCTACATGTGATATCCCATCCCCATTATGTTTAGCTGGTTAGTGGGCATGGAGGAGGAGGAGGGAGGGAGTGGGCTGTCATTTACCAATGTGTATATGCCCACATGTGTGACTCTATTGTCACATGGGCTGCTCTGCTGTGATAGGGAGAAAATGCTCAGCATAGAAACTGAAAACTGAGCATGTTCAGAGCTCCCAACACTTCTCTGCAAAATCCCTAGCTGAATTGGGGACATGAAGAGTAGGTGGAGTTAGAGAACAGCAGGATCAACATAGTGACTGAGTGAGTATGAACAGCATGTAATACACCATTTATTGATAGTTTTTTATGATGTGGGTTTAGTGACACTTTAATATATTGTCACACAATTCGGTTGGTAACTAGGCAAGCATTAAATGGTTCGTCCCTGGCTGCCTCCAGTGAGGTACCATTCCTCCAAGCAGAAGCTCAAGAACCGGCAGCTTAATAAGGCCTCCCCAGCCTCTGGCAAGGGCTAGGGCAAGATGGCGCTCGAGCCTGACGACACAACCCAGCTCTCCGCAGCAGATCCAGCTTCACCTGCTGACAGTCTCCACCAATTCCCCACGGATCTGGTGAGTCCCCTGCCTGCAGACTCTGATAACTTGATGGCCAAATTCCGCACCATTGTAAGGGATGAGATCACTATGGCCTCCCGCAAGCTCTCCTCTGACTTAGTGAGGGGTCTTAAAGAGAGGAGATAGAGGAACCCAACAAGGGTGCCCATTCTCCCCACTTTTATTCATCCTGGCACTGGAACCCTTGGCGGAGGCGATCTGAACCCATCCAGACATAACAGGGTAGAAGTAGCGAGTACCCCACACAAAATATTGTTGTTCATGGATGATATCTTACTGTCCATAACTAAACCTAGAATCACCCTCCCTAACTTACTTTCTCTCTTAAACACCTTTGCGACGTTCTCGGGCCTATCCGTCAACCTTGCCAAATCTAAAGCTGTCAATCAACCTCCCCCCTCAGAGCTGGCATCCCTACAAACTGCATTCTCCTTTCAGTGGTTGACATCATTGCCCTACCTGGGGATTAGGCTTACTCCATCGTATGCAGGACTTTATCATGCCAATTTTCCTCCAATGTTTGGGAAGCTAGCGGCTATGCTCTCCTCCTGGTCCCATCTTCCTTTTTCCTGGTTCGGTAGACTAGCGACTGTACGTATGACCTACCTCTCAAAACTGCTATACCTTTTTCGGGTTCTGCCAGTCCAGGTCCTTTCCCATATTCAGTGCATAAACCAACGCAAGATCCTGCAGTTTTTCTGGGGCTCCACGAGACCCAGAATTAATAAATGGGATTTGTATAACAGTAAGATCAACGGTGGCCTCTCAGTTCCTAACTTACAAGCTTACTATACAGAGCAGGCATAGCCCCACTATCTCACCTCCATGAGCAACATCAAATGCCATTATGGGCCACTATTGATTTAATGGACTCTCATCCGACACCGATAGCCTCCCTCCCCTAGGTCCCACGAGCACACGGCCCAAACACGATTGGACCATTTCTGGCACACTCCCTTCGGCTGTGGGACTTGGTCAAATACTCGGCGGGCCTGATTTCCCTCATCTTTGCCTCCTTCACTGTCCATTATTCCCACCAGGGCGCGATAACCCTCAACAGTTCTCTTGCTGGACTGAGAATGGTTTTACAAATTCACGCCTTGTTCACCCCTACCAAGATAGTTTCATTTGCAGCCCTACGTTCCTCACACGATATCCCCCTCCAAGAGCACTACAGCTACCTACAGCTTTCGTCACTTTCTCCAACATCGAATAAAGTTTCGTCTCACCCCTTATACTTTAATCCCTTTTGAAAGACTTTGCAGATCACATCCCCAATCTTCTGGTCTAATTTCTTTAATCTATGCAGCCATAATTGGTTCAGAAAAACCACCACTGATTTGCGTAAATTACATCATGGTAAATGAAAAATTGACAGCCATATTATCAGACACCCATGATAAGTTCCTCCGGGTTTGGAAACCTTGGGTGGCTCATAACCACCCTTCTAGATTCGACCCAATGCTCCTTTCACTCTAGTATGTCTCTGCCGCCCTGCGAACCCCCCACCCTCCTCACCCCCTTTACTCACTTTCTTTTTCTGTTCTACACCCCTATTCTACCACTTCTCCTCTCCTCCTCCTTTCCTTCTTTTTTCCCCCCACTCCTCTTTGTACTTTTCAGATCCACCAGGTCTTAGTCCTGGATGTGATGGTTACATGGTAAAAAAGCATTTCTTTTTTCTTTGTTTTTTTGACAAATAAATATATCCTTTAAGAAAATATAGGTTCTGTATATTCCTCCTGATAATCACTTCACTTAGGATTCTGTAAGACTGTTATTACTTAAATCGGGTGCAGCATCTTGTCAAATCCCAAGGTCCCATGAGATGACATTAACCCAGTGCTGGCTATACGTATTCACCCTAGGCCTTCAGGGGCCTGAACAATTCACTGTGACTTGGATTATCCCTTTTTGAAGTTTTCTGTATTCTTTTTTTTTCTTTTTTTTGTTCCATGCTATGATCATCAATGCTACTGTATTGTTATGTTGTACTGAACTTTAATAAAACCCTTTGTACAAGAGAATATAATAATGTAAATGGAAGTTCCGCTTCCCTGCCAGCCTCCCATCACCCAAACAAATAAGGTGTAAATAAAACTCTAACAATACAGATTTCACAACAAATAAGATAAAAAATCAACCTCAATCACGGCTTTCAGGAGGTGCAGGTGCTCTTATCGCTTTTCACTGCTGCCCACTGCCCACTTGAAACCCTGTGAGAATGTGCTCCAGCAATGGGCTGTAATGCATTCTCCCAGGATTTCAAGTGCCCAACCATACAAGGAGGCAGCGGCAAGGCATGTTGATGTCACCTGCTCCTCCCGGAACCTGGGACCAAAGTGAATATTTTTTATCTCTTTATGTTAAATCTTTTTTTAATTTTATTTTATTTACTGCTAATTTTGTTTGGGCAGGAGGGTCTGGCAGGGAAGCAGACATGGTATTATTACTTGGGCAACTTTTTTTAATTTTGGCTAGCTTTCATACAAATAACAGCTGGTGATACTAATATAAAGGTCATTATTTGGGCACATTGTGCTATAGGGTGACAACACTGTCTCCCACAATCTCCTGCCTGTAAATCACTATGTCACATGCTCTCCCAAAAGAAACTATAACCTGCTGTACTGATGCACATTGCCCAGGCATATTCCACTGTGAAAAAAACAATTGCAGCCAACAACAACAATGAAGAAATATGTCCTGTGAAAAACACATGCCGCCTGTTGTCACTGTAGTGCATATCAGCTGTAAGGAGGATACAAGACATCAGCAGAATTAAGATGTAAAAAAACAAAAAACCCTTCCCTTCCCCCACGCCAACAGACCTGTAAGTTCCTACAAGCCCTACACAAATGTCTCCTTATGCAGTTTGTCAGCAATACCCTCTGTGCCTCCCTAACACAGCTAAAGCACATTGTCAGTATGGCTGCTGTGAACTCGCCCTTTTATTGTTAAGGCTGGCTTATCCAAAATGCCCTTATCGGCTCCTTTAAACCAGCCAGGGGCGGATCCAGGGGGGGGCAATGGGGCAATTGCCCCCCCCCCCCCCCCGAGAAATCTGTTGCAGGCCGGGCGGGTGAGCTCCGTGGGCGGCTCCGAGATCGGGCGGTTCCACCGCGGATGTATAAGAGGCGGGCGGCTCCGTGGGAGTGCCGGGCAGCTCCGTGTGAGGGCGGGCAGGCAGGCGGGAGAGAGAGCGGATTGGCCGGGCTGCCGTGTGTGGATGGGCGGGTGAGACTGAGCAGGCTAGGTGTGTGTGTGGGGGTGGCTGGCCAATCAGCGAGCCGACAGGCAGGGGAGCAGAGAGATGACATCATCTCTCACCGCCCCCACATCTCTGCATTAACTTCCGCCCTCACTGTGCAGGTAGCGTTGGCAGCAGGGAGATTACCTTATCTCTCTGCTGCCTGTCTCTGGGACAAGGAAACAAGAGACAAGCAAAACACCACCTTACCTGGCACGTGACAATCCACATCTGGTGGCAAGGGACAATCCGCATCTAGTGGCAGATGACGTGGCAAGTGACAATCCGCATCTAGTGGCAGATGACGTGGCAAGTGACAATCCACAATGTGTGGCGTGGCAAGTGACAATCCGCAATGTGTGGCATATGACGTGGCAAGTGACAATCCGCATCTAGTGGCAATTGACATGGCAAGTGACAATCCGCAATGTGTGGCATATGACGTTGCAAGTGACAATCTGCATCCAGTGGCAGGTGACGTGGCAAGTGACAATCCACAAGGTGTGGCAAGTGACAATCCGCATCTAGTGGCAGCTGATGTAGCAAGTGACAATCCGCAACATGTGGCAGGTGTCAATCTGCATCTGGTGGCAGGCAAGTGACAATCCACAAAATGTAGCAGGCGACGGTGGCAAGTGACACGCTTGGGGTTCCCACTGATTCTGCATTATGGTGAGTTGAATGATTTAATTTTATATTACAATGTATTAATAGAAATAATGCGCTTCAATCATCCTGACACCATAACAACCATGGTGCCGGGATGATTAAGGCACCAACAACAGCCATTTCCCTGATAAATTGTCCGCAAAAAAAACATATTTTCTGGCAGTGCCCCTCCCGAGACTAGGCTCTGGATCCACCCCTGAAACCAGCTGACCTAAGTTTAAAGACTAGGCAGTACATTATGGTTACAAAGAATTTGGTATAGTGAACACACACAGGATTTGCCTTAAACCCATGGTGGTGGCAAACCTGAGTCTCATAGCTCTGATATACTGCTGTGAACTTATGCAAAATGGTGCTCCTATGCCACCAGTATGTGCTGGACTGATTTAGTGCCTAAGGCCTTCTGAGCATCCTGACAATGCTAACTGTTCAGTATTTGCCAAAGGGAAGATCCCTATAAAGACCCAGGACTTGCCTAGGCCTATGCTCATTCATTTCAACATCAGAACCAGGGTGAAGAAAAGAAGCCAGGGAAGGTCAGATTATCTTGGAAAAATAAAATATTTTTGGAAGAGTAATCCTTTATTTGGAAGATCTGATTGGGTACATGGGCAATCCTTCACCCAAGCACATTGGGCCTGCAAATCAGTGATTGCAGTGATAAATACTGTAATAAATGTAAGTATTGTCCATAGTTAGCAGTTATTTTATATTTTTATATATTTTTTTAGCAGTTATGTTTCTTCTTTTCAGTTTCCCATCAGCTAGGCTCCAAAAGTGATCTGTGTAACCTGACTGATTTTAATGGGTGATATAGACATAACCATAGTTTTATAATATAACTGAATACTATCTTATATAGTTTATATTGGACACAATTTTCCTGTGTGTTGAAGGCCAATGCCAGTCAAAACTGCTATTAAAGCTATCCCCTTTCAAAATGTTCCAGATCTACACAACTGATGTTGCCATTACAAAGCCAAATGATGATTTTCCTCTTCACATATGGATTCTCCATATTGTAATACTGGAGCAACACCAGACCTCAAATGAATGGAGAGGGGACCTACAGACTTATGCCCTGTACACACGGTCGGACATTGATCAGACATTCCGACAACAAAATCCATGGATTTTTTCCAACGGATGTTGGCTCGAACTTGTCTTGCATACACACGGTCACACAAAGTTGTCGAAAAATCCGATCGTTCTGAATGTGGTGACGTAAAACACGTACATCGGGACTATAAACGGGGCAGTAGCCAATAGCTTTCGTTTCTTAATTTATTCTGAGCATGCGTGGCACTTTGTGTGTCGGATTTGTGTACACACGATCGGAATTTCCGACAACGGATTTTTTTGTCGGAAAATTTTATAGCAAGCTCTCAAACTTTGTGTGTCGGAAATTCCTATGGAAAATGTGTGATGGAGCCCACACACGGTCGGAATTTCCGACAACAAGGTCCTATAACACATTTTCCATCGGAAAATCCTATCGTGTGTACAGGGCACAGTCAAGAATTGTTCTTAATCCTAAAGTATAAGGGATAGTAGAGTGTGGAAGAGTTAGAAACTTTGTCTTAATTTTCAATGGTTTTTATTGAGTTCTTTTAAACATGTTACAAAAATTCAACTTATGGCATAGAGCCTGGACATATGTTAGTGCATTAATGACAAGTACTAAAGTATCAAGTTTCATACATCACATGTTGACCAAGGTACATTCTGAGAAAGATGCATACTCAAACCCCATCATATAAAGCATGAAATATAAACTCGGAGTGGGAAAAAGATAAAGTATACCATGTGTATCATCTCCATTAGTGACATGGGAATACCTTAAGTATTGGCCATCCTGATAATTGACTCTGCCCCCCCTGTTTGTCTTTGTAACACCTCATTCCAAAATTGTATAGTTTTAATTGGAACAAAAGGTAAGAAGGTATCTTCCAATTGAGAATTGTTCTGTGACAACTGTCTGAGAGGGAATTTCCCCTTACTTTGGAGAGACTTCCTCTCACCTCCTGTTTAGCAGGAAATGATGAGATCTCCCCCCAATAGAACACAGACAGCAGAAAAACCCTAACAGGGATTAACTATTCTCTACCCCAGGCTTTCTCAACCAGGGTTGCCTTTTGAGGTTACTGGCATTTCCTTGAGCAGTGAGCTATGCCTAATTGATCTCCTACCTACACTGAGTACTGAGTACTAATATTAGGGGAAACCACAATTTGTCATGTTTGCATCCCTTGTCTGATATTATTATCCATTTAATTTTTATTTTTTCATTTCAAGATTATTATTAAAAATGTCGTACAGTGCAAGAAGGTATAAAAAAGGAGCTGCCCTAGATGTCAAATATGCTAGATGTGCCATATTATTTCAACTTTTATACACACACATATATATATATATATATATATATATATATATATATATATATATATATATATATATATATGCTAATGTACGCAAGCTATACCTGTAAATATATTTTTAGCTGGAGTTCCCCAAGATCAAAAAGACATTTCAAGGGTTCCTCTATAAAATGGTTGAGAAAGTTTGCTGTACCCTGTCCAAAACTAAAAATGTTGTGATTTTAGGTGCGCCTTGCTAATTAAGTGCAGTAACCAAAAGAAACCAATCTTAAATCCATTTTGCTCTGGTCTGTCTTGAGCGTAGTAAATTGTGATTGCTTGCTATAGTTTACTACACTTATGAGTTAACATTTAAGAGTAAGAACTCTTTATTGATTAAGGCCAATAGTCCTCTGCACAGATTTTTCACCACAGGAGAAGTAAAAAAATATACACATTGCAATCTGATTGAACAATCTCATTTACATCTGCCAACAAGCTCACCTGATTGGACAAAAGTTTAATTGTTCAGGTAGGCCTTTAGTTTTTGGTAAATATAAAGGAGATTGTGCAATCAGATTGTAAAGCTGACCATACAAGTTACATTTTAATTATTATATTATACAGGATTTATATAGCGCCAGCAGTTTGCGCAGAGCCTTACAATTATACAAGTTTCTTTAGATTTACTATCCTTATACCCCTACTATCCGGAATGAATACAGGGTAAATTAATCAGAGACCTATATAGTGATATTTTACCACTCTGGCTGGAAGAAATAGACATGTTGCTAATGTATTAATAGTAAAAAGATCATAATGTTTTTGTTTTTGTTTTTTAAATCTAGCAACCTGAAGGACATAGTTTTGGCAAGTCTAAAGGCGATATTATAGAGAATGTACAGTAAGATTTTAATGGGTATTCAATAAAGCATAGCAATGCCAATCGGGATTCATCTTTCGGTTACAGGACTTGAACTGTACTGTGACTGCTCTAGGTCACTGCACTTTGCAGCTCAGTATTAATCTGATTAACCATACCCAACAATCAACTACCTTTTTCATTAGTTACACATTCACATCAATACCAGGAATTACAAAATGATGGTACCTATTGCAAACTGCTAGAAGCAACAGAAGTCACAAAATAGTATACACGTTCTTTGTTAAACTGTATGTACAAGCAATTTTTCCTCTCTTTTGGCTAAAGTAGGGAAGGATTAAACCCCCCCTCAGGTTATGTCTGTGCCCTGATAAGGAAGACCTCCCTTCACTTCCTGTCCTAGAGTCGCTTCAGGAAGTAAGAAGAATCTCAGTAGATATGGGGAATTCCAATCTTAAACAGTTGTCACCAGAACATGAGTCCCAATTGAAAAGTATACCCTCATCTTTTTGCCAGGATAGCTGAAAGGAATATCTGTTGCCCTTAGGAGCCATTTAAAGACCATTTCACCCACAAAAAAAGCAAAACAACAAAAAAGAAAAAGCACTTTAATTTCACCTTCCCCATTGACTCCAATGTATTTTGCCAAAATGGCAGAAGTTTGCTGAAATCTCTTAGTTTTTGCCAAAATTTTGAGAAGATGGAACCTATCCCTACTAGGAACCAGGTATATATTATATTTATGTTTTAGGAGAACTTGTGTTGTCTAGTTGTCTATAGCATTTAGGTTTTAGGGAGCATGAGCAATATTGCCCCCAGACACCTTAATAAATGAGGCTTACTTTTGAACCAAAATGGTTGGGAGGGCAATCCTGGTTGCATTGCAGTGAAAAGTACTGTCTTTTTATATAACTTATTTGTGGGTTTGTTGTTGTTAGCTTTATTGCATTCTGATTAAAGTAAGAGTGTCTAGTGCATTCAATGCACCGTAATGTCGTATTAGTGTATGATGATGTAGAGGGTATTATCAGCACAGGAGATTCGTAACCAATAGCTTGCATTTTATTTGCATACTATGACAATTGCATTACTACATATCAGTGTGTTCACGTGAATCACTCTGACGTGTTTATAACAGTGTCATCTGTAGTTTTTATTAAGCAATCCTGTTGGTTATTACGCTTCTGTAAGCTATAGTGCTGACACCATTGGCTGCCTAGAGCATGTTAGAGCAAAATCAGTGTTGCAGTTTATGTTCTCTCTGCTACATTATTACTTTGACTACTATAGAGGATTCAAACCCTATCCCTAAGATGCATTTTAAAATGGTGCAGTGTTATACTAAAAATATAAATAAATAAATAGATGATATGCTTTGCGCATTTACACAATTAACAGACAGCAAGTGATCGATCAAGCAGCTTGTGCAAGCCTGTGAGATATACAGTGGTGCGATGCTAGATGATAGCGGCAGTTAGGTGATGCAGACCTGTCAGGTTGTTATTGATGGTGGAACGGTGCAGGGATGATGAGGTTGTAAAATGGTGGCACAGTATATCGGTAGTGAGGTAGTAAAGGGTATATTGATCTTGAACTTGTAAAATGGTGGAACAGTGCAGAGATGGCGAGGTTGTAAAATGGTGGAGTGGTGTGTCGGTGTTAAGGACTTAAAAAAGGTGCGCTTGTATATCGATATTGGAGTGTTATAACTGTGGAATGGTATAACGTTGATTATGTGGTGAAATGGTTGAAACATGCAGTGCTGATTATGTGGTAAAATGGTTGAACGGTAAAGTGCTGATTAAGTGGTAAAATGGTTGAATGTTGCAGTGCTGATTATGTGGTAAAATGGCTGAACGGTAAAATGCTGATTATGTGGTAAAATGGTTGAATGTTGCAGTGCTGATTATGTGGTAAAATGGCTGAACGGTAAAATGCTGATTATGTGGTAAAATGGTTGAATGTTGCAGTGCTGATTATGTGGTAAAATGGTTGAATGTTGCAGTGCTGATTATGTGGTAAAATGGTTGAATGGTAAAATACTGATTATGTGGTAAAATGGTTGAATGTTGCAGTCCTGATTATGTGGTAAAATGGTTGAACAGTAAAATGCTGATTATGTGGTAAAATGTTGAATGTTGCAGTCCTGATTATGTGGTAAAATGGTTGAACAGTAAAATGCTGATTAAGTGGTAAAATGGTTGAATGTTGCAGTGCTGATTATGTGGTAAAACAGTGGAATGGTGCTGCTGTGCTGATGATGGCGTAAAATGGTGGAACGGTACATAGGCAATGTGATAGGTTGGTAAAGCAGTACACCGGTGTCACAGTATTAATGGTGGAGTAGTATAACGATGGTAACATAGTAACAAGTGAAATGATGCAGTGATCAATGGTGGTGACCTATGGTGTGTTTTAGTAATAGCAAGGTAATGGCGTGATGGCATAATGTTGAGGTGGTGAAATGGTGGAAGGTGCAGTGCAATGATGCTTATATGAAACTGTGGAACAGTAATAGTGAGAGGCTAAATTAGAAAAAAACTGCATGGATTCTGAGGTGACATGACAAAAGAGTTTAGCGATGGTGATCTGGTAAGTCAGTGAGATACTGCATCAATTCTGAGATGATAAAAGATGGTTGGATTATGCTGGTGTAGCAAAGTGGTAAAATGGTGGAATGGTGCAGGACATGAAAGGTGGTAAAATGGTGAAATGCTGCAGTGTCTCTATGGTAGAAATTGGTAGAATGCTTCAGGGATAGCAAGGTGTTAAAATGGTGGAATGCTGCATGAGTCCTGAAGTCCGAAAATCAAAGGAATACAAAAATAGTGAGGCAATATCATTGTGGATCAAGGCATGTCTGTGGAGGGGATAAAATTAGTAGTATGGTGTGGTAATGCCGAGAACTTAAAAATGATAATGCAGACATATTAGGGAGTTAAAGATAGCGGCACAGTGCAGTGAAACTGAGAGGATACAAATTTTGGTTCTGTGCAGCGAAGTTGAGAAGACAAATGGTGGTTGATGCTGAGGTCATAAAAAATGGCAGTTCTGTGTAGTGAAGCTGAGGTCATATAAATGGTGGTTCTGTGCAGTGAGGTTGTATAAATCGTGGTTCTGTGCAGTGAGGCTGAGGTTGTATAAATGGCGGTTCTGTGCAGTGAGGTTGTATAAATCGTGGTTCTGTGCAGTGAGGCTGAGGTTGTATAAATGGCGGTTCTGTGCAGTGAGGTTGAAAGTTGTATAAATGGTGGTTCCAAAGGATAATGAGTGGATGTATATAGTGGTTCTGTGCAGTGCGTCTGTGGTAATATAAATGGTGGTTCTGATTTATACTGAGGAGATATAAATGTTGACTCTGTGCAGTGAAGAAAATACAGATGTTGGTTCTGTACAGTGATGCTGAAGTCATAAGAATGGCAATTATGTGCAGTGATACTAAGGGGAAATAAATGACGGTTCTGAGCAGTGATGCTGAGAGGATATTAATGGTGGTTCTGACAGAATTGCTGAGGAATTAAAGTAATAAATAATAGAATAAAAAAAAAGCAGTGCAGACATATTTGGAAGATAAAGATGCTGTTACAATGCAGTGAATTTCAGAGGATACAGATAGTGACTGTGTAATGAGGTTGAGGGGGTATAAATGGTAACTGTGTACAGTGATGCTGATTTGATATAAATGGTGGTTGGATGCAGTAATTCAGGAAGGATAAGAGTCATGGTTTAGTGTAGTGATACTGTGGGGAAAAAATAATGGCTAGGTACAGTGATGCTATGGGGGTATAAATACTGGTTGGCTGCAGTGATGTTGAGAGGAAAAATGGTGGTTGGGTGCAGGGATGTTGAGCGGGTAAATGGTGGTTGGGTACAGGGATGTTGAGCAGATAAATGGTGGTCGGGTGCAGCGATGTTGAGCAGATAAATGATGGTTGAGTGCGGGGATGTTGAGTGAAAATAGGGGGGGGGGCGGTGGGTGCCTGGATGTTGAGGGGATAAATGGTGGTTGATTGCAGGGATGTTGAGCAGATAAATGGTGGTTGGGTAGAGGGATGTTGAGCAGATAAATGGTGGTTCGGTACCGGGATGTTGAGCAGATAAATGGTGGTTGGGTGCAGCGATGTTGAGCAGATAATTGAAGGTTGGGTGCAGGGATGTTGAGTGGATAAATGGTGGTTGGGTACAGGGATGTTGAGCGGATAAATGGTTGTTGGATGCTGGGTGAAAATAAGGTGGTCGGGTACAGGGATGTTGAATGAAAATAAAGTGGTTGGGTGCAGGGATGTCAAGTGAAAATTGGGGGTGGTTGGGTGCAGAGATGTTGGGAAAAATGGTGGTTGGGTGCAGGGATGTTGAGCAGATAAATGGTGGTTGGGTGCAGGGATGTTGAGGGAATAAATGGTGGTTGGCTGCAGGAATGTTAGGCGGATAAATGGTGGTTGGGTGCAGGGATGCTGAGTGAAAATAAGGTGGTTGGGTGCAGGGATGTTGAGTGAAAATAGGATGCTTGGGCACGGAGATGTTGAGTGGATAAATAGTGGTTTGGTGCAGGGATGTTGAGTGAATAAATGTGGTTGGGTGCAGTTATATGGAATCGATATAAGGATTGGTTCTGTTCTGTTGTATTGAGAGAAAACAAATGGTGGCTGGGTAAAGTGATGTTGAAGGAAAATAGTAATTGGTAGTTCTGTGCAGTGATGATATAAATGATGGGTCTGCTTGATGGTGCTAAAGAAATGAAGTCTGTGCAGTGATGATGTGGAGGTATAAATGATGGCTCTGCACGATGGTGCTAAGGAGATGAAGGTTGTGCAGTGATGTTAAAGGGGGTATAAATGGTGACTGGGTGCATTTATATTTTTGAGAATGAAATGGCGGATCTGTGCATTGATGTTAAGGAGATGAAAACATCAGCTATGTAGTAATGTTGGGGGATATAAATGACAGTTGGGTGCAGTGATGTGGACATGAATTAAAGAGAAGTATGGAGCAGTGATGATGAGATTAAAAAATGGTGGAACAGTATGGCAATGGTGAGAAGGCAACATTGTGAAATGTTGATGTATTGTGTGACGGTACCATGGCATTGCTGGTGTAGTTGATTTTGCAATGTGTGATATTGGAGAAATATAAGGGTAATGGTGATATTTTACCTCTGTAGTATGTGATGGTGAGGTAGTAGAAATTAATCAGTGATCATGGAATTACACAGTGCTGTAGGATTGCGTCACTGGTGAGTTATTAGAGTCATTATAGTGAAAGTCCTGTACTGAGCTGATGCGGTTCTAATATGCTTTAGTGTGTGAGGAATCAATATGGCCTGAAATGAAACAAAATGACACGGAAAGTGACACTACTGGTCTATAGGTATGTCATACCGAGGGACGTTACAAACACCAGTGACATCATACTTCAGCCGCTGAGCGCAGTCTACGTCACTGTAAAATGCTTGCTTGCGCCATATTTTGTTATGCACTGTAATGGATCACTGACCTCATGTAGAGTTAGTATGCATTAAGGTTACAGACTGAATTATATATCCTGAGGATAAAAACAAAAACAATGTGTATATATAGCTATATCTGAGATATGTTTATATTTATCTATATGTAAAGAGAAATTATTTGTCTGTGAAGTATGTTTATTTGTAATGTATGTACATTACACATGTACAATGTATGTGTGTGTAAATATATATATATATATATATATATATATATATATATATATATAGTTACTGCTTATACGTACATTTATTTACAGTTATATAAGTAAGCAGACAGAAAGGTTGGCTTGATAAGGCCTACAGATCAAAAGGGTCATAAATATGGGAAAAAAATGGTTAAAAGCATAATTACCTGCTTGGCTAGACAACCTATTATTGAAATCAGTTCTAGAACTATCAATGCATATCTATTTTTGCAAATGCATAGAAATGTAAACACAAATTCGATTTTTCAGTTATCTTATCTTAGTATATTTTAACCATTTTTTGATAAACTGTCTAGCTTTGTGTTTTTAAACCGTATTGGACTTTTTTTTTTTTAATCCTGTGGGGTAATCCTAATTAAAAAGTCCTATTAGCACCTAGTGCCACTATGCTTTTCCTACGAAATGGGAAGGTAAAAATACTTTGCACACAAATTGTATTATTTTATAAACTATGTAGATTTTTATCTGATCTTGTATAAAGCTGTATATATTAATAATTACTAAGAAAATACACATATTTTCATTGCATCTTAGGCCATACTAGATGCTACATTTGTATGCTGCATTGACAGAGGGTGCATTGGTTTAACAAAAAACAACTTTTCTTCTCTCTTTTTTTTTTTCTTTTTAGTTTGTAGTTAATACTTTTAGCCCTTTCAGCCAGTGTTTGGCTTTTTGCATGCAACTCCCAGTTAATCCTCTGTTCACAAATCCTCATCAGAGTTTTAAGAGAAAAAAGTTCTCATCAACCATTACAATAAGACAAATTTAATGCATAACGATTGGTTCTAGATTGTGGCAAGACATAGAACCACAAAGTAAAATAACTAATTGACCCTTTTAAGAAAAATTACTTTAAATATCATTTAAAATTTGTTTTACACCCTCTATGTATTTTTTTCTGATATTACTACATATTTTAAAGCATTTAAAACTCTTCTCCTTTAAAGCAATTTTGCTTATTCTGTGATTTAACCAGACAAGACACGATTCTTAGCGAATAAAACAACAAAAAAAAAACAAGCACAAACAACATAGAATAATCTAAAATCAAGACAAGTACAGCATTTTTACCTTTCAAACTGCAAATCTTGAAAGAAAACACTATACTACTTTCCAGATTTGTAATTCTTTATTTGAGTTTGATCTTTTTATCTACAAAATTTACATTTTTTTTACATTTATAGGAGCTCAGCTAAATTATTTGTTTACAGCTATATCCTTTAAGATGTATACAAAAAGGATTGTGCTCTGTTCATAGAGTTATTTGGCTTTGGGGGTGGATAAATGACAGCAAGTATAGTAAGAAAAAAAGAGTTTGAAATATCACAAAGAAAAAAAAATGTATGGAATGGAGAAACATTTTTTATGTTGGCTAATTTATAAATGTAGCTAAAATAATAGAGTTGTACTATTTTATGCACACAATAAAAATGAAATAAATAGCAAATGTCACCATACTTATAATAATAATAATAATAATAATAATAATAATAATAAATAAATATAATTTTCAGAATAAGTTGCATCCACACAGCGCTGGTCCTGAAGTTCTAGAGCTCTAGCCACAGATGTCCACACACAATTCTTGGCTGGGAACCTCTATTGGAACAAGAATTGCGTTTGGACAATCAGTAGCGAGAACCTCGTGTATCCAGCTGTGTCCGCAGTTCCTTGATCTTCCCTCACCTCCCCCTACTGAGGGGATCCCCCAGCTAGCATGGTCACCCCTTCGTATCCCCTCCATCATAACACAGACTGGGCAGTGTACACAAACAGCATGATCCCTATACACAAGCTAATTATAGCTTACGTTCTCGTCTTTTAACCCTATGGCTACTATAAAAACATCAACACAATACTGCAGTCTATTCAAAAGCTAAAAATCTAATTGGTATTTATTAATATCCGATCAGCAACACTGCCTATTGACGAAAGATAAAAAAAAATTAAACAGTTGTAGTTAATATACATACTAAAAGTAAGTCTAACATTTTTTTTTTTTGTTAAACAAAGCTATGATTATATCTTTTTTTCCCCATAAAATAAATATTTTTTTTCCTGCTACATTGGTAGTCTTTAAGTATTGCATAAGATTACCAATGTATCCCTTTCCCCGTAGAGCACATCTCTGGATTTTTGCCCCTTCTGCTTCACCTCCCCCAGATCTCTAGATCTTGATTGCAAAATGAAATATGAATGCAGCAAGAAGGAACTGAGACCTGCGGAAAACACAGCACTTCCCACCTACCCCTCCAGGGGCACTTCCTGGGACACCCTTCTTTCTCTCCAAATCTCCCCCACCTTCCTAGATTGTGTATTTAAATTTACAGAGAACATTTCAGTTGCATTTTAAAAAAAAAATCTCCTGTTCACAATGGCACAACGTACAATGTAAAGAATTGAAAACACACTAAACACATAATAGTCGCTTGCCTGCAAAACAGTAAAAAAAAAAAAAGGAACAAAAAAGAAATGGAACCTGAACTGAACCTATGAAATTATATAGCAAAATAAAAAGTAAAAAAAAAAGTATAATTTTTATCTCTGTGTTAAATAGGCTAAAGAGGAGTAGATTAAAAAAAAAAAGGAATACACATGAAAATAGCTCTCCTTTTTCAAGCCATTTCACTCAGTTCAAAGCTAAGTAAGTCATTTGAAACATGAAGAAAGATTTTTATGGCAATGATCTGCTGGCCCAGGATGGATGGATGGGCAAGACGTATGGACAAATGGTACAGATGTTTGGTTATTGCACCTGTTACCCTTGAGAATTTGAAGGAGAAGTGTTTCCAAAGGCTGCAGATCCACACCAGGTCCCTGGAATCAAGCAAGGGTGGCGGGATGTCTCTTTCGAAGGTCCACCCCAAGGAATCCTCAGCTGGTGGTTTTCAATCTTCGGGCTCCATGTTTGTCCGTCAACGCGATTACGAAAAAAAAAAAATGAAACGTTGATAAGAAATGGAAAATCAGAAGTGTGCTGTAGGGTAATGTGACAGTTCCGTCCCTCAGCTCTGAAGACATCACCCAGAGCTTGGCTGGATGTCTCTGATGCTTCGTTGGGTCCTTGAAGGCTTTTTTACTTCAGTCACACAACAATGAGAGTGTTGCAGAGGAGGGATAGAGAAGAATGGGGCAGGCCTTCAGTTGGTACTGAATTTGAATAACACCACAGGATGATAAATGGTCATTGTGTTTTTGGAGTAATGAATCTCTACTGTCTCCATAGCACAGAAGCAGCAGCTGCAATCTGAAGCTTGACACCTCTTAAAGACATCTCCCCTCCAACATCCCCCCCCCCCCAAAAAAACTGGAAAATCTTAACCCAAGAACCTGCAAACACCCCCACCCCCCCTTGCTTTTTTTCACCACCTCCTGAATCCCTCCCATGTCCTTTACATATAAGCCCTTGATCCTAAGCAGTGCAATTCTCTGCTGGAATTGAGAATTGCAAAACTAGTGGAGGAATTTACTAAGGGAAGGTGCTGAGATGGTTAAGCTGATGAAAAGGCTAGCTAGTTAACTGGTTGGCTGCCAGAAGGACTTACATCAGGGCCAGAGCGTAAGCCGACGCGTCAAGGCTTCTTTTTAGCAGGCGTATGTTTTAACAGCAGGTGGTGGTACCTTGTAGTAAGAAACATCAAGAATGGTCTTGGCTGATAAATATTTATGCTATTATGCAACATAGGGAGGCAGTGACAATTTTTTTTAAAGCAAAGGAGTGGGTGGTAACCCATAGCAACGAATCCAAACTTGTCTTTTATCAACTGTAAGCAGCGGTAGTAACTTGGAGCAACCAGTAAGGGCTAAGCTTTTATTGTTTGGACTGCTTTTAGCTGAAAGCTGCTTTAGGCAAATGCATGTTTGCCATTATTGAAACAGACACTAGAGCATTCTCCTCTAAGGAGCATACAGGCTTATGCATACTGGTGCAGAGCAACGTTCAAATGCAGGTACTCATGGCAACCCATGAGTCAACTTTTCCCGCACTAACATACAAAGGAGAAATCCTATTGATTGCCATGGGTTACCATGATTTACTTTCTTAAACAGTGTGTAGAATAAGCACACAAGTCTTTGAAGACAAAAAGGTTGGTGCATTTATGGCATCTGTCTCTCTCTAAATGGATGCACACCATGACAGAGCAAGCAGAAAATGTAAATTGTACCCTTAGATTCAAATAAATAGAACCACGGCCAAAAATAAAAATAAAAAGTCATATATAAATAAAAGTATACATAAAAAAAAAAAAATGACGCTAGTAACGTGATCAGCAGTTGCTGTTTACCGGTTCACATATGAGCAAAAATTAAGTTGTTTCGTTCATTTGCAACCAAAGGCAAGCGCTGTTCTATGTTCTTAAAATGACCCTCTCTTTTTTTTTTCTCTCTCTCACAGAATTATTCCTGCTCTGTGCTCCCTTCTGGAATTAAAGGCTGTGCAAAGGAGGGGACATTTTGTCTCTCTCCGGTTCTCATTATTTGAGAAATTGATGGATTGTCTTCCTTGTGTTGCAAATTTCCCTCTCTGTTTTTTTCTTTTCTTTTTTTTTTTTTTTTTTCCAGGCCCGCTCACCCTCTGTCATAGAGTCGAAACCCTTTCACTACCGGGGGAATTGAAAACGCATTATGGGCCACACGGCAAGGCTAACCTGTTCTCATTGTGAAATAGATAGTTTCCCTTGTGTTTTTATAAATATTAATGAACTGGTGCGAGTACCTGGGCAAGCACGGATTGTAGATGGAGGATGCGTTCCATCTTGGAACACACGGCCATTTTGTCTGAGCGATTGTGCTATGACACGTTCAGTTCCGATAACAAGGAACGCGTCTGACTTGCCCAGTGGTCAATAATGACCACCAAATGATGCATCGGGCCTGGAAAGTACGAGAAAGTCTATGAACCATATGTTTTCTTGCCCTTTCATGAATGCTCTGGGTGGGCTTTGTTCACATATGAGGCTTTGCATTGTGAAATGATGCTTCGACTTGCCATACAATAAAAACATCAGTAAAGCAGTGCAAAGAACAAAACGCATTCCAACGTGTAATGATCAACAGCACCCAATCAGATTTTGGGTTACTTAGGTAACAGTAGCCAGTAATAGTCTCCAGTCATATTGCAAAAGATGAATGCTGATTAGTTGCTGTGGGTAACTGCACTCTGCTCTGTTATTTGCTCATCTGAATATATATAAGAATAAGAGATGCATGTGCATGCATTAACACAATGGAAAAAGCAAACAATAAAACTTAAAAAAAAATTAAATTTAAAATTTATATTGTAGAAAATGCAAATGATTTTATATTGTATAAAAGTAGAAAAGTTTGCCTAAATATTTTTTACTGATTTTACCTAATTTGTTTTCTTACACTTGTACATGATCTTAAAGTATTCTTCATTCCTCCTGAAAAAAGTTTAACTTGTATGTAATGCCAAAACATTATTTTAGTTTTGGTTAGAGTAAAGAATTGTTAAGGTCCTTGTCAGTTTCTTGTACTATGACCTATTGAGGAGATTTCCCTCCACTTCCTGCCCCAGAGACACATAATTAGTCAGGTTGAAAAATAAGCAGGAAGTAAGAAATCCCTGCAAAAAAAGGGGGTATCCTCTCTCAGACAGTTGTTCCAAGATCAAGTTTACCAAATGGAAGATTTCTCTTTAACTCCTGTTCTAGTGACAACTCAAACATTTTGTATTTCTCATCATAATGGTCATCGGGACCAATAGAGAGAATAAAGCTTCCAGTTGGGAATACATACAAAACTGGAGAGCCCCTGTTCACTGTATCATTTTAACCACTTGCCGACCGCCTACCGCATATATACTGCGGCAGAATGGCACGGGCAGGCAAAATCACGTACCCATACGTGATCTGCCTCCCGCGGGCGGGGGGTCCGATCGGACCCCCCCCCGGTGCCATCGGCGGTCGGCATCTGACTGGGAGCGTCGGGAGGCGAGGGGGAGACCATCCGATCGTGGCCCCCCCCTCGCGATCGCTCCCAGCCAATAGGAATCCTCCTCTGCCTGTGTGTCGTTTCACACAGGCAGAGGATGTGATGTCATCTCTCCCCGGTCTGGCAGTTTCCGTTCCAGCGCCGAGGAGAGATGACAAGTGAGTGCACAACACACACACACACACAGTAGAACATGCCAGGCATATTTACACCCCCGATCCCCCCCCCGATCGCCCCCCGATCCCCCCCCAATCACCCCCCCCCCCTGTCACAAACTGACATTAGCAGTATTTTTTTTTTTTTTTTTCTTTTTTTTTTCTGATTACTGCATAGTGTCAGTTTGTGACAGTTAGTGTTAGGGCAGTTAGTGTTAGGCCCCCTTTAGGTCTAGGATACCCCCCTAACCCCCCCTAATAAAGTTTTAACCCCTTGATCACCCCCTGTCACCAGTGTCGCTAAGCGATCATTTTTCTGATCGCTGTATTAGTGTCGCTGGTGACGCTAGTTAGGAACGTAAATATTTAGGTTCGCCGTCAGTGTTTTATAGCGACAGGGGACCCCCATATACTATCTAATAAATGTTTTAACCCCTTGATTGCCCCCTAGTTAACCCTTTCACCACTGATCACTGTATAACTGTTACGGGTGACGCTGGTTAGTTTGTTTATTTTTTATAGTGTCAGGGCACCCGCCGTTTATTACCGAATAAAGGTTTAGCCCCCTGATCGCCCGGCGGTGATATGCGTCGCCCCAGGCAGCGTCAGATTAGCGCCAGTACCGCGAACACCCACGCACGCAGCATGCGCTTCCCTTAGTGGTATAGTATCTCAACGGATCAATATCTGATCCGATCAGATCTATACTAGCGTCCCCAGCAGTTTAGGGTTCCCGAAAACGCAGTGTTAGCGGGATCAGCCCAGATACCCGCTAGCACCTGCGTTTTGCCCCTCCGCCCAGCCCAGCCCAGCCCACCCAAGTGCAGTATCGATCGATCACTGTCACTTACAAAACACTAAACGCATAACTGCAGCGTTCGCAGAGTCAGGCCTGATCCCTGCGATCGCTAACAGTTTTTTTGGTAGCGTTTTGGTGAACTGGCAAGCACCAGCCCCAGGCAGCGTCAGATTAGCGCCAGTAGCGCTAACACCCACGCACGCACCGTACACCTCCCTTAGTGGTATAGTATCTGAACGGATCAATATCTGATCCGATCAGATCTATACTAGCGTCCCCAGCAGTTTAGGGTTCCCAAAAACGCAGTGTTAGCGGGATCAGCCCAGATACCTGCTAGCACCTGCGTTTTGCCCCTCCGCCCGGCCCAGCCCACCCAAGTGCAGTATCGATCGATCACTGTCACTTACAAAACACTAAACGCATAACTGCAGCGTTCGCAGAGTCAGGCCTGATCCCTGCGATCGCTAACAGTTTTTTTGGTAGTATTTTGGTGAACTGGCAAGCACCAGCCCCAGGCAGCGTCAGATTAGCGCCAGTACCGCTAACACCCACGCACGCACCGTACACCTCCCTTAGTGGTATAGTATCTGATCGCATCAATATCTGATCCGATCTGATCTATACTAGCGTCCCCAGCAGTTTAGGGTTCCCAAAAACGCAGTGTTAGCGGGATCAGCCCAGATACCTGCTAGCACCTGCGTTTTGCCCCTCCGCCCGGCCCGGCCCAGCCCACCCAAGTGCAGTATCGATCGATCACTGTCACTTACAAAACACTAAACGCATAACTGCAGCGTTCGCAGAGTCAGGCCTGATCCCTGCGATCGCTAACAGTTTTTTTTGTAGCGTTTTGGTGAACTGGCAAGCGCCAGCGGCCTAGTACACCCCGGTCGTAGTCAAACCAGCACTACAGTAACACTTGGTGACGTGGCGAGTCCCATAAGTGCAGTTCAAGCTGGTGAGGTGGCAAGCACAAGTAGTGTCCCGCTGCCACCAAAAAGACAAACACAGGCCCGTCGTGCCCATAATGCCCTTCCTGCTGCATTCGCCAATCCTAATTGGGAACCCACCGCTTCTGCAGCGCCCGTACTTCCCCCATTCACATCCCCAACCAAATGCAGTCGGCTGCATGAGAGGCATTTTTATGTCCTCCCGAGTACCCCTACCCAACGAACCCCCCAAAAAAGATGTTGTGTCTGCAGAAAGCGCGGATATAGGCGTGACACCCGCTATTATTGTCCCTCCTGTCCTGACAATCCTGGTCTTTGCATTGGTGAATGTTTTGAACGCTACCATGCACTAGTTGACTATTAGCGTAGGGTACAGCATTGCACAGACTAGGCACACTTTCACAGGGTCTCCCGAGATGCCATCGCATTTTGAGAGACCCGAACCTGGAACCGGTTACAGTTATAAAAGTTAGTTACAAAAAAAAGTGTAAAAAAAAAAAAAAAAAAAACACAAACAAAAATATAAAATAAAAATAGTTGTCGTTTTATTGTTCTCTCTCTCTCTATTCTCTCTCTATTGTTCTGCTCTTTTTTACTGTATTCTATTCTGCAATGTTTTATTGTTGTTATGTTTTATCACGTTTGCTTTTCAGGTATGTAATTATTTATACTTTACTGTTTACTGTGTATTATTGTTAACCATTTTTTTGTCTTCAGGTATGCCATTCACGACTTTGAGTGGTTATACCAGAATGATGCCTGCAGGTTTAGGTATCATCTTGGTATCATTCTTTTCAGCCAGCGGTCGGCTTTCATGTAAAAGCAATCCTAGTGGCTAATTAGCCTCTAGACTGCTTTTACAAGCAGTGGGAGGGAATGCCCCCCCCCCCCCCCAACATCTTCCGTGTTTTTCTCTGGCTCTCCTGTCTCAACAGGGAACCTGAGAATGCAGCCGGTGATTCAGCCAGCTGACCATAGAGCTGATCAGAGACCAGAGTGGCTCCAAACATCTCTATGACCTAAGAAACCGGAAGCTACGAGCATTTTATGACGTAGATTTCGCCGGATGTAAACAGCGCCATTGGGAAATTGGGAAAGCATTTTATCACACCGATCTTGGTGTGATCAGATGCTTTGAGGGCAGAGGAGAAATCTAGGGTCTAATAGACCCCAATTTTTGCAAAAAAGAGTACCTGTCACTACCTATTGCTATCATAGGGGATATTTACATTCCCTGAGATAACAATAAAAATGATTTAAAAAAAAAAAAAAATGAAAGGAACAGTTTAAAAATAAGATAAAAAAATAATAATAATAAAGAAAAAAAAAAAAAAAAAAAAAAAAGCACCCCTGTCCCCCCTGCTCTCGCGCTAAGGTGAACGCAAGCGTTGGTCTGGCGTCAAATGTAAACAGCAATTGCACCATGCATGTGAGGTATCGCCGCGAAGGTCAGATCGAGGGCAGTAAGTTTAGCAGTAGACCTCCTCTGTAAATCTAAAGTGGTAACCTGTAAAGGCTTTTAAAGGCTTTTAAAAATGTATTTAGTTTGTCGCCACTGCACGTTTGTGCGCAATTTTAAAGCATGTCATGTTTGGTATCCATGTACTCGGCCTAAGATCATCTTTTTTATTTCATCAAACATTTGGGCAATATAGTGTGTTTTAGTGCATTAAAATGTAAAAAAGTGTGTTTTTTCCCCAAAAAATGCGTTTGAAAAATCGCTGCGCAAATACTGTGTGAAAAAAAAAAATGAAACACCCACCATTTTAATCTGTAGGGCATTTGCTTTAAAAAAAATATATAATGTTTGGGGGTTCAAAGTAATTTTCTTGCAAAAAAAAATTATTTTTTTATGTAAACAATAAGTGTCAGAAAGGGCTTTGTCTTCAAGTGGTTAGAAGAGTGGGTGATGTGTGACATAAGCTTCTAGATGTTGTGCATAAAATGCCAGGACAGTTCAAAACCCCCCCAAATGACCCCATTTTGGAAAGTAGACACCCCAAGCTATTTGCTGAGAGTCATGTTGAGTCCATGGAATAATTTATATTGTGACACAAGTTGCGGGAAAGAGACAATTTTTTATTTTTTTTATTTTTTTTTGCGCAAAGTTGTCACTAAATGATATATTGCTCAAACATGCCATGGGAATATGTGAAATTACACCCCAAAATACATTCTGTTGCTTCTCCTGAGTACGGGGATACCACATGTGTGGGACTTTTTGGGAGCCTAGCCGCGTACGGGACCCCGAAAACCAAGCACCGCCTTCAGGCTTTCTAAGGCCGTAAATTTTTGATTTCACTCTTCACTGCCTATCACAGTTTCGGAGGCCATGGAATGCCCAGGTGGCACAAACCCCCCCCCAAATGACCCCATTTTGGAAAGTAGACACCCCAAGCTATTTGATGAGAGGTATAGTGAGTATTTTGCAGACCTCACTTTTTGTCACAAAGTTTTGAAAATTGAAAAAAGAAAAAAAAAAATTTTTTTTCTCGTCTTTCTTTATTTTCAAAAACAAATGAGAGCTGCAAAATACTCACCATGCCTCTCAGCAAATAGCTTGGGGTGTCTGCTTTCCAAAATGGGGTCATTTGGGGGGGGTTTGTGCCACCTGGGCATTCCATGGCCTCCGAAACTGTGATAGGCAGTGAGGAGTAAAATCAAAAATGTACGCCCTTAGAAATCCTGAAGGCGGTGCTTGGTTTTCGGGGTCCCGTACGCGGCTAGGCTCCTAAAAAGTCCCACACATGTGGTATCCCCGTACTCAGGAGAAGCAGCTAAATGTATTTTGGGGTGCAATTCCACATATGCCCATGGCCTGTGTGAGCAATATATCATTTAGTGACAACTTTGTGCAAAAAAAAAAAAAAAAAAAAAAAATTTGTCACTTTCCCGCAACTTGTGTCAAAATATAAAACATTCCATGGACTCAACATGCCTCAAAGCAAATAGCTTGGGGTGTCTACTTTCCAAAATGGGGTCATTTGGGGGGGTTTTATGTCATCTGGGCATTTTATGGCCTTCAAAACTGTGATAGGTAGTGAGGAGTAAAATCAAAAATGTACGCCCTTAGAAATCCTGAAGGCGGTGATTGGTTTTCGGGGCCCCGTACGCGGCTAGGCTCCCAAAAAGTCCCACACATGTGGTATCCCCGTACTCAGGAGAAGCAGCTAAATGTATTTTGGGGTGCAATTCCACATATGCCCATGGCCTGTGTGAGCAATATATCATTTAGTGACAACTTTTTGTAATTTTTTTTTTTTTTTTTTTTTTTGTCATTATTCAATCACTTGGGACAAAAAAAATGAATATTCAATGGGCTCAACATGCCTCTCAGCAAATTCCTTGGGGTGTCTACTTTCCAAAATGGGGTCATTTGTGGGGGTTTTGTACTGCCCTGCCATTTTAGCACCTCAAGAATCGACATAGGCAGTCATAAATTAAAGGCTGTGTAAATTCCAGAAAATGTACCCTAGTTTGTAGACGCTATAACTTTTGCGCAAACCAATAAATATACACTTATTGACATTTTTTTTACCAAAGACATGTGGCCGAATACATTTTGGCCTAAATGTATGACTAAAATTGAGTTTATTGGATTTTTTTTAGAACAAAAAGTAGAAAATATCATTTTTTTTCAAAATTTTCGGTCTTTTTCCGTGTATAGCGCAAAAAATAAAAACGGCAGAGGTGATCAAATACCATCAAAAGAAAGCTCTATTTGTGGGAAGAAAAGGACGCAAATTTCGTTTGGGTACAGCATTGCATGACCGCGCAATTAGCAGTTAAAGCGACGCAGTGCCGAATTGTAAAAAGTGCTCTGGTCAGGAAGGGGGTAAAACCTTCCGGGGCTGAAGTGGTTAAAGGGGTACTTGGAGAAAAAAATAATCCAATAAATCAAGCCACAAATACAAACCATAGCAAAAAAAAGTGTTTGTATTTGTGACTTTTTTTTACCCCTATTTTTTCTCTCTAAGTATCTCCTTAAAAAAAATAAAAATAAAAACCTGACATGAATTTTAACCCTTCCCAACTCTTTCCAAAACTATCAAAAAAATCCCAAACGGTTTGTCTTTCCACGCCCTCTAATCTTTGTTCTCTGGTATGGGACATTGGTGAAGCACAGAATGGGGTATCTGAGATAATTCCATAGATAACTGTACTGAAGGAACTCCAAGCTGGGTCCCAGAACTACATCTTTTCAAATTGTCCTTAAATACCAAATCAATAGTTTGAGGTTCTAAAAAATGTCACCTTGGCCTGACATAAACCCATAGGTAAGTACTGCACAGTTGTTCCTGAGAATGAAAGATCTATAAAAAATCAACTCAACTAAGGGTGTGTGTTTTTACCCTCAGAGGACACTCCACCTTACCTTCAAGAATAACAACTGGCAAGAAATGTCTATTCTATTCCATCTACAGTATTCACCCAGATTGGTTGGCCCAAGCATACCGTATATGGGCAGGTAAGAAGCATCCCATAAGTATACATTTTTTCTAATTTACCCCTTGGAAGGCGTTCATCGTATGGCTATGGGTACTTTTTGTGTGGGTTGAGAGCCACTGTTGTAGATTACTGTCTACATTCTTCAGTAAGCAAATTTTTAAGTGTATGTAAACCAATGTTGCTCAACCAGGGTTGTCTAGCCACCCTACAGTGCCGTCTGAGTTTATCAGGGGTGCCATCAAACTATGGCACTCCTGATGATGGTGTTGCGGCATCACAGAAGTAGATTTTCTTCTGTTGTGGCACATATATGCCGTATGTGTTTATGCTGGGAACATGCTCAATCATGATCCCCCCAACACAGAGATGGAGCTGTTGCACCAATAGCTCCTGGTCTCAGAGCAACGTCTGGGAGCTGGTTCCTGATCACATGATCACTGTGATAGCCAAGCACTAAAGGAGAAGACTGTGTAAAAAACAAAAACAAAAAAAACAGAAAGAATTTCCTGGAAAAACAAATAAAGAAAATGAGTAGGTTGGGGCTTAAACTAGATCAATATCGGTGCATTTTAGGTACAAAAAAGGGTTTTGTATTTAGTGTCAGTGTGTTCAGGTACAGGAAATAAAGCAAAATGTGCACTATTGTTTCTTGGCCCTACTATGGGTAGACACAACAATTAATGCATATATTTGATATCCCTATTTATGTTAGGTGGTGGATCATAGTAATGGAATATATATACAGCTAAAGTTTAAAAGTTTCAACAGTTATATTTTTTACTATTTAGTTTTCGTATGATGATAAAAAAAATCAGCAGCTATCCATTATTATTAAGGTTTTTGCATACTTTTAAAGGGTGTTGTGACTGTGGCTGTAGAAGGGGTCAAGCAAGCTCCACCCACTACAGGCTGCCTGCAGAAAACGACAGGAGGGGCGGAGACCAGACCAATCACACTGCACAAGGAGAGAGAGCAGCAGTGAGCAGTCTTTATTATAAGAAGCTCCTGCACAGAGGAAATCTTTCACTCCGACACACACTGCACAGATCTGGAAGAAATATGCAAAAGACACCAGTAGTGAAATAGGAGTACACATGGCCCTTGTATTAAGACTTTTCCTGGAGTTCAGCTTTAAAAAAGGATTGCTTAGAGTGGTTATAAAGCTTTGTTTTTTTAAAAAATAAAAATAGCAAACATGCCTATACTTACCTGCAATAGTTTTGCACAGAGCAGCCCCGATCCTCTTCTTCTGGGGTCCTCCGCTGGTTCTCCAGGCTCTTCCCTGGGAGCACCCATGCGAACTCGCTCCCGAGTCCCGCTGCTGCATCCATTGACACAGACAGCAGGACTCGGCCCCGCCCCTCCGCTCCTGTGTCACAAGATTTGTTTGACAGCAGCAGGAGCCAATCGCTGCTGCTGATATCATTCTGTCCATTGGGGAGAGAGACAGCGACGGGAGCTGCTGCGCTTGTGCACATCACTGGATTGGATCCAGGTAAGGAAAAGGGGGGGGGGGGTATGGGGGCAGCTGTAGCACAGAAGATTTTTCACCTTCGTGCAATGCATGAAGGTGAAAAACCTTATGATTGTAAAGGCTTTCTTTTTTTTTTTTTTTTAAATAACAAACATGTTATACTTACCTGCTCTGTGCAAGGGTTTTGCACAGAGCAGGCCCCAATCCTCCTCTTCCGGGGTACCCCGGTGGCGCGACTGGCCCCTCCTCTTCATTGTGTCCCGCTGCTGCGTCTATTGACACAGACAGCAGAACTCGGCTCCGCCTCCCACTCTTGTGTCACTGGGTTTGATTGACAGCAGCAGGAGCCAATGGCTCCTGCTGCTATCAATCTATCTAATGAGGAAGGAGACAGTGGCTGGAGCCACTGGGCTTGTGCTCGTCCCTGGAACGAATGAGTTCAGGTAAGAAAAAGGGGGGCTCTGGAGGGCAGCTGCAGCACAAAAGGTTTTTCACCTTGTGAAAAACCTTGAGACTTTACAATTCCTTTAAGGCTTTACAACCACTTTAAGGAAACTGTATACAGGGAGGCATGATAGTAAAGGTAGATTTAGGTTTTTCATACATTTTAAGCATTTGTCATTGAATATATTGGACATTTCAAGAGCCTGTGCATGATGGTACAATATGCTAGCTGATATTGATCTTTTTGCTGTCAATATATCAATTTGCCCACAGTCTATCTGTCTGCCATCAATTCAATGACAAATGATGGAGAGAGCAGCAATTTATTATACTTAATTGTAGCTAATCAGAATATATCCTGCACGATTATCGCAGGAAAACTGCTGCAAGCTTTTCTCTGATTGGTTGTTATTACTATTGGTTATGTCATACTACTTTATCTACCATATTGCATTCAATAGTGTACCGTAGGGTCAGCCCTATCGATAAAAAGTTATTTAAGTAACCAATCAGCTCTCAACTGTAATTTCTTCAATGCACAACTAAAAATAAAGAAATGATACTGATTGGTTGCTTACCGCCCAGCCCTAGATCCCCTTAACTGCTTGCCGACCAGCCACCGTCATTCTACGGCGGCAGGTTGGCACGCCTGCATGAATCGCTGTAGGTGTAAGGCGGATGCCTTAAGAGCTATAGGGGGCGCATGCGCGCGCCCGCATTGCAACACTGGAGCTGATGCACATGGCCAGCGGCCACGATGTCTGCCAGCGACCCATGATCACTCCTCAGAGAGCCAAAACGGGGCTCTGCTTGTTTACATTGATAGATCCCTGTTTTGTCAGGGGAGTAGAGAGAGATCTGCTGTTTCTATTGATCAGGAACAGCGATCTCTCTCTACTCCCAGTCAGTCTACTCCCCCCACAGAAAAATCTCCCTAGGGAACACTTAACCCTTTGATCGCCCCCTAGTGTTAAACCCTTCCCTGTCAGTGACATTTATACACTAATCAGTGGCTATTTTTAGCTCTGATCACTGTATAAATGATAATGGTCCCAAAAAAGTGTCAAACGTGTGTGATCTGTCTGCCACAATGTCGCAGTCTCGCTAAAAATCGCTGATCACCGCCATTACTAATTAAAAAAAATGAATAATAAAAATGCCATAAATATATCCCCTATTTTGAAGACACTATAAATTTTGCGCAAACCAATCAATATACACTTATTGCAATTTTTTTTCCAAAACTATGTAGAAGAATAGATATTGGCCTAAACTGATGAAGACATTTGTTTTTGTTTTTTTTAAATTTGGGGATATTTATTATTGCAAAAAATTAAAAATTATTGTTTTTTTTTTCAAAATTGTCAATCTTTTTTTGTTTATAGCACAAAAAATAGGAGCCGCAGAGGTGATCAAATACCACCAAAAGAAAGCTCTATTTGTGGGAAAAAAAAGGACATACATTTAGTTTGTGTACAACGTCACATGACCGCGCAAATGTCAATTAAAGCGACGCAGTGCCGTATCGCAAAAAATGGCCTGCTCATTAAGGGGGTAAATCCTTCCAGGGCTGAATTGGTTAATAGGGTCTGTACGCCCAGGGGGGCAGGAAGGATTGGCCAGTCACGTGATCGCTGTGATTGGCTGTCACAGTGGTTACATGATTGTAATCCTGACCTGGAGACTCTCAATCATTGGGAGTGCACAGTGAGCACACTATCAGCACAGAAAGCTCTGCCGCCCATGGACACATATGTGCAGCATATGGGCATTAAAGCCCACCATCTTTACTGAGACACACATGCATTATGTGGGCAGCAAGAGGTTAAAACAACCAAAAAATGTTTTCCTTTTCATACATAAGCCCTCAGACTTTTTTTTAGTAATTTTGTGCCATGGGCAGCAGTGTCCTGTACCCACATTCAGCCAATCACAGATCAGTATTCATATAGTTCAGCGTGATAAGTCAAATGAAATCTGTTCTGTGACTGGTTGCTGTACGCTCTTATTCTGTATCATTTTAGTAAATAAATCCTTGTTTAGCCACATGCAAATTGTTTTGATGTATAGGAGCACAGCTGTGTTACACAGGGAACGCACAGCCTCACACAGTGACCCATGGAGTGCATACACGGGGCTTTCCACACACAGACACTGCGGCCTTTTCAGGGGGCGAGTCGCCCTTACAAACAGATAAATAATCCACATTGTCTTGCTGCAATGAATATTATTGACTTTTCACTACGACAGCTGCAGAAGGCACCGTCTAATAGAGACTTGGGTGCAAGGAGGAGGAGGACCTCTCTGGAGAAAGGGAAAACAGGAGGGAGATATAAAATGAATATGTGTAGTGAAGGTAATATTAAAAAAAAAAATATATATATATATATAAATATCTCCTCCTAATATACGAGATAGACAGGATACATATTAAAACATTAAATATAAAATTCAGGGGAAAAAAAAGACCACGATGACAAAGGGGCTGATTTAATGCCATGGCTACGGGCAAAGCACCAAACCTATTGCAACCAATCTGCATTCATCTTTTTTGATTTGAAAGCAGTACGCTAAAATATTACTGGCTGCCCTGACTTAGGTTGGCCATACACTGGTAGATTTTTGAAGGAATGTTTGTACAAACATTCGCACAAAGATTAATACAAAAATTCTCATCAGTACATTCAGTGACATGACCAATGTAATAAACAAATGTTTGCTGTTAACATTCAATTTTGGAGTAAATCGACTTTCCCTGAACGAAAACTGCTGTTAGAAATTAGTTAATTAAACATTTTCCATCCTACTCCTTCAAATTTTCTCTGCAGTCAAAAAAACGAATGTCAATTTGACTCCCCATAATGATTAGAAAATGAAACGAACTTTATTAAAATGAAAATTTTCAAAATAATTCTACTAGTGCATGACCAGCTTTACTGAATTCTGCATATATTTATTTTCACATACTGCACGAACTGATGTGAATATAAGAGCAAAATTGTATTATGGGCAAGAGAGGAAACCAGAGGCACCACATCTCTTGGTAATGTATTTTCAAGGTGCCAAATATCACATATCTAAAAACTGTTAAAAGTTAACAATTTTTGTCAGTACTTCTATAAAAAAAAACATTAAAATTGTCTAAAAGGTTTGAAATGTGTGTCATCATTGGAATGATACATAAATAGTACATAATGTTATCACTAGTATGTTGCTTGAAGAGGTTTTTTTTCCCCATGTTTCACCTTTTATACGGCTTCTTCAGGAGATTATATTACAACATACAAGTTGCATCAAATGAATTTTCTAAATAGATAAATACATCCTATGTCCAAAGTGGGCACAACACACTAAGGACTCGATATACGCGATAGCATCGGGCTCAGGAGGGACGAAGCCAGAGAAAAATAGACAAACCATACTATATCACTACAGGAGAATATGGGACTTGGCCTCTTCCAAACTTGAAATTCCACAATACAACGACTACACGCCGATATGGCATAACAACAATCTCCCCGAATTCACCAAAATACATGACACAAGCATATGGTCCACGCAGGGAGTATTTTATCTACATCATCTCCTAAAAGACGGACACCTCAAAACTTTCGATTCACTTAGAGAAGAATTTAAAATTCAAAACCGAATGTTTTTTTAGATTTTTACAACTCTGCCATGCGACACAATCTCAATTTTCTGACTCCGTCCCACACCCTACACCCAATGTCGTTATGGCAGTAATTAAGAGCACGGACCCCCATAAACTAATCTCAGCATTTTACAATATGCTCTCCACCCCCATTTCTACCAAAATAGCATACGATCTGAAACCCAGATGGGAGAGAGAGGTGGGACCAATTGAGGATGAGGAGTGGGGGGAGGCACTGGAGTCCTGTAAGGATGTATCCCCCAAACTATCTAATCGACTATCACAACTTTATATTCTACACAGGGCATACCTCACACCCCTTTAGGGTGGCAAGATACAAACGCACTCAATTTACAACATGTCTGATGTGTGGACAAGAGACAGGCACATTCTTCCACCTGATCTGGACATGCCCCAAGATACAAGGCCTGTGGAAGCAAATCGTAACATTTCTACATGATACAAGGGGCTCACTCCTAGCATTAGACCCAAAACAATGCCTTCTTGGAATATTACCAGACACAATTGATAAATATACAAAAATATTTCTACATGAGACGCTGTTTTCAGCCAGGAAAATTATAGCTAAAAAATAGATGAGACAGACACCTCCCAAGATAGTAGAATGGAAACTAGACGTGAATAATACCCTGCCATACAAGAAATGTATATATATTAACAGAGGTTGCCCCAACAAATATAACAAGGTATGGGACCGCTGGCTACAAGAGTCTGATACCTGTGTGTAAAACAGGTATCAGACTCTTGTAGCCATATTAAAACCTCTTGTAAAACCATATTAGTTCGGAATGAATACTCAGACATATATCTCACTATGTAATTTGTATTTGTAATATGTGTACTCATAGAACATACCCGCATGGCAAAAACAATGTACCTGTTATCTTACCTACAAAATGTATAACATTCAAAGTAACAGTTACCGAGTTTATATGCAAAGCAAACATAACATGTATGCACCATTTGATTAATAAAAACCTTTGTTCAATGTTAAAAAAAATAGATAAATACAGGGAAACACATAAGTATCAGTAATTCAACCACAGAATGTACTATATATAACATAACATTTTTAGAAAGAACAGTATATACAGGTGCATCTCAAAAAAATTGAATATCATCAAAAAGTTAATTTATTTCAGTAATTCAATTCAAAAAGTGAAACTCATATATTATATAGATTCATTACACACAAAGTGATATATTTCAAGCATTTCTTTCTTTTATTGTTGATGATTATGGCTTACAGCTAGTGAAAACCCCAAATTCAGTATCCCAGAAAATTAGAATATTGTGAAAAAGTTCAATCTTGTAGACTCATGGGGGTTGATGTACTAAAGGCATATAGACTGTGCACTTTGCAAAGTGCAGTTGCACTCTGCAAGTGCAGTTGCACTCTGCAAGTGCAGTTGCTCCAGAGCTTAGTAAATGGGGTAAAGCTTTACTTTGCAAAGAATACCCAATCACGTGCAAGGCAAATTAAAAAAACAGTTTTTTTGCTTGCATGTGATTGGATGATGGAATTCAGCAGAGCTTTTCCTCATTTACTAAGCTCTGGAGCAACTGCTCTCGCAGAGTGCACCTGCACTTTGCAAAGTGCACGGTCTATTTTCCTTTAGTAAATCAACCTCATGGTGTCACACTCTAATCAGCTAATTAACTCAAAACTCCTGTAAAGGTTTCCTGAGCCTTTAAATGCCCTCTCAGTCTGGTTTAGTAGGTTACACAATCATGCTGAAGACTGCTGACTTGACAGTTGTTTAGAAGACAGTCATTGACACCCTCCACAATGAGGGTAAGTCACAAAAGATCATTGCTAAAGAAGCTGACTGTTCACAGAGTGCTGTTTCCAAGCATATTAATGGAAAGTAGAGTGGAAGGAAAAAGTGTGCTAGAAAAAGGTAAACAAGCAGGGATAATCACAGCCTTGGGAGGATTGTGAAGCAAAGGCCATTCACGAATTTGGGGGAGATTCACAAGGAGGGGTATACGGCTGGTGTCAGTGCTTCAAGAACCACCACACACACAGACGTATCCAGGACATGGGCTACAACTGTCGCATTCCTTGTGTCAAGCCGCTCCTGAACCAGAGACAACGTTAGAAGTTTCTTACCTGGGCTAAGGAGAATAAGGACTGGACAGTTGCTCAGTGGTCCAAAGTCCTCTTTTTGGATTAAAGTAAATTTTGCATTTCATTTGGAAATCAAGGTCCAAAAAGTGGAGAGGCACTTTTGTTCTGGCATTTGTTCTGGCTTTGTCCTAAACTCAGGGTTTTTTGGGAATCAGTCAAATATATCAGTCTTAAAGGAGAAGTATGGGTTTTGCTTTTTTCCCTTAATCATACTTATCTAGGTGGATGCAGCATTGGTCCGATGCTGCATCTGTCCCCCGGCGTCTCTGCACTGAGAACCGAGCCCTGAACAGCGCCGATGGCTTGGTTCTCTCGGCTCCCCGAGGTGAGAGCTGCTGACTGTCAATCAGTAGCTCTCATGCTCTGCTCCTCCACGCTTACTGGAGCGCTGAGCTGTCAAGGGGTGGGGAGCGGCCATCTCAGCGGCTCGCTGAGAGGCTGAGACTGCCATCAGTCCAGGCATCTGGCAGATCCAGACTTCTGAAGTCGGGATGGTGCGGTGCCTGGACTGATCTGTGTGACGTCAGCAGAGAGCAATTGTTCTATTTAACAGATAACCTATTCTCCATTACCCACAAGCTTAAGGTCATTATATGTGAATATATTGGTCATATGGTTTTATTTTTAATTTCTCTTATAACAGTGAACATCACTTATCACGTTATCAGACTCATCTTTATCTGAGCCGGTTACTCAAAGTGTTATCAGTATCACACAATGTTCAGGGTTTCAATCCACCCCGAAAATGTAAAAAAGCCTTCCGTAACTATAAAAGATTAGGTACTGATATTATTTTACTGCAAGAAACCCATTTTTCCACTAATAATCACCCCCAATACTTTAACAAGTCTTATAGCCAATATTTCTGTACAGACTATATCTCCAAATCTCGTGGTACTGCTATCTTTATTAGGAACTCATTTGTTTTGGAAATACACAACACATACAAAGATCCAGAAACTCGTTGCCTGATACCAAGAGGTTCCCTTAAAGGCCGCCAAATCACTATTGCCTCAATTTATGCTCCGAATGACGCACATTCTACATTTTGAAAAAAAAATTTGATATTCTTGACAGATATCATTCCCCATACCTAAAAATAGAGGGAGATTTTAATTTGGCAGCTAATTCAGTACTTGATAGAAGCAGAGTTGTACCATCTTCAAAGGCATTCCCCAAATCTCTAACCCGCTCCTTAAATAACCTTCAATTAATAGATACATGGAGAGCTCATACCATCCTCATGAAAGCTATGCAAGATTGGACTATATCTTTGGGACCCTAATCCTTTTAGCTAATTCGTCTAGTGCTGATATTTATTCTTGTCCCTGGTCCGACCATCACATTATTTCTTTCACCACCTCACACATAGGCCTTACCCCTACTCCCTATAAATGGCGTATCAACGACTCTCTACTAACAGATCCCACCATTATTCAACAACTTGCAACACACTTGGAAGATTATTTTGCTCATAGCACCAGACATACCTCCTACCACCCTATGGACAGCACACAAGGCTGTAATGAGAGGCCACCTAATTAATACTGCATCAGACAAAAATAAAGCAAAATTAAATGACATTAATACTCTAACTGAAGAATTAGACAAATTCTATTACAAACACTACCAATAACCAAATCCATGATAAAAGTAGAACCCTTGATGCCCTATTGTCTGCAGACACAGAAAAGGCCTTGAGATGGTCTAAAGCAAAATTTCTGTTATACAGCAACTCTGCCTCTACCATGTTTGCTAGAAAGCTAAAACAATCTACAAACCCCTCACATGTTTATAAATTACGCAATTCTAGTGGAAATTTGGTTTCTCACCCTAGTGAAGTTATGGAAATATTCTCTGATTTCTATAAAAAAACTTCTGTCTGCCCCTCAGTCCTCACCAAAGCAATCTTCTTTGGGATGGTTTGGGGATGTTCTCCCCAAGGGGCAGTTGGGGATGTTCTCCCCACTTTGTCTGACCAGCAAAATGAAAACCTAAACGCTCCTTGCACTGACACTTAGATAATTGGGATTATCAAATCTTTGAAAACCTCTACAGCTCCTGGAGCAGACAGTTATTCCACTACCTATTATATAAAAAAAATTCCCTGTATTTTGGCCCCTCATTTATCAAAATTATATAATTATATTTTACAACACAATAAATTCCCAGAAGAAATGCTCTTAGACAATATACCCCTTTTACCTAAACCCCATAAAGATCACACCCTATCACAGAACTACTGCCCAATTTCAGTCATAAATAATGATCTCAAAATATTTGTCCATTTGATGGCGGACAGAGTGGCGACAATTATCACCTCATTAGTACACACAGACCTTTGCAATGAATTCATGCATGGTTTTAGAGCTTTATACCAAAACCCTCAAACCAGAATTAAACTCCCAGGTGAGAATTCTGAATTCTTTCCACTTGGAGGAGGGACTAGACAGGGATGCCCCCTTTCCCCTCTCCTCTTTGCCTTGACCATTGAAGCCCTTGCATGTGCCATTCGAAATAGTATCAATATTAAAGGTTAAAGTCTCAAAGACTTTAAACTAAGCCTATATGCTGACAACGTTCTAATATTCCTTTCAGACCCCTTAATCTCTCTTCCAAACCTTATTAAAGAACTAGAGACATTCCATGACCTCACTGGCCTAGGGGTTAACTTATCCAAATGTTCTACTATGCCTATAAATATTCCACCATTGTTGACAGCATCTTTGCATGAGAGATTTCCATTTACCTGGTGTTCACAATCTTTTAAATATTAAGGCATCCACCTTACCCCCACATTACAAAATTGATGGTCTACCTACCACATCTCCTTCTTGGGGAGAATAACCCCTACCAAAATGATCTTAACCAAACTACTTTTTTATTTTGGAGCCCTACCCATATTGATTCCTAAAACTACATTAGACTCCATCCAAAGAGAAATAAATGAATTCATTTGGCTAAACAAAAAAACTAAAGTTTGGTTACTCTCTCATGTATAGATCTCAATCAAATGGAAGACTGAGCCTCCCTAACTCATGGTGTTATTACCTTGCAGCAAGATTTACACAATTAGCAGAATGGTTTGCTCCAACAAGCCAAGTTCCTTGGCTATACTTCGAAGAACATTCGATTTTACCATTCCATCTTCAAGGTCTATTATGGTCTAAGTCGATTCAACCCAGAGAGATCTACCCCTTGAATATGGTGGAGGCTCAATCATATCACCTATGGCACAGATTCAAAGATAAGTTTCACTTAGTATCTACCACCCCCCCCCCCCCCCCCCAGCATTCTTCCTAGGTGATCCCCATTTCTCTCCTGCTTTTAGAAATTGTAACACTTTCTCTATATGGAAGTTACGCAATATCACTACTTTAAATATTTATTCTCAGATAATAAATTTCGCTCATTTCGTGATTTACGCAAAATACACAATCTTCCATTATCAGAATTACCACAATATACTCAAATTGAAAAATTCAAAATAAAAAAATACTACTCTCTAACATTACAAACCCCTTACTCTCAATTTGAGCAAATCTGTATCTCCTCACCAAGAGACAGGGAATTTATCTCTCGCATATATCGCTGCTTAAATGAAACTTCCCTCCCAGAAAAATTAAAACCAATGCTTCAATGGGAAATCGACTTGGACCAATCTTTTTCACTATCAGACTGGAACACTATGATCCACAACCTGCTAAAATGTTCTCGTTGAATTTCGGTCAGAGAAACAGCCATCAAGCTGCACACCAGATGGTATCTAACCCCATATAAAATTAACTAATTTTATCTATCTGGGTCTCCCACATGCTTCAGGGGATGTCCAGATCAAGGTACCCTTAAACATACCTTTTGAAACTGCAAAATTCCCAAACCCATATGGCAACAAGCAGCTACCAAAATTGAACAAATTGCAGGCAAAACAATCTCCCTCACCCCTCAGATGTGTTTATTGTTTGCATCTATACCAAATATACCCACACACAACACCAGATTATTAAACACCTTATTCAACTCCGTCCATTGGACAATAGCATTTAACTGGCATTCAACGACTGTTCCATGGCTCCAGGTGTTAAACAGAATGGAACAAATAAAGCTCTCAGAACGCATCCACCATACACTCTTTCACACCATTTAAAAAAAAGTGCACCCCCTGGGCCATTTTATTACCATAAATATCACCTCATATATTCTTATTCCAAATATCATTATGGAGAGAAAATGATATTGGAATTATACAACCTTATTGAAAAGACAACCTTATATTTCATTTTCACTGTTCCTCTGTTATATTGTTATGTTCTTTAATATACCTTACTTCCCTTCATATGTACATTTACTTTATATTTGATGTACCTATGCTTCTTTTACCTATTTTTACCAAATTATGACCTTTTACAATAATAAAAATCGTTTGTAAACAAAAAAATAAATAAACCTACCATTGAAATTATAGACTGATCATTTCTTTGTCAGTGGGCAAACATTCAAAATCAGCAGGGAATTAAATACTTTTTCCCCTCACTGTATGCCCCATCTCTCACTGCTACAATGGTTGCTACATATCTTACTTTTACCCAGGCGGCAGTCTCCTGTTGTTGCCAAACGTCCGGTGTTGAGACTTGTAGGTCCAGCTACAATACACTCAGTACACTGATTGCTGTGGGTTGCTCACTCGGCACCTCCTCAATTTCATAAAAGCATTGCTCCCTTTTCAATGAATGCAAAGAGCTCCGTGAAAGGAGGAGGTGTAGATGAAAGTAACAGTCTCCCCTCCTTCAACTGAGTAGGAGAAACGAGAGAGAGGAACTGGCACATGACAACTCCATAGATATTGCTTCTGGAGGGTCTGAAGGTAAACAGCTTCTGCTGTGCTCAATTGTTACAAAACTTGTAGGGGGTTATTTATCGGTTCTGTCACACAGCAAGGCAATGTTAAACAGGAGCAATATTGCAAATTATGAAACATATTTACTAGAGGATTACAGCATGTGTCATCAATCCCCCCTTAGCTGCTCTAAAGTAACATTGTGACAGACTAAAACCTGACCCTGACTACAAATTAAATGTGTGTCTGATTAGAGTAAACAACAGTCCCATCTACAGCAGTAAATCTATTGCAGTTGGTTGACCAAAATTATAGACACAGTAAAGGTAAGAGATAGATTGATGTGCCTCTAATAGTGTCACTAATTTAATGATAAATGCTACCATAATGCTTTGTAAATCTAATGTCTAAGTTCAAACATTAAATGATTATTTTTTTTAAAACAAAAGCATGAAATTGACCCCAGACCTTTTTAATATCTCTTTAAATCAAAAATTTGATTGCTAAAGTGTATATCTAATCAAACACTTAATGTTTTTCGTTTTGGATAGAGTGGGAAGGATTAGAACCCCTGTCGGGTTTTGTACTGTAAACCTGGGCTCCTTTATAGAGATTTCTCCTCACTTCCTGTCCAGGTAACAACAAATTACCAGACAGGAAGTGACCAAAAAAGCATTTTTATTTTGTTACTTTTGGAAAATTTCACTCACTTCCTGTCTAGAAAAACTTGTTAGCAGGACAGGAAAAGAGGAGAAATCTCTCTAATGGGGCCCTGGATAGCTGTAAAAACCTGTAAATCCTTCCCCACTCTAAAACTAAGCACTTTCTCTTTCAAAGCGCCTTATTCTTTATTCAGTTTGAAATTGGGTGGAACATGTTCCCAAAGGTGAACTTATCCTTTAACACTAATTTAGTTTAACAGTTATTTTTATTTTTATTTTTAAAAATATGCAAATTGTTCATTAGCCAGGGTGCATTTAACCCTTTTGCTGCCAGAGCCTCTTTTACAAACTTGCTTAAAAAATTTTTTTGGGCCTGAAGATGACCTAAAACCCCCAAAACATTAGATATTGTCATTTCCCCCTTTGAACTGCTGACAAACTTCTGCAACCTAAACGTTATCATACTTTTTAGGGCATCCATTATGAACATAGGTATATTTATATAGAGGCAGACTGACATTGACCAAGTGTTTCCAGAATGTAAGGGAAGGAGGGGCGACCTTCTTCCAGGACATTGTTATGGCCTTATGAGTGTAGTAAAGCAGCAAGCTAAGCATGGTCCTCCCCGCCACAGGAGGAACCAATTCCTCCACCAATCCCAGTAGGCACAGACTCACAGAAGGTGTCAGGAAGATCAGAGTAATAGAACTGATAGTAGCGATCACCTCCTCCCAATTTTTGACAATAGCCGGGCAACTCCAGAAAACATGGGTACAATCAGCAGGAGAGTAATCGCACCACCAACATTCTTGGTAGATCAATGGGTTCATTGTATATAGTCTGTGTGGAATAAAGTAGGCCCTATGAACAATTTAAATTGAACAAGCCTGTCTCTTTGAGGGACCAAATGACGAAAAGGAAGATCCCAAAGGTCTTCCCAATCCTTATTATCTAACTCAGGCATGTCTCTTAGCCACCTCTGGCATAGATTGCATAGGTCGGGGAGGGAGGCCAACAGGAGATGATTAGTAGGTTCTCCGAGCACTCATTACAAATTACGTGTTCCAGGTCAGATTGTTCCAACCTTAGAGGAGTGGTGGAGAACTAACTGTCAAAGGCATGGAACAACTGAAGATATCTGAATAGATGGGAGGGAGGGATATTATAGTCCGCAGAGAGGGATGCGAAGGACTTTAGAGAGCCGTTACCAAAAATATGAGAGATAAGTGTAATATGATATTTGGCCCATGCTTGTAGGTCCGGCAGCTTGGATACATGTGTGAGAGTGGGATTGCGCCATAGATTGGTATTTGGAGAAATAGTATCCTGCACTAGTGTTTTTTAGGCTATTCCCGCTTTCCAAGCTTTAATAGTAGTGACCATGGAAGGGGTCAGGGGGTAGGGCACTTTGAGACCCTGGAAAAGAAGGTGTTGCAGGGCCTCCAAGGAGTGCAGTGCCCCCGCCTCTAAAATCGTGGAAGTATTAAATCTGTCTGGGCAGAGCCACCATCTAGTAGTGACCAGCTGAGACGCCAAATAGTACCTGTAGCAATCCAGAAAGGCTAATTCCCCCCTTGATGTCGGTCTCATTAATGTGGACAACTTATACCTCGGTGGATGAGATCTCCAAATAAATGAAGAGAAAATTTGATTCAATTGCGTAAAGAAGGCTTTTGGAATCTATTGAGGCGACTGTATAAAAAGATAAGTAAAAAACGTTGTCAACGTTATCAGTGCAAGGATTATCATTATAACAACTAGTTTGCTCAAGTAGGGACTGTAGGGATTGCAGCTCAGAGGCCTGGTCCAGCTTGACAGCAGCTATGGAAGAGATGTAATGACTTCTAATAAAAGCTTTAAAGACATCCCATTCTATGTCCGGAGAGGATGTTCCCACATTAATGTCCTAATATTCTTGTAAGATGGGAGGTGTTTTTTCAGAAATATCCAAATAGCAGATCAAATGAGCTCCTAATCGTCACATGAAACCATTTGGACGGGGTCTAGTAGGAAGAGCTATCTCCAAGGGACAGTGATCAGACAACTCGCTAGGTTAAGTATTTAGTGTCTAAAACATCTGCTATCAGAGAGGAATTGGCGAAAGCCAAGTCAATGCGGGAAGATGTTTTATGCAAAGAGGAGAAGCATGAATATGCCTTCACAATGGGATACTTCCACCTCCATACATCTGTTAGGCCGGCAGCCAATGCCCAGTCAGACCAGTCCCTGGAAAATTCCTTAGCTGGGGTGGGTCTAATGTGGGAGACATAGTAGAATTGAAGTCGCCCATGATCAACAGTTTGGCCGGACAATGGGGGGGAATCCTCTCTAAAACAGTAAATAAAATATCTGGTGAAAAAGGAAGGCGAACATATAAAGCAGTTATGACATACTTTATTTGCCATAGTGTCATCACCACTATCACATACTTTGCAAAAGAGTCTGTATGTATATGCTCAATGACACAGGGCAATTTTTTGCTGATGAGCACTGAGACTCTTCTGGCATAGTCAGAAAAGGCCCTTTGAATCCAGGGCTTCTTCAATGCCATAATCTTGCTGCCTGTAAGATGTGTCTCTTGGAGCAAGATAATGTGTGGCGACTGGCTCTTAAGGTATTGAAATAGTACCACTCTTTTAAATTTCGAATTCAGGCCTCTAACATTCCATGATATAACTTTTAACACTTCAAAGGTCTGCAATGCCATGGTGTGACAGGAAATGAGAAGTGTGATGCCGCGTACACACGAGCGGACTTTACGGCAGACTTTGCCCGGCGGACGGGATTTCGTCGGACAATTAGATCCTGTGTGGGCTCCAGCGGACTTTGTTTTCTCAAAAGTTGGACGGACTTAGATTTGAAACATGTTTTAAATCTATCCGTCAAACTCGAGTCCGGTCGAAAAGTCTGCTCGTCTGTATGCTAGTTCGACGGACAAAAAGCCATGCTAGGGCAGCTATTGGCTACTGGCTATTAACTTCCTTGTTTTAGTCCGGTCGTACGTCATCACGTACGAATTCGACGGACTTTGGTGGATTGTGTGTAGGCAAGTCCGTTCATTCAGAAAGTCCGTTGTAAAGTCCGTCGAAAGTCCGCCGGGCAAAGTCTGCCGTAAAGTCCGACCGTGTGTACGCGGCATTAGACATGAGTGAATCAGGGACAGTGAAGCATCTCAAAGGCAGCAAGATATACAGTACATGTATAGGGCGGTATATCGATTTTCATTTACAGCCATTGGTGAAATCGATTCTCTCCTATCCTAAAGACACTGGTGACACCATCCGTTTATTGGAAGGATTAGACTATCATGAGGATTATTTGCTAGTCACGGCGGATGTCACAGCACTCTATACCTGTATACCCCATGGGTTGGGTTTGGCTGCCGTTGAATATTATCTGTCTAAAAGTACTCAAATACTGATTGTTCAGCAGAGGTATATTCTGGAACTACTCAATTTTGCTACAAAACATTACTACTTCTGGTTCAACAATCAGTACTTCTTGCAGCGGAAGGGAGTGGCGATGGGGGCAAAATTTGCCCCCAGTCTCACCAATCTGTTTATGGCCTTGTGGGAGGAGGATGTCGTCCATGCCCTACAGAGACCTGAATTGGTTCTTTGGGCTAGATATATAGACGACATCCTCCTCCTATGGAAAAAGGATGAACAGTCCTTGCATGACTTTATGGCCACCCTTAATAACAATGAGAGAGGTATTACGTTGAGTTACGAGACCAGTGACACTTTAATACACTTTCTCGACTTGTAAATTTCCATTATAGAACATCAGCTTATCACCAAGACTTTTTCAAACCTACCAACCGGAATGGTTACATTCCAGTCGACAGCTGCCACCACAGTTAATGGCTAAAATCAGTTCTGCGTAATCAAAGACTCCAAAGACATGCTCTAGTATATAAAAAAATCATAGGTAGCTGCGCTGAAAAACTTAAATAATGAATGAAGATGAAACAATTAAATCACCTCTCAATGTGAGGGTTATGCACCCATACTATAGTGACAAGTAGTGAGAAAAATTATTAAAACCACATCAAACAAAATAAATATAACATGGAAAAATTAGTGAATTGAGTCCATTCCAAAAATATGAAGGGAAAGAAAAAAGTTAACTGGCAGAACACTCCTTCAAAGGTAGGTGAGACAAGCATCCGTGCGATGTAAGTCATACGACCATAACACCCAGAAGAACGTGGTGACAGAAGGGTTCCTCCACCAATATAAATGCTGCCCCTTACCAGCTCCTTTGATCTCTTGTTACGGAGATCATACAGGCGTGTGGCTATCTACCCCAGCCTCGGGTCTTGGTAAGGACGGATCCCAATATGTCTCTCCACCATGGGTCTTCTAAGCAGTGATTGGGCACTGTGTTCTGTTGTCAATCCCACCGGTCCTCACTACTTTCTCAATCACCTGGCTTCTTGAGGTAGGTACTGACAGCATTGGAGCCACAGGCTCCTGCTTCTGTCAGTCAAATTGCTAGGAGAAGAAAGGAAGCATGGCCGTGGCTTGCCGAACGATGTGGGTGTCGGAATGGTGGGACCTTATTTAGAATATACCAAATGGGTCAAATGGGCTTTTGTGTCTCAACACCTGAACAGGGAATCTTCACTGGAATCATCGCCAAATGCCGGAAGCCACCGTAGCCAATGGAATGGCATATAAACTCATAGAACTTTTCAGAGTGTGGAGTCCTCTCATCAATACTCTGCCAAGTTTTGGCAGAAAAAATACAGCATCTCTTTATATACCCATGTGCATGAGGCCTACAAATATCAAAGTCTTAGCACTAGCTCAATCCCCTCCAACTTCCAAACTTATAATACTGATCAGTGATTGGGCTCTGTCTTCAGCTGCAGGTTAACTGGAAAATAGCATGCAAAATGCTATTTTTCAGTTCACGGAAGTCCAGACAATCATGTTAACCTGCAGCTGAAGACAGAGCCCAATCACTGATCAATATTTTAGGTTTGGAAGTTGGAGGGGATTGAGCTAGTGCTAGGACTTTGATATCTGTAGGCCTCATGCACATGGGTATATAAAGATATGCTGCATTTTTTCTGCCACAACTTGGCAGAGTATTGATGAGAGGACTCCACACTCTGAAAAGTTCTATGAGTTTATATACCATTCCATTGGCTACGGTGGCTTCCGGCATTTGGCGACTATTCCAGTGAAGATTCCCTGTTCAGGTGTTGAGACACAAAAGCCCATTTGACCCATTTGGTATATGCTAAATAAGGTCCCACCATTCTGACACCCACAGCGTTTGGCAAGCCACGGTCATGCTTCCTTTCTTCTCCTAGCAATTTGACTGACAGAAGCAGGAGCCTGTGGCTCCAATGCCCTCAGTACCTACCTCCAGAAGCCAGATGATTGAGAAAGTAGTGAGGACCGGTGGCAGTGACAACAGAACACAGTGCCCAATCACTGCTTAGAAGACCCATGGTGGAGAGACATATTGGAATCCGTCCTTACCAAGACCCGAGGCTGGGGTAGACAGCCACATGCCTGTATGATCTCCGTAACAAGAGATCAAAGGAGCTGGCAAGGGGCAGCATTTATATTGGTGGAGGAACCCTTCTGTCACCACGCTCTTCTGGGTGTTATGGTCGTATGACTTACATCGCACGGATGCTTGTCTCACCTACCTTTTGAAGGAGTGTTCTGCCAGTGAACTTTTTTCTTTCCCTTCATACTTTTGGAATGGACTCAATTCACTAATTTTTCCATGTTATAGTTATTTTGTTTGATGTGGTTTTAATAATTTTTCTCACTACTTGTCACTATAGTATGGGTGCATAACCCTCACATTGAGAGGTGATTTAATTGTTTCATCTTCATTCATTATTTAAGTTTTTCAGCGCAGCTACCTATGATTTTTTGTTTATTTAGTGTGGGTGTCTCACATTTTTTAGTTGCAGCTTTGTGTCATTTAATTTTTTATACTCTGTACACTTTTTGTATACAGGTCTTATGGGGATAGCGCAGTAATTTTTACCTGCTATAGTTATGCTCTAGTATATGAATGTGAGTTGGGGACCTTAAAAATGTGAGTTGGGGACCTTGGATTGTCTGCTCCTTGAAGGTAGGGACTGATGTGAGAAGGGATAGAGACAATTGTAGACAGACACCCACACTCACTCCGGTTGAACTGGATGGACTGGTGTCTTTATTCAATCTTACTATGTAACTACTACGCATCAGACGGAACTGTACTAATCTATCTGATTTCCATCAACAGGCCCGGACCCTGAAGTCTAGATTTGTCGAGAAGGGATACCCTCCGAAAGTTATTGATGAGGAGATCAATAGGGTTTCGTTGATTGATAGGTGCACGTTGACTGCTGAACAACCCAAATGTGCACCCAACACTAAGTTTAAATGATCCTTTATTACTGAATTCCCTGTACAACATAGACAAATTAAAAACATTTTCAGTCATCACTGGAGAGTACTTAAAAATTATCCATTGCTTGGTCCTGCTCTCCCAGACAAAGCAGGAGTGGTATATAGGGGAACTCCATCTTTACGGAGTCAGATTGCTCAGATTGTAATAGACCCCCCACCCGACCTTCCTTTTTCTACAACCTCAAGGGGTATTACCCGTGTCATAAATGTAATGTCTGTGTACATAGTCTCTGCGGGAGGAGAAAGTCTGGGACTTTTGAGTCCATTACTACTTCTGCAATTTACCATATGAAGCACTTTACCACCTGTGCCACCTGTTACATTGTCTACTTCATCACGTGCCCATGCAAAAAGCAATATGTAGGATGGACTATCAGATCCTTTTTCGTTAGGGTGAATGAGCACATTGCTAGCATTAAGAAAGGTCGCATTAACCACAATGTACCTAGGCATTACCTCCACCATCACAATAAAAATCCTCTAGGCACTAAATTCCAGGTCATTGACAAATTCGTCCCCCATTGGAGAGGTGAATCCTGTGTGAGGGGCTTTTCGTAATTAGAGACTGGATGCACCAACTCAGATGTTACTCCCCTCACGGGATGAATATTGACTGGGATGTCAATGCCTTTATTAATAAAGCCTAGGTATGTTTTTTTTTTTATATTTGGTTACTTCTTCACATATTTTTATATCTTGTACACCAACAGTATTCAGCTGTATCATATTGCAGTTTTAGGTATATTACTGGTCAGTTTCCCCATTTTTCTACCTCATATATTAATAGCAATGGCCATACTATATTGGAGCTCCAGGTACAGGATTGTCAGAAGAGTTTCCCCATGGTTTTATTTACCTAACATGGTTATTGTGTCGATTGATTAATTACGTTTTATGTCATCAGCAGGTCATTTTTATTTGTGTCTGCACATTTAGAAGGGGCTCTATGATTATTGTGCACTTTTCATATTTACCTTTAAATAGTTTTTTTAGTAGTTCACATCAGATAGTCTCCAATACCCAATACTGCAGTTTAAGTCCTTTTTTTTTGTGCACGCTAGTTGCCATTATGAGTGTGTTGTCAGCGCTCCTCAAGCGTTGATGCTTGCCATGTGAACGGATAGGCATGTTTGTCTATTAGTGCAAGTCACTGGCCTCTGTTGCCTAGTTACATGGGGAACCAGCGCAGATTACATTTCCCAATCATGTGACTGTGACCATGTGACTTTGGAGCTGCCTCTGATTGGGTTACCATTGTGTTGACCCTAGTGGCTGGGTTATGTCTGTGGCCAATCACGGACTGCACAATTCTATCACATGACACCATTGAGCTTCCTTAATGGGCGGGCCTTAGCTGGCCGCCGAGTGTCAGCCAGTCAGCTGTGCTCTCTTGGTCTGCATAGGTGAACCAAAGAAAGGCTTGGAACGTGGCGATGACGTGGTTTCCTTGCTAAGCTCCCCTGATAGGCCGGATGGATCAGAGGGAGTTGCAGCTAACAGCTGTTCCCTTTCAATCATAATGAGACATGTGATTTTCAGATGTATAGGATATTATATATATATGACGTGGTGTAATTTAGCAGGTTTATGCCCCAGTTGAAGTACTTTTGTACGAAACATGTGGGGTACACAGCCTGCTCAAACTCTGCGCAAACACACCGCGCTTATTTTTACTTGGTTTGTGATCACCATTTGTACGCATCAGAAGCGATGTTTGTACCTTTTTAAACTTTTTTTACTTCAATACATTTTTAAATGTTGTATTCATCTGCACTATGTAAAGGCCTTCTTTTTTTTATATGATCCACGCTGCTTCCCTGATGTAAGGAGTACCACATATACCAGGAACATCGCAATTGAGGTCCGTCATCTTCGGCTTGATGTACGCAGGTGCATGGGCATGCCAGTCCATCTAAAGGAGTCCGGGTTGGAGATCAAGTTCCTGAATACCGTCCATGCCTGTTTGACTCACCACCGCTGGCGTGTGGGTCCACAGCTTCGTGTAAGTGTACACATCCCTTTTCCCTGGTGTTGGAGGATCATCCCCGGGTGTTGTGTGCGAACATCACCCCGTTTGATCCAGTTTCATTGCTGCTTCTCATGAATTTCTAATACTCTGAGATCACATTTAAGGAATTGAACATGACATGTTGAACTTTATTTTGAGTGACTTTCGTGTTGCTACATATTTATTTATTTTTTAGATTTTGTTTTTCACATAGAGGTCATTAGTTGTGGGCTGTTACAGGTCCACACATTTCGTTTTGGGTATCACACTATTCTTAACTCTTTATATATCACCAGGATTACTCCTTGAATGTATATGCATCTAGCACGGCACACAGGTTTGTGTCATTATTTTTTTTGAATGTTTTACAACATCATTGTTTTACTTTCAGCTCACTCACTGATGGTAAATGCACTTAGCACTTTACACAGCACTTCATAGTCTGGTTTTTATCCCCGGATAGTTTTCTGGGGTTCACTCGTATATTTTTAGCGCTGCATCTTTCTTGTTTTTTATAGTACATGAGCCATTGTCATACAAATACTGTGACCTTTGCAACAACAAAAATAATAAAAATACGAACAAAAAAGAGTAAAACCCCCCCTCAAACAAATTTGCACCGTGGTGCCAGACCTATCCACACCTGTACATCTCGACATGAGGGAGAACAGGTAGGCCCCTTTCACACTGGGGCGGTAGGGGGCGTCGGCGGTAAAACAGCGCTATTTTTAGCGCTGTTTTACCGCGGTATTCGGCCGCTAGCGGTGCGGTTTAAACCCCCCGCTGGCGGCCGAAAAAGGGTTAAAACCACTCGTACAGTGCGGCTATAGCCGCGGTATTGCCGCGGTAGAGCCGCGCTGTCCCACTGATTTCAATGGGCAGGAGCGGTTTAGGAGCGGTGAATACACCGCTCCTTCACCGCTCCAAAGATGCGGCTTGCAGGAGATTTTTTCTTCTCCTGCCAGCGCACCGCTTCAGTGTGAAAGCCCTCGGGCTTTCACACTGAACAAACAGCGGAGGCTGTTTAGGGGCGGTTTGCAGGCGGTATTTTTAGCGCAATAACGCCTGCAAACCGCCCCAGTGTGAAAGGGGCCGTAAGGATTTTAGCTCATAACAGTTGGTCACATTCAATACACTATGTCCAGTGTTGGGAACCAGGATCCAGAGTCCAGGGGTATAACACGGTCAATCCCAACGATAGGAAGAAGATCGTCCGACTGATCCAGACGGTGTATTTGGAAGCGCAAGTATGTTCAGTAAAGATAGTTCTATGTAGGCCGAAATCCTAGCTCCTGTAGAATGGGCCTTCCACTTGTCAAGATACGGCTGGAAATGTTAGGAGCCCACCACAGATAGAACCCGATCAGAACAGCCAGGAGCCAAACGCACAAGAAGGTAGGTTATTCCTCCGCAAATAGGCAAGTGCGTATGCTCCTCAGGGATAACATAGAAAATGGAAAATATCCTTTGGCTCAAATGCTGGTCAGCAGAACTTCCATGAAAAAAAAGCCTCCAAGTCTGCTCTTGCCCCTAGATATTGCTGCACCATTTAATGCAGACGCTGGCGATGGTTGCTTGAACCTATCAGACCTTGGCGACGAGGACTGAAAAATTGATTAAAGGCATCGGTCAGCCGGCCACCTTCTCCACTGCTCTTCCTCTGACCGAACAAAGCCTCAGAAGCCTCAGAAGCACGTTGTCCAGTACCAGGAAATGGTAACCTCCCAGGGTCTGGAAATGCGTTACACAAACTTTTCTTCAAGGCCTCCCGAAGATGTTTCATCCTCTGCTCCCTCTGCGAAGGCAGGATGAGTTCTGCAACTTTACCCTTGTAACGTGGATCAAGAAGGGTTGCCAGCCAGTAATGATCCCTCTCCTTGATACCACGAATTCTAGGGTCCTTTCGCAGGCTTTGCAGAATCAGGGAGACCAGGCAGCGTATGTTTGCAGAGGCATTCGATTCTGGGTCACTAAGGATCACATTATCCGTAACTACCTCCTCCCAGCCACGTACAACTCCTTGGGTTTCTGGGAACTGAAAATCATCTCTTAAAGACTGCTGCGAGTTATCCTCTACATCCATGCTGACACAATCCTCCTCCTCCTCTTCTTCCTGTGTTTGATGGCCCCGCAGGAATGCTATCTGGATAAAGGGGGCCTTGAGAGGAAAGGAGGTCCTCCTCTTCCTCCCGCTGTTCTGCCTCAAGTGCCCTATCCATGATTCCACGAAGCGTGTGCTCCAGCAGGAAGACTAAACTAGATGGACAGTGTCACTGATGCATGTATTGTCGCTGTTCACCATCTTTGTGGCCTCCTCAAATGGTGACAGGACACCTGTGTTGCATACTGGTGAATGCTGTGTTGCATTTTAGGTTCTTTTTGGGGCTTTTCCTTGCAGCTTTTTAACACCTTTTTCTGGCAGTTTTTAAACAGACTTTTTTTTTCTTTTTTTCCTTCAGCCTACTAATTAAGGGGAGTGGTTAATTGGTCACAGGTGCTTGAGGCCTATATAAATTTCTGTAGAACTCATTATAAGCCTGCTCATCTTTGAGCTTGCTGGAACTCTGTCCAAGTGGTACTGGACTAAGTGGTGAGTTAAAAACCAGAGTTGAAAACAGGAGGTTATAACAGGAGTCATAGTACCTGTGTAGTGTGAGTACCTGAGTGTTGTCTGAGTAGTGTGTGGATCGTTAGTACTTGTATATTGTGTACTGTGTACCTGTGTAATGCAAGTGCACGAAGGTCTCCTGGTGCACGTAGGTCTGCGAGTGGACGTTGGTCTGCGGGTGCACGTAGGTCTGCGGGTGCACGTAGGTCTGCGAGTGCACAGAGGTCTGCGAGTGCACGGAGGTCTGCGAGTGCACGTTGGTCTGCGAGTGCACAGTGGTCTGCGAGTACCTGTGTATTGTCTTGTTGAGTACCTGTGTATTGTCTTGTTGAGTATTAGTGTCAGGAAGCTAGTTGTTAGGTAATTTGGACAGGGTATAATCCCCAATCCTCATTAAATTAATAGGTACGATGCCCGGCGGGTGTGGAGAGGCGACTCGTTGTACATCTTGCAGCATGTATGCGTTTCTTGATCATCCGATCAAGGGTGAATACTGCTGTGCAAAATGTAAGCACATTGTTTCCCTGGAAGCCCAGGTTCTGAATCTGGGAAAGCAACTGTCAGCACTGAGAAGTCCCTCCATACTAAAGGAGAGCCAGAAACGTACACGGCAGGTGCCGGCAGGGGCCAGCACAGAGGCAGGTGGAGACAAAGAGGTGCAGGCACTAGGAAAGAGTAGATGGGTGACAGTCAGGAAGGGTAGAGGGGGAAGTACCAGGGAGGCCGATCCAGGGCTGGAGCATCCCAATAGGTACGCTCCATTGAGTGACATTGGTGAAACCAGTCAGGGACCAGAACTACTGGAGCTGAGGGACTCTCCTAGCTGCCGGGGGAAGAACTCCTCCAGTGAGAGTGGCGGGGAAACGAAGGGAAAGGAAAGACAGATTCTGGTGGTAGGGGACTCAATTCTTAGAAGGACAGAGAGGCCAATCTGTAACAAAGACCTGAAGTGCCGAACTGTATGCTGTCTACCGGGCGCTCGGGTTCGGCACATCTCGGATCTGGTGGACAGATTACTGGGAGGGGCTGGGGAAGACCCAGCTGTCATGGTGCACATTGGCACAAATGACAAAGTCAGAGGCAGATAGAGTGTCCTAAAGAACGATTTTAGGGACTTGGGAGCTAAATTGAGGAAAAGGACCTCCAAGGTAGTATTCTCAGGAATACTACCGGTACATCGAGCCACACCAGAAAGGCAGAGGGAGATAAGGGAAGTAAACAAGTGGCTAAGGAGCTGGTGTAGTAAGGAGGGGTTTGGGTTCCTGGAGGACTGGGCTGACTTCTCAGTCGATAACCAGTACTATAGAAGGGATGGGTTGCACCTAAATGAGGAGGGTGCAGATCAGCCAGGAATGAAGATGGCCAAAAAGTTAGAGGGGTTTTTAAACTAGGCGATTGGGGGGTAGAGATAGTCAGCGTGGAACATATTCCAGAGGGAAGTATTGGGGGCATTAGTGGTAGGTTGACCAAAGCACATAAACCCAAGGTAAGTATGGTAGCAAGTCCTGGTTGCAATCTCGGAACACCCAATAAGAGGATAATATGTGACCGGTCTAAACTACGTGCCATGTTCACCAATGCCAAGAGCCTGGTGGACAAGATGGGTGAACTAGAGATACTGTTGTACGAGGAGGATTTGGATTTTGTGGGAATTTCAGAAACCTGGTTCAACAGCTCTCATGATTGGCTGGCAACCATTTAAGGGTATAACCTTTATCGCAAGGATAGAGAGGGTGAAAAAAGGGGAAGGGGTATGCCTATATATTAGGGATAATGTACAAGTGAATGTGAGAGATGACATCACTAAGGGAGCTAGGGGGGTGGTGGAATCCTTATGGGTAGAGCTCCAAAGGGATGAAGCTAAGGGGAAAATAATACTGGGAGTATGCTATAGGCCCCCTAACCTGGGGGAGGAAGGGTAGACAGATCTCCTATCACAATTTGGATTAGCAGCAAGGATGGGAAGTGTTATCATAATGGGGAATTTTTATTATCCAGACATAGACTGGGCGGAGGGAACCACGCATTCATCTAAGGCTCGCCAGTTCCTAAATGTCTTGCAGGACAATTTTATGGGTCAGATGGTAGACACACCAACTAGAAATAAAGTGTTACTGGATCTACTAATTACCAACAATACAGACCTGATCACGGATGTGGAAATATGGGGCAATTTAAGTAACAGCGATCACAGGTCAATTGGCTTCAGTATAAATCACACAAATAGGAAACATAAGGGGGGATACAAAGACACTGATTTTCAAAAGAGCCAGCTTCCCTAAACTACGAACCTTGCTAGAAGGCATAAATTGGAATAAAATCTTAGGAACAAAGAACACGGAGGAGATATGGGTTTGCTTTAAGAGCATATTAAGTAAGGGCATTAGCCAATGCATCCCATTGGGTAATAAATTTAAAAGAGCGAGCAAAAGTCCTGGGTGGCTTAACTCAAATGTAAAAATGCATATAAAAAGCAAAGGAGAAAGCCTTCAAAAAAAATACAAGGTTGAGGGATCATTATCAGCATTCAGACTTTCTAAAAAATGCAACAAGAAATGTAAGGGTGTAATGAGGACAGCTACCATAGAACATGAAAGACACATAGCGGAGGAGAGCAAAAAAAATCCCAAGAAATTCTTTAAAGCGGAGTTCCACACAAAAATGGAACTTCCGCTTTTCGGAACCCTCCCCCCTCCGGTGTCACATTTGGCACCTTTTAGGGGGGAGGGGGTGCAGATACCTGTCTAAGACATTCACAGCTTGTTCACATGCATGATCAGTGTTCCCGCACTGAATCTTGGGAAGCCTGACACTAAGCTCCCAGGAGACAGTGCGGCGCCGGGGAAAGGCAATAAATACGCCTACTCCCATGGGAGGAGAGACAGTAAGTGCCACAATAAAGTACAATATAAAGGTAATTACAGTGATAAAAAATTTTTTCGTGCGCCATTTGAACATCTATGCAATTAACTGAAGGGGGTAAGATTAAGTTAAAAATTTGAGTGGAACCCCGCGTTAAAGTGAAACAATAAAAGTGTAATATTCCTTTAAATTTCGTACCTGGGGGGTGTCTATAGTATGCCTGTAAAGGGGCGCATGTTTCCCGTGTTCAGAACAGTCTGACAGCAAAATGACATTTCAAAGGAAAAAAAGTCATTTAAAACTACTCGCGGCTATTGATGAATTGTCGGTCTGACAATACACATAAAAGTTCATTGATAAAAACGGCATGGGATTTCCCCACAGGGGAAACCCCCGAACCAAAATTTAAAAAAAAAATGGCGTGGGGGTCCCCCTAAATTCCATACCAGGCCCTTCAGGTCTGGTATGGATATTAAGGGGAACCCCGGCCAAAATTTTTTAAAAAAATGGCTTGGGGTCCCCCTCAAAATCTCTACCAGACCCTTCAGGTCTGGTATGGATTTTAAGGGGAACCCGCGCCAAAATAAAAAAAAAAATGGCATGGGGTCCCCCCAAAAATCTATACCAGACAACCTGGCAGGCCGCAGGAAAAGAAGGGGGGGCGAGAGAGCGCCCCCCCCTCCTGAACCGTACCAGGCCACATGCCCTCAACATTGGGAGGGTGCTTTGGGGTAGCCCCCCAAAGCACCTTGTTCCCATGTTGATGGGGACAAGGGCCTCATCCACACAACCCTTACCTGGTGGTTGTGGGGGTCTGCGGGCAGGGGGCTTATTGGAATCTGGAAGCCTCCTTTAACAAGGGGACCCCCAGATCCCGGCCCCCCTGTGTGAAATGGTAAGGGGGTACTTTTTTACAATTTCACAAAAAACTGTCAAAAATCTTAAAAATGACAAGAGACAGTTGTTGACAATTCCTTTATTTAAAGTCTTCTTTTTTCCATCTTCTTTCTTCTATCTTCTTTCTTCTATCTTCCTTCGGTTTCTTCCTCCATCTTCTTCTTCTGGTTCTTCCTCCGGTGTTCTCGTCCGGCATCTTCCTCCGCGGCGTCTTCTTCCCTTCTTCTTCTCGGGCCGCTCCACATCCATGATGGGAGGCTCCCGCTGTGTGACGCTTCTCGTCTTCTGACTGTTCTTAAATAACCGAGGGTGGGGCCACCCGGTGACCCCGCCCCCCTCTGACACACGGGGACTTGACGGGGACTTCCCTGTGGCATTCCCCGTGACGTCAGAAGATGAGAAGCATCACACAGTGGGAGCCTCCCATCATGGATGCGGAGGAAGATGCCGGATGAGAACACCGGAGGAAGAACCAGAAGAACCAGAAGAAGAAGAAGATGGAGGAAGAAACCGAAGGAAGATAGAAGAAAGAAGATAGAAGAAAGAAGATGGAAAAAAGAAGACTTTAAATAAAGGAATTGTCAAAAACTGTCTCTTGTCATTTTTAACATTTTTGACAGTTTTTTTTGTGAAATGGTAGGGGTACTTTTGTACCCCCTTACCATTTTACACGGGGGGGCCAGGATCTGGGGGTCCCCTTGTTAAAGGGGGCTTCCAGATTCCGATAATCCCCCTGCCCGCAGACCCCCACAACCACTGGGCAAGGGTTGTGGGGATGAGGCCCTTGTCCCCATCAACATGGGGACAAGGTGCTTTGGGATGCTACCCCAAAGCACCCTCCCAGTGTTGAGGGCATGTGGCCTGGTACGGTTCAGGATGGGGGGCCACTCTCTCGTCCTCTTCTCTTTTCCTGCGGCCTGAAGGGCCTGGTATGGAATTTAGGGGGACCCCCACGCCATTTTTTTTTAAATTTTGGTTCGGGGTTCCCCTGTGGGGAATTCCCATGCCGTTTTTATCAATGAACTTTTATGTGTATTGTTGGACCGACAATTCATTAATAGCCACGAGTAGTTTTAAATTACTTTTTTCCCTTTGAAATGTCATTTTGCTGTCAGACTGTTCTGAACACGGGAAACATGCGCCCCTTTACAGGCATACTATAGACACCCCCCAGGTACGAAATTTAAAGGAATATTACACTTTTATTGTTTCACTTTAAGCATTATTAAAATCACTGCTCCCGAAAAAAACTGAAGTTTTTAAAACTTTTTTTGCATTGATCCATGTCCCCTGGGGCAGGACCCAGGTCCCCAAACACTTTTTTTGACAATAACTTGCATATAAGCCTTTGAAATTAGCACTTTTGATTATTCATGTTCGAGTCCCATAGACTTTAACGGTGTTCGCACAAATTTTTTGCCTGTTCCTGATGTGAACCGAACAGGGGGGTGTTCGGCTCATTTTTACCAGTGGTGCCTAGAACGTCAATTTTTTCACTTCCAAATCCTATTAATCTATTATTGGGACGTGGCATTGTATTACTGTATGCACCCACAATACCATCCTGTGATGGTGTATGTAGCTTTTTGGATTCATATAATGGATATGGGCTGAAAGTTCGCACTCAAGTTTAATTTGAGGGTATGTGCATCCAAATCAGAGGACGGGTTTAGCAATTACAATCTACAATCTAAAATCAAGAGAAGACTTCACAGGAGCAAATACAGAGGGTTCACCACAAGGTGCAAACCATTCATAAGCCTGAAGAATAGAAAAGCCAGATTAGACTTTGCCAAAAAAACATCTAAAAAAGCCAGACCTATTCTGGAAAAGCATTCTTTGGATGGATGAAACGAATGTTGCATACACACGGTCAGAATTTCCATCAAAAAAAGTGTGATGGGAGCTTTTGGTCGGATATTCCTACCGTGTGTATACTCCATCCAACTTTTTCTGTCTGAATTTCCGCCTGCAAAAGATTGAGAGCTGCTTCTCTATTTTTCCTATGGAAAAAGTTATTGACAGGAAATTCAGTTCGTCTGTATGCAATTCCGACGCGCAACAAACGACGCATGCTCGGAAACAATTCGACGCATGCTCGGAAGCATTGAACTTAATTTTCTCAGCTCATCGTAGTGTTGTTCGTCACTGCATTCTTGACGGTCGAAAGTTCAGAGAACTTTTGTGTGACCGTGTGCAAGCCAAGCTTGAGCGGAATTCCGTCGGAAAAACCATCCAAGATTTTTCAGACGGAAGTTCTGCTCGTGTGTTTGGGGCATAAGATTTATCTGTATCAGAATGATGGGAAGAAAAGAGTGTGGAGAACGCTTTGAACAGCTCATGATCCAAAGTACGCAACGTCATCTGTAAAACATGGTGGAGGAAGTGTGATGGCATGGGCATGCATGGCTTCTAGTGGCACTGGGTCATTAGTGTTTATTCATGATGGGACAGAAGACCGAAGCAGCCAGATAAATTCTGCAATGTTTAGAGATACATTGCCAGGCCAGATTCAGCCAAATGCAGAAAAGTTGATTAGACGCGCTTCACAGTACAATGGACAATGATCCAAAACACACTGCAAAAGCAACCCAGGAGCTTTTGAAGGAAAAGAAGTGGAATATTCTGCAATGGCCGAGTCAGTCACCTGATCTCAACCCAATTGAGCATGCATTTCACTTGCAAAACTAAAGGCAAAACTAAAAGGCAGAAAGACCCACAAACAAAGAACTGAAGACAGCTGCAGTTAGAGCCTGGCAAAGCATTAGAAAGGAGGAAACCCAGTCTTTGGTATTGTCCATGGTTCCAAACTTGAGGCAGTCATTGACAGTAAAGGATCCTCAACAAAATATTAAAAATGAACATTTTATTTATGATTATATTCATTTGTCCAATTACATTTGAGCCCTTGAAAATGGGGGGACTGTGTATAAAAATGGTTGCAGTTCCTAAAATTTGTACTTGATAGTTATGTTAACCCCTTGAATTAAAGCTGAAAGTTTGCATTTAAAATTAATTTGGATTGTTTCATTTTAATTTTATTCTGGTGGCATACAGAGCCAAAAGTATGAAAATTGTGCCTGTGTCCAAATATATATGGACCTATAAAAGTCCATAAAAAGTCCATAAGCAAGAATAGTTACATTAGTGAACACTAGTGAACAGTCTATCCAGTTCAACCTGTGTAGGTGTGTGTGTAGAAAAATAATTTCCCATATCCCTGTATATTGTTTTCACTAAGATGCCCATCCAAGAATGAAAAACTACATCAAAATGATCAACCATGGAGAGTCCCATGTAGCATAACATATGAAGCTATATTTTTAGAAAATAAACTTAAATTGTGCGCTAGCATGAATAGAGATAAATCTGCAACAAACAAGGCTTCCTAAAAAGCCACCCAAAGCTGTAGTATATACCTTTAAAATAAACCACAGTGCTGCAAAATGACAAATTACAAAATATAACACATCTCCGTGAAAGAAAATATATAAAAAACAGAAAAAAGTGAAAAGTTCAAAAATTGTGATTGAAAACAAAAAACGCTTGAAAAGCGCCACATTCAGTTCGTGACAAACGGAATTTACAGGAAAAAACGTGGGTGAAGAAGATGAACCGTTCCTTTAATGTATCACATCAAGGTGGAAAAGGTGAGAGGTATAAGAACACTTCCAAGCTACCAATAGTTGCAGGAGAGTAGTAATGGATTGTACTCTTACCAAACTTGTTGGACCTCCTGTATAGCGAGGTCGTACGAGCTTGCAGATATAGCCCTCTGCAGGGACAGGTGGAAGACGATGTCCTGGTCCTGCTCACAAGCACCACCCGCTTCCAGAAATTATCCCCGCTTCAGCATCAGGGGGGAGACTCCTCCGCCAGCTCTCTGTACTCTTATCGGGGTATGGTACAGTCCGCCTGGGTATATTCCCAAGGAAAGTACACACTGTTCTTTACGTCATAGAGGAACGGTTCATCTTCTTCACGTTTTTTCCTGTAAATTCCGTTTCTCACGAACTGAATGTGGCGCTTTTCAAGCGTTTTTTGTTTTCAATCACAATTTTTGAACTTTTCACTATTTTCTGTTTTTTATATATTTTCTTTCACGGAGATGTGTTATATTTTGTAATTTGTCATTTTGCAGCACTGTGGTTTATTTTAAAGGTATATACTACAGCTTTGGGTGGCTTTTTAGGAAGCCTTGTTTGTTGCAGATTTAACTCTATTCATGCTAGCGCACAATTTAAGTTTATTTATGGTTTATACACTTTATTGATATTTGAAGTATTTTTGTTGCAGCTGCATTACGCACTTTTAATATTCAATTTTTTTTGCTGTTTTCTCATGAGCGCAGGTTTTTTACATAATTTCCTATATTTTTAGAAAAGGCTAGACCAAAAATGGGCCTTATTTCAGGTCAACATTATAGGCCCAGTGAAAGGGTCAAGCAGGACTACCTCCACCCACTCCTCTGACTGGGTAAGTGAAAACAAAAATAACATAAAATTCACAGATCTTTTTTTTGTTTATTCAAATGTGTCTGTGGTTGGAACTAATAATTATAATGGTGAAGTATACGACTCAAGCAAGCGAACACTGGCGATCCTGTTAATGAATATGTGTTAAAATGCGCCAAATGTTGTCATACACATTTATCTAGATCAGTGGTCTCCAAAGTGCGGCCCATGGGCCAGATGTGACCCTTTAACCGGCCCTTGGGGCACTCTTCTTCCCACTGATATGAGACACTAATCCTTCCACTATCACCAACGACAAGACACCATTACTCCTACTAACACTAGCTTTGGGGCACTATTCCTTCCCCTGACATCAACGATGAGGAATAATTCCTCCCACTAATACCAATGATGGGGCACAATTCCTCCTCCTTCTGGCCACAGGTGCTACAGTATGTCATTTTTACTTCCACTGACTAACAAGCCTGAGACATGGTCTACTTTGACTGGCTACAGCCTAAAGTCTAAAAGACGGTAAACTGAATCTTTGTTTTGAAAGTTTGGAGTCCCCTGGTCTGGATAGATTGTTGACTCGGTCTACTTAGGGATGTTGATCGGTCAACATCCCTAAGCTATGTTGAGATGTTGAAGGTCAAATCTATGTCATAGAAAGTGAGGTGCACTAGGGATGCAGCAGTGGACCATAGTGAGTCAGGGTGGGAGTGAGAATAATACTTCTAAATCTGTTATCAGTCTATGTATTTACAGTATCTCACAAAAGTGAGTACACCCCTCACATTTTTTGTAAATATTTTATTATATCTTTTCATGTGACAACACTGAAGAAATGACACGTTGCTACAATGTAAAGTAGTGAGTGTACAGCTTGTATAACAGTGTAAATTTACTGTCCCCTCAAAATAACTCAATACACAGCCATTAATGTCTAAACCGATGGCAACAAATGTGAGTACACCCCAAAGTGAAAATGTCCAAATTGGGCCCAATTAGCCATTTTCCCTCCCCGGTGTCATGTGACTCGTTAGTGTTACAAGGTCTCAGGTGTGAATGGGGAGCAGGTGTTTTAAATTTGGTGTTATTGCTCTCACTCTCTCATACTGGTCACTGGAAGTTCAACATGACACCTCATGGCAAAGAACTCTCTGAGGATCTTAAAAAAAAAAGAATTGTTGCCCTTCATAAAGATGGCCTAGGCTATAAGAAGATTGCCAAGACTCTGAAACTGAGCTGCAGCACAGTAGCCAAGACCATACAGCAGTTTAACAGGTCAGGTTCCACTCAGAACAGGCCTTGCCATGTTTGACCAAAGAAGTTTAGTGCATGTTCTCAGCGTCATATCCAGAGGTTGTCTTTGGGAGATAGATGTATGAGTGCTGCCAGTATTGCTGCAGAGGTTGAACGAGTGGGGGATCAGCCTGTCAGTGCTCAGACCATATGTCGCACACTACATCAAATTGGTCTGCCTCTTCTAAAGATGATGCACAAGAAAGCCCGCAAACAGTTTGCTGAAGACAAGCAGAGCAAGGACATGGATTACTGGAACCATGTCCTGTGGTCTGATGAGACCAAGATAAACTTATTTGGTTCAGATGGTGTCAAGCGTGTGTGGCGGAAACCAGGTGAGGCGTTCAAAGTGTGACTTGCCTACAGTCAAGCATGGTGGTGGAAGTGTCATGGTCTGGGGCTGCATGAGTGCTGTTGGCACTGGGAGCTACAATTCATTGAGGGAACCATGAATGCCAACATGTACTGTGACATACTGAAGCAGAGCATGATCCCCTCTCTTCGGAGACTGGGCTGCAGGACAATATCCCAACATGATAATGACCCCAAACACACCTCCATGATGACCACTGCCTTGCTCAAGAAGCTGAGGGTAAAGGGGATGGACTGGCAAGTATGTCTCCAGACCTAAACCCTATTGAGCATCTGTGGGGCATCCTCAAACGGAAATGGAGCAGCGCAAGGTCTCTAACATCCACCAGCTCCGTGATGTCATCATGGAGGAGTTGAAGAGGACTCCAGTGGCAGCCTGTGAAGTTCTGGTGAACTCCATGCCCAAGAGGGTTAAGGCAGTGCTGGAAAATAAGGGTGGCCACACAAAATATTGACACTTTGGGCCCAATTTGGACAGTTTTACTTAGGGGTTGTGGAGATGCAACCCCGTGTCACAGGTCTATATGAGCAGTGTGTGCCTGATTTTGGCAGAAATACTAATTACACATCTGTGGGCTGGATTCATAAACATCTCAGGACAAGAGGTCAGTGCTCAGACTTGGAGACAACGCCGCCCAGCAGACAGGAAGTCTGGCCTAGGAGGTCGGGAGGGTCCCAGTAGGAGACGGCTTCAGGAGAAAGAGACAGGAGGTCTCGGAGTCCAAGGCTGCAGGTGGCAGCCTGTGTGTGCACGTCTGTAGCAGGCAGATGTGGCCCACGACTAAAACAGCACGAAGCTGACAGTGAGCAAGCCAGGAGGCAATAGTTTGTTTATACAGTAATGGTGGAACCCCCTGCGAGGGAAGATTACTTTTTGTTTGAACTTTTTCGTTAACTTTACATAAAAGTGGGCTGCCATGCCCTAAAAACGCAGTCTGGAGTGGCATGTTTCTGGAAAACTGCATGCACCACTTGAACCTAATCACCCCGGATTGTCACAATTGGTGGAGAAATTGGCATTGGGCACGGATGGCGCTGGTCCAGATCCTTGCATGCCGGAAACCGTGAGTGTCAGAGACTGTGTGTATTGCTGTTGCTGTGTAAAGCAAAGTGATGGGTGCTGTGTCTCAGCTGTAAGGAGACAGTACGCCAAAAAAAAAAAGAAAGAACTCTGCATCTGTTGCTGCAAGATGCATGTTGTTGCCCGTAGCAACAAAGGCAAGGTCGGTCGTGAGACCTATGGTGGAATGATCCTGATGAGAGGCCTGGCTGGTGGGCTCAAGAGGATTGTTACAGTTGCTGGAGAAGCTCTGCAGGGAGAATGCAGTCTCCCATAGCAACTAGTGACGTGTCGTCTGGATGATGGGGCTCCTATGAAGAGGTGGCTCACTGTTCCCACAAAGAGGGCTGGGAAGCCCGAGAGTCTTTCATTTCACCCGGTAACCGCATGGGGAAATACAGCAGGAGAAAGCAACAGGCTGACTGGCAGTTCAAGAGGAGAGCGGTTGCTCGTAGCAACGCCTGTGATTCCAAGTCTGCAGACTGGGTGAGAAAGACTGATTATGTGACTGTGCACACAGGAGTGGAAGTGACCCCAAATGGGAGATTCCCCTGTTTGTGCTAAAAAGGACTTGCCTTGCTGCAGTGCCCTGTTCAATGGGGAGGCAAGTGTTAAAGTTAAAAAGCTTGAGGTCTGCAATGAAACTCCATTTGCTCATGCTGATAAGGGTGGGGTACAGCAACATGGTGTGGTTGAAAATGTGTTGCCACAAAGCAGGATAAAACAAAGTGATGTGTTTAATGTTGAGCAGTGTAAAACTGACAAGAGCAGTGTTTCAGACGCTGTTGAGCCTCTTGGTCTGTCTAGGTCTCATTGGGACGATGTAGTCCAACAGAGCAATACCTACTGGGATGATTTGGCCAAGAGACTAATCGCAATGCTGGCAGAAGCTTTTGTGGCTAAAAGAGTAGTGGACGCTATGGCTGCTGTGCCAGGAGAGGTGTCTGCAGAACAACCTATAGGCCAAGGTGTACTGGTTGTTGCAGAGACTAATCCTTTCATGACTGAAAGTCTGAGTGAGTGTAAACGCACAGCGGAAATTGTCCACAATGGGGGAAAAAAAGAGAAAATGTGTATTTTGTGACAGACATGCTTAATGAAATGTTAGCGTCATGGAGTATACAGCCAGTATATATCCTGTTGTCCTCTCCTGTGTTCGGAGAACTGGTACCACGGGGTACAGGTGATTGGAGCTGGATATTGCAGGCTGTACTGTGCAGAAATCGCAAATGCCTGAATCGTTTAATGCAATGTTTTGTATTGATGTGGAAAGTTGTCTCACAATGTTCTGGATTGCTTCATACAAAGATTGTGTATGACAAGCACTCTGGAGCTCTGCTATACAAGGCAGAGGTATTGGAAATGCCAGCGGTAACAGAAATGGTGAAAACTGGTGTGTGAAAAAGTGTTGTGCAAGAACAGTCACTGATGGAGAGTTGGACAACAGGGGCAGATGTGAAAGAAACTGTGGGAAGGTTCCATAGAGAGTAACTGCTTCCCTGTGTTTGGTCCCTCCTCAGACACTGTCCTAGCAAGTGATGGGACCAGAGTTCCTGGTGGTTTTGAACTGGGTAATTTTGAGAACGCGGTTGCCAGGGGTAGCTACGCAGATATCAGCGAACCTGAAACCCAAAAAGTGCTGGGTAAAGTTGAGACAGATGTCAAAGTAGGACCCCTACAGTCTTGGGAGAGTAGATCTGGGGGGGGGGGGGGGGGGGTGAGAAGAAATGTAAGCTCCCAAAAATTAGGAAGAAGTCCACATGGAAGCATACCCGGAAAAAGAGGTGGGTGGAGTGCCCCTTTAGGAAGAAGGGTTTTGTATTTCTCCCTCCGGTGCGAAAAAAGGGGGGGGATATGTGGAGATGCGACCCCGTGTCACAGGTGTATATGAGCAGTGTGTGCCTGATTTTGGCAGGAATACTAATTGCACACCTGTGGGCTGGGTTCATAAACATCCCAGGACAATAGGTCAGTGCTCAGACTTGGAGACAGCTCCGCCCGGCAGACAGGAAGGCTAGCCTACTTTTTGTTTAAACTTTTTCGTTACCTTTAAATAAAATTGGGCTGCCATGCCCTAAAAATGCAGTCTGGAGTGGCACGTTTCTGGAAAACTGCATGCACCATATGAACCTAATCACCCCCGGATTGTCACAGGGTGTACTCACTTTTTTTGCCAGTGGTTTAGACATTAATGGCTGTGTGTTGAGGGGACAGCAAATTTACACTGTTCTACAAGCTGTACACTCACTACTTTACATTGTAGCAAAGTATCATTGCTTCAGTGTTGTCACATGAAAAGATATAATAAAATATTTACAAAAATGTGAGGGTGTACTCACTTTTGTGAGATACTGTATATGTTAGAACCTTGCACAAACCAAATACACCTGTGAAAGTGCATATTAATTTTTTCCTTTTTTCCCTTAAAAAGTTCAGGCCCATCACAGAGTGAAATTCATGGTATCCTCAGCTGAACTCTGCAGACATTTGATCTGCTGTCATATGTAGCCAAGCTTTAATTCCAAGGATTGCAAGTCATTTTGAGCTGCTGAAGTTAGAAGAAAAACACTAAACTGCTGCACCTCAGCTACGTGATGCAATGTCATTGAGTAAGAGTTATAAGCAAAAATGGAGATTAAAGCAGACCTTCACCCCAAAAGAAAACGTACAGTACGTGCACCATGCTCCCTTCCTCTCCTACAATTATATATTTGTGCTTTTTGTGCCTAGGCGAGAATGATGTTGTGCATGTGTGCACAGATGTGCCGAAGGGCTCTGCCAGGCTTAGGGGCAACAACAAAGGCCTTTGGCACATCTGCACATTTGCTGTAATTGCTACGCATGCGTGCAAGTATGCCACAGTCAAGGAGGTCTGAACGCACCCGACAATCAAAAGTGACAGTGATGGGGAGGGGGGGGAAGATATGATTAAGGAGACTGAAGTTCTTTAGGTATATATAAAGTTTACACGTATCCCTAGTTCTGAATACCAGTTAAATACATGACTAAGGGATGTGTCTAATGGTGAGGCTCCCGTGTATACCTGTAATTCTAAATTTCTTCCCCTTTTTCCCACCATTGACCACACGACACTACTCCTCTGGAGTCGAATGGCCATAGCAGCCTTTTATTACAACAAAATAAAATACAAAAATACTTTGAACATAACTTAATGCCTAATATACAATCTTATAAAACCTTTTATAACATTTTGTAAACAATTTCACCACTGAACCTTACTATTAACCTTTTTGATCTAAGGGTCCTTGAAGGCACATATTAATGTTCTTACACCAACTAGTTGTATCGGTATACCCCAAAAACGGCCCCCTGCCGTGTAATTACGAAAGCTCGGGGACAAAACAGCTACTTCCTGCCAGATACAACTTCCTCCACCATTGTTTCCATACAGGGAAAGGACCCCAAAAACTCAGTGGGGCCCAACCCCCCTAAAAAACCTCCATTATTTCTCAGCACCTCCTCCAAGGACCCCATAGACCTGCCGCCACAGCACACGGACGTGACGCCTTACGTGCGTGTCGCCCTCCACACCATAACCGCCCGGTGTACACCCTCCTGCAAAGCCAGCTGCCACAGATCCAAACCGATCGCATTCAGGTGTACACCGTCCGATCTCAAAAAACGCCAGGTTTCTTCTTCCAAATCCCGATGCCGCACTGCCAAACCGCCATTACGAACGAAAAATTTTGCCACCGCTTTATTGACCTTTATCCTCGCTCTGTTCAAGCCTGCAACAGAGCGAGCCAAACGCCAAGCCGTCCTGGCCACGATATCCGACCAAATAAAAATGGTATCCGGAAAAAAGGATTGCAATCGGAGCAGATCGAATTTAATATCCCGTATCAGCTCTCTCGCACAACGAACCCCTAAATCATTACCACCCGCATGAATCACAACCACATCCGGGGTGCGGTCAAGACAGGCAAACTTATGCATCTCAGGTACTACCCTGGACCAGAGCATGCCCGGAATCCCGATCCAGCGTACTACCCCCTCCCCCTCTGATAGGCCCAACATCCTGCCTCCCCTCCTAACATCCGCCCTCCTGGCACCCCAATACACGTAAGAGTGTCCCAGGATCCACACCAAACAGGAGTCCGAACCTGAAAAACATGGAGAACAAACAAAAGGAAGAAAGAGAGAAAAACAGACATGTCCTATATTCCTTAACTACTAGAACCCCCTGGCTTGCCCAACAGAAATACTATCTTTCATCAGTAATTTTTTGACGCCCCAACAACTCCACCCACCCAGAAGGATTAAGCCACTAAAGTAGGTGAGGACGAACATACAACTTGAACCTGGATGATTCCCACCTGCCAATACCTTTTACCACTTCCTCATCCAATCCCCACCGAACCGCTTCCGTGGCTGCACCAATGCGGAACGAGTGTGAAGAGTAATTCTCTGCGTTGAAACCCGCGGCTACCAGACTTTTTTTGAAAACCGCCTGAAACTGGAAACGAGAAACCGCCCTACCATCTTCATGTCGGAAGAAAACCCCCTCCCCTCGAGGCCTAATTGTACAAAATTCCCCTATTGCCGCAACCGGACATACAGGGGAACCCGGGATCCTATTCAACTCGACCCATTTTCCCTTCCCGCATTGGTCCGTCTTGGACCTCTTCAAAAATATCCCCAACTTATCCCCACTTAACAAAACGTCCTGCACTTCCAACCCGCCATTGCCCCTTCTATTATTACTCACCATCTCACCTATCCGAAACGCTCCAAAAAAGGCTAACACAAAAATGGCCCTAAACAATACCCGCTCAAATCGTGAAAAACAAACAACTCCCAGCTGTTGGACCACCTCTCTTAAAACCTCGAACGAAACTGGGCGTCTTTTGTCGGCAGCCGTCCGACCAGCGCGATAACCACGCATAGCACGCCGAACCATGAAGACCTTAGTCACATCCCTTTTCCCAGCCAACTGAAACATGAAAGCCAGCCCAGCCATCTTATTAGACATCGAAGAAGCTGACACTCCCTTCTCAAAATTCCTGCCTATAAAATAGAGCAACAAATCAATCCTACCTTCATCATTTGGACTGACCCCCACTTTCTCCACCAAAGCCTCCCATTCCTTCCAAACCTTACTGTACTTAGCCCAAGTAGCTGCGGATACCGATCGATGCATTAACTGTTGAGCGATGGCAATGCGATGCTCCACAACCTCTCGGGACAAGGAATCCCGAACACTTCCGCTCCCAGCACCAGTTGACGAAACTTGTCCCACTGGAAACGAGACAACGCATCAGCCACAGAATTATCCACTCCCGGAACATGAATAGCAGTAACACAACAATTAATACACAAACAACGTAATACCAGGTGCCTTAGTAAGCGTACAACTGGGGGGGAAGACGCAGTGTTATTGTTAATGGCCTGTACAACACCCAAGTTATCACAGTGAAAACGCACCCGACGGTTCCTAAACTCTGCTCCCCAAAGCTCCACAGCTAGAACAATGGGGAACAATTCCAAAACCGCCAAGTTGCGTATCAGTCCAGCCTCTTTCCAAAGTACCGGCCATTCCCCCACGCTCCACTTCCCCTGATAAAACGCCCCGAATCCACATGATCCCGCCGCGTCGGTAAACAGTTCCAAATCACAGTTTGAAACTACCGTACCCATCCACAAAGAGCGGCCATTGTACGTAGCCAAAAACGAATCCCATACCTTCAAGTCCTCCTTATGATCCCTACTTAATCGAATAAAATGATGTGGAGCCCTGACCCCTGCCGTGGCGGCAGCAAGGCGCCTGCAGAAGACCCGCCCCATAGGCATGATGCGGCAGGCAAAATTCAATTTGCCTAGCAACGATTGTAAGGACCGAAGTTGTACCTTCTTAGCCCTTAACGCCACGGCCACTTCCTGTTTTAAGCCATCCAATTTGTCCTGCGGCAATCTACATTCCATCGCTACCGTGTCTATAACTATCCCCAAAAAACTCAAAGCAGTAATTGGGCCTTCCGTCTTGTCTGGAGCCAACGGAACCCCAAAAAACTCAAACAGCTGCTGAATCGTAGCCAGCAATGACGCACATATCAAACTCCCTGCCGGCCCTATACACAGAAAATCATCCAAATAATGGATGACGGATGACAAGCCGGACACATCCCGCACAGCCCATTCCAAAAAGGAACTAAAGTGTTCAAACAGCGAACAAGAAATCGCACACCCCATGGGCAAACACCTATCAACAAAGAACTTTTCCTGCCAGCGACACCCCAACAAATGACAGCACTCTGGATGGACAGGCAAGAGGCGAAAAGCAGCCTCAATGTCTGTTTTTGCCAACAATGCGCCCTTACCCAGCCGCTGGACCCATGCGACCGCCGTGTCAAACGATGTGTAAGACACTCTACACAAATCAGGGTCAATAGAATCATTTACTGAACCCCCGCGCGGGTATGACAAATGATGAATGAGCCGAAATTTGTTCGGCTCCTTCTTAGGGACCACACCTAACGGGGAAACAACCAAATCCGGCATTGGGGGCAACTCAAACGGGCCCGCCATGCGCCCTAAGGAGACTTCCTTGAACAATTTATCTGTAACAACACTAGGGTGCTCCGTAGCGGACTTCAAATTTTTTGCCATAGGCGGAATTACGCTAAGCCCGCTACTCAACCTAAAGCCGTCCGTAAAACCTAACTCTAATAGCTTTGCTGCTTCTTGATCAGGGTACCGTCTTAGAAAAGGGGCCATCTTTTTTACCCTCACTGGCGTCTTCCCTTTTTCCAGCATCCCCCCCTTTTCCACGACCTTGCTTAAAACACCGGGACTGAGAGTGTGACCCTCCACATGTGGAACACTCATGTCGAAATCGACATTTTGCCCCAAACTTACAGGTACCGGCGTTAAACTGCCAGCAGAAACCCATGCGACTGCCGGCCGGTTGTCCGGCCATAGCCGAACCCCCGGCCCCACCCTGAAAGGGAGCTAAAGAACTTCTTGGAGATGACATTAACTTCATCCAAAGACTAATGTCCTTATGGTCCCAACGCAATGCAGGGCGTACCGCCTTCCTCTGCCGAAATTGCTCATCATAGCGCAACCAGGCCGTACCACCGTACACCCTTTGCGCTTCACCAATGGAGTCCAGGTAGCAGAAAAGAGCCGAGCAGTGCTCAGGCGCTTTTTCCCCAATAACGCTTGCCAAAATCGCAAACGCCTGCAGCCAATTTGAAAAAGTGCGCGGTATTAACCGGTAACGCCGCTTCTCCTCTTCCTCTTTTTTGCTCTCGTCCGGCTTAACTTTGTCCAAGTTAAACTTCTCCAAGGGCAACAAGGAGAATATTTCAACGTACTCCCCCTTCAAAATGCGCTCCCTCACTTCTGCCTTTAAATGAGCGCCCAAGGGCCCCTCAAAGCAGACGTATACCTCACATTTGGCAGCATCTGCCAAACGCACACCGTCCAAACCAGCTGTCCCCTTACCCACCGGCACAGCCTCCCCAACTGTCGCTGCAGCACCCGCCACCACCATCGCAGGTGGCGTTACTGGAGTTTCCGTCCCTGCCCCAGCAACTGCCGCGCTACCCGATACACCCAATGCAGGGGCCACCCCCGCAGATTCCCGCGATGCAGCTGTGTGGGCCGATGCCCACGCCGCCACTGGAGAAGCGCTCGCCACCGGCCGCTGACCAGCCTCACAGCGCGCCAGCACTTCCCGCAAACCCGCCAGCAATGTCTGTACCACCCCTACGTCCTGCAATCCCAGAGGAATGGAACTACCACCTTGCCCCAAACTACCTAAACCACCCTGAGCCCCTAACACATCTACACCACCACCAACCACAGACCCCCCTTTATTAGCATTAGCAGGAGACAAAGACAACACAGAAAGGGGCTCACCTGGCTGCCGCTGCCTCACTGGACATCCAGCCGCGATCCCCGCTGCACGCGCCGGCTCTGGTAGTTCTTCCTCCACACGATCGTCCAGCTCACCCTCAGACAGACTGTCCTGGGAACTCCCGGCCTCTCTCCGCGCCTCAGTCGCAGGCCGCACATCAGGATCCACCGCCGCCGTTGAGCGCCCCGCAGTGACGTCATCACTGTGCGACGCATCGACACGAGTCTCCACTAGGTTAGTTAGCTGAGCCCTAGGCCGGGCAGGGGGAGCCCGCCTGGCCGTGGATCTGGACCGAGTTACCTCCAAGTTCCCCCGATTATGCGGGGCAACCGCCGAACTCCTCTTCCGTCCCCTCTCCTCTGGAATACAGGTCCCGGCCGTTCCTACCCCATAGCCGTCACCCGCCGAGGCCTCTCTCCCTCGCCGAGCTCCCCTTCGGCCGGGCTGAAAACCCACCACGGCAGCCGCCATGCTTGTCACAGTTTCTGCAGGGGGGGCGGTACCTGATGCTGCAGCGCCGTTCGTCTCCTGAGTCCGACCCGATCGAGCTCCCCTTCCGTCTCCGCTTGTCGCAGCCACCGCTGTTTTCCGCTTGGCCGGCGGAGTCCGCCCTTCCAGTGCCAGACTCCCTGTACGATCCGTTTCCGGGCTGAAACGCTCAGGCGGCCTAGACCGCCTAGCACGTGTGCGGCCCGGAGGAGGGGGGCTGGTGGGTGGAACAGAGGAGGACTGGCTGGGGCCTTGTAAAAGGCTAGCCACCGAAGCCTGCAGCCATCCTGTTCCTCTGGCCGCCGCCTCTTCTCTCAGTTGAGATAAGATCGTCTCCAAGTCACCCATGCTGAAAATTGGAGACCGTGTCGCAGAATTCTTCTACCGGCGCTCTCTACTCTCCAACTGACCACCGGAATAACTCCACCCCCATCTTATATCTAGCTCCCCCCACTGGGCCACCTCCTATCCTAATTTACCTGCCCTAATTACTACACCTCACTGCCCCACCCTAGTCATGCTGGCCCTCCTCCTAGTGTTACTTTGGCTCCGGGCCATTACTTAGTTAAAACCCTTGTCAGTTTTGTTTTGGTATCTCTGTCCCACTGAGGAGATTCCCACTGAGTTCTTGTCCTGAAGACACAAGAATAAGGAAGAGGAAATATCTCTAAAGTGAAGCAATGACACTCTTAATCACCTGTTTCTGAAATTCTGCTCTGGCAACAACAAAAAAATTGTGGATTTCCCATCCCTTGATTAAAAAAAATATCCAAATTCATAAAAAAATATAAAAAAATTTGCTGTGCGAATATCTCAGCATACACACACGAGCCACAAATAATCCAAGTAATATGTCTAATATGATTTCCTATGATCGTCAGATCCATCTAGTGGCTATAATGCAGTATTTTTCAGAAATACTTTTATCAGGAAAATACTGCATTATGGCCACTAAATGGAGCTGAAGATTATTAGATATAAACATATTAGACACATTACTGGGATTATTTGTTGACTATGCAAATACTGAGACATGCCCACAAATAGAACTCCATAGTATAATTAACCAATTACCAGCAAGTTAAAGCAGATTTCCACCCAAAAGTGGAACCTCCGCTTATATGCTGCCTCCCCCCCTCCAGTGCCACATTTGGCACCTTGCAGGGGGGAGGGGGGGAATGGGTACCTGTTTTTGACAGGTACCCTTCCCCACTTCCGGGAGACAGCGCCGCGGCACCGTCCCTCGGAAGTTCGCTTCCCATAAAGTGTTCGGGTTTAGCTTGAAGAAAAGGTGGCAACTCTAGTGGAGAGAGATAGAACAGGGCTCTGTTCAGGGCTTGTTGTCGGAAAGTCCGACCGTGTGTATGCTCCATCAAACATTTGCTGTCAGACTTTCCGCCAACAAATGTTTGATAGCAGGTTCTCAAATTTTCCACCAACAAAACTTTGTTGTCGGAAAGTCCGATCGCGTGTACACAAATCCGTCGCACAAAAGTTCACGCATTCTTGAAATCAAGCAGAAGGAGCCGCACTGGCTATTGAACTTCCTTTTTCTCGGCCCGTCGTACGTCTTGTATGTCACCGTGTTTGTAATTGTTGGCCAACATTTGTGTGACCGTGTGTATGCAAGACAAGTTTAAGCCAACAACCCTCAAACAAAAATCCACGGTTTTGTTGGCGGAAAGTCCGATCGTGTGTACGCGGCATAAATGTGCTATAGTGTGCTATTCTGATTCTATTGTCAATGTAGAAGAGTTTAGAGAGAAGCCCGTAGCAACAGCATGTAATGCATAGAGGAGGGCATGCATGACTGTGGTAACAGGGGAGTTAATAGTTTTAGGGGGTGTGGTATGAAGTAACCGAGGGGGAGGTAGCAAGGAAGGCTTTATAAGGTAACCCCGCCCAAGGGGGTGTAACAGTAGTGGTGGAAAGTTCCTGGAAGAGCATGGCTGAGATGGATAGCCTGATGGAGCAGCTCAGGGCCGAGGCCGCGGTGCGGGGGGCGGCATGGCTGCAGGACACTATTACAGCGGCTTTGCACAGCAGGGAGCCAGAAGCGCAGGGAAGATCGAGCGGCGCCAGAACCCGGCGGTCCCGCCCGCCTGAACGGTTCTCCCCCGACCAGCGTGTGAACGCACAACGGCAGCCCGGGACTCCTTCGGGTCCCGAGGTGGGCCCGCCGCCTAAACGGAAGGCTGGACCGGAGGGAGGGAGATCGAGCGCGGCCGCGGCGCGGCAGGACGACCGGCCGGAAGGTAATGGAGCAGCGGTGCGGCCTAGTAGAGCGGGCAGAGTGAGGAGCGCTAGCCCCGCCCACTGGAGGAGAGATACCACGCAGGGGGAGAGATCACATGCAGCCAGCCCCGGGCCTTCTGGTTCCACGGCAGGGGCACACGGGAGGATCGAGAGGGGTCGGCCTAGCAGGGCAACACAGGTTCCAGGCGGCAGGACTGAGGTACTCACCGGTCCAGGCAAAGCAAAATGCAAATCGGCTGGCAGAAGGGACACGCGGAGGCGGGGGCGTCCGGCCACAACCCCAGCGGCAACCCTGACAGACAGGTCGGGTGGGCCTTCATCGGATGAAGAAGTTGGAGGAAGAGGCGAACGAGTAAGGGGATGGTCCGGGTCGGAAGAGGAATCAACCCCCCCTCACAGGAGAGCAGCAGCGGTGGAGATCCCTGGTCCGGCTGATGAGGTTACGCCTGTGCAGCCTGGTGAGTCCAATGTTTTATATGTTGATTCTAGTATGGCTAGAGTAAGGGGGACGGGGGAGCCAGCGGGGAGCACAGTCAGCAGTGGGTCAGGGGCAGCAGGGAGCGGGGGGGCTTCAGGTTTAGGGGGGTTTTTAGCGGGCATCAAAGAGTTACTTCTGCGCTTTGAGGGGTCAGGGACGGGTAACTCGGGCCCGGCAGCATCGTGGATTCCGCCGACAGGGGGGCCTGGAGGGGTGGTGTCTACTAGGGTAACAGCAGCAGTACCTACGGTCACGGCAGCAGTTGCCCCGACTGCACCGGCGGCGTCTGGGAGTGTTGTGGCACAAGGGACGGACAAAACAGCAGAGACCACTAGTAGGCAGGACATTACAAGATTGGCGGATGCAGCCAAGTGCGAGGTGTATGTGTGCTATGAGGGTCCATTAGGGTCGCACTTGAAACAGGAGGTGCGCGAAAAACTGTGGAAGGGTGAGTACGTGGAAATTTTCTCCCTATTGCCTTTAGAAAAATTCAACCTGGATAGGGTAAAACCGGACGATTCGAAGAAGGAGGACGAAGAGAAGAGGAGGTACAGGCTAATTCCTAGAACATTTACAAACTGGTTGCAGGCGTTTGCGATTATGGCTAGTGTGATAGGTGAGAAGCAACCCGAGCATTGCTCAGCGTTATTTTGTTATCAAGATGCTATTGGGGAGGCGTACAGGGTTTATGGGGGCACGGCGTGGCTGAGGTATGATGAGCAGTTCCGTCAACGGAGGGCGATTAGACCTGCGCTGCGTTGGGATCACAAGGACATAAGCCTGTGGATGAGATTGATGACGACGGCGAGGGCCCCCAATCAGTTTTTTCCAGGAGGGACCGGTGGACCTTCCACCCAGGGACATACGGTCGGAAACAAAAAGGGGGTTTGTTGGCAATACAACACCGGGACCTGCAGGTTCGGAGCCTCATGTAAGTATAAACACGAGTGTTCAGGATGTGGGGGATCCCACCCGGGATCAAGGTGTTTCAAACAAGGAAAGGGTAAGCAAGGAGAAACTGCAAACAAAAGGGAGGACCCCGGTGAGAGTGGAAAAGATGCGGCCGTTTCTCGGTAGGTATCCAGACAAAAGAGCAGCGCAATTGTTGGATGAAGGTTTCTCTGTGGGTTTTAAGATACCGTGCAATCTGTCCGTCATCCCACCAGTGTCGCCTAATTTGCGGTCCGCTATGGAACACCCGGACATAGTTTCAGAGAAGCTGTGGAAGGAGGTTGCATTGGGTCGGATGGGTGGTCCATTTTCGGTGGCTCCATTGGATAATTTGGTGGTGTCACCGCTGGGGGTGGTACCAAAGAAGGAGCCGGGAAAAATTCAGGCTAATCCATCATTTATCTTTCCCAAAAGGGGGGTCGGTCAATGATGCCATAGACCAGGGCGAGTGTTCCGTGACCTATACATCATTCGACGCTGCAGTGGGTTGGGTTCGGCGATATGGAAAAGGGGCTCTCATGGCTAAGGCAGATGTGGAATCAGCTTTCCGACTGCTGCCGGTACACCCGGACAGCTTTCGGTTATTGGGGTGTCATTGGAACAACGAATTTTATGTTGACCAATGCTTACCAATGGGCTGCTCAATATCGTGCGCGATATTTGAGCAGTTCAGCTCATTTGTGGAATGGGTTGTCAGGGAGGTGTCGGGTGTGAATTCAATAATTCACTACCTGGACGATTTTCTCTGCATGGGTCCGGCTGATTCGAGGATCTGCGCGGTGCTTCTGGCGACGTTGGAACACATCGCTGGAAAATTTGGCATTCCATTGGCGGCTGACAAGACGGAGGGACCGTGTACGGTCATCACGTTCTTAGGGATTGTACTGGACACGGAGGCGATGGAATGCAGGTTGCCGGACGATAAACTGGAGGACCTGAAGAGGGAGATTTCGGGGCTAATGGGTTTGCGAAAGGTTCAGCTAAGAACGCTACAATCGGTGTTGGGCAAGCTTAATTTTGAATGCCGCATATTACCGATGGGTAGGGTTTTCTGTCGAAGGTTGTCGGCGAGCACGAGCGGTGTAAAATCGCCAAGACACTTTGTGCGGTTGAGAGAAACACATAGAGCGGACTTAAGGGTGTGGCACACCTTTTTGGAAGCGTTTAACGGTAGGGCTTTCTGGATGGCGGGTCCGGTCAGCAACTTTGATTTGGAACTATACACGGATGCTGCTGGTTCCACGGGGTTCGGGGCCTTTTTTCAGGGGCAGTGGAGCGCTGGGCCTTGGCCTCAGTCGTGGGTGGATTCAGGTTTTACAAAGAACCTAGTGTTACTGGAATTGTTTCCGGTAGTGCTGGCGGTGGAATTATGGGGAGCATCATTCAGGGACCTGAAGGTGCGTTTCCACGGGGACAATCTAGGTGTGGTACAAGTAATTAATAGGACTACAGCATCGTCTCCGCCAGTGATTAGGCTATTGCAACACCTGGTGTTACGTTGTTTGCAATTGAATGTTTTCATTCATGCTGTACACCTACCGGGGGTTGAAAATGTTATAGCTGATGCCTTGTCTCGCTTCCAGTGGGAAAGGTTCCGGGAGTTGGCGCCGGAGGCGGAGCAACACGGGGTGCCTTGTCCCGACTGGCTGTGGGCGATAGCATTGGCCTCATCGCTGGATGGGTAAAGAACTCGGTAAGTGGGTCCACGTGGGCGGCATACACGAGGGTATGGCAAGAATGGAGGGAGTTTGTGCGGAATATTGGGGAAGAGCCGGTCGGTGATGAGGTGAGATTGCTGTTGATATATTACATTGCTAGAAAAATGGAGGAGGGGGTATCCGCGTCAGTGGTGAATAGGAACGTGACGGGGTTGGCTTTTCTGTTTAAGCTGCAAGGTCAAGTGGATTTTACGAAAGATTTTTGGGTACGGCAGGCAATGAAGGGTTACAGAAAGGCGATGGTCAGACGGGATGCGAGAAGACCGGTGACATTTGAGATTTTACAGGGTATTATAAGGCAGCTGGAGAGGGTATGCTCCTCGGGTTATGAGGTTATGTTGTTCAAAGTGTCATTTTTGTTGGCGTTTTTTGGGGCTTTTAGAATAGGGGAACTGGTTAGCCCTTCTAAGAAAGTGCAAGGAGGTCTGAGTTATCAGGATGTGAGGTGTGAGGCAGAAGTTTTGGAGTTGCATTTGAGGAAATCTAAGACTGACCAACTGGGGAGAGGCAAAATGGTGCGGGTATATCCTGTTATGGGTTCGCAGTTGTGCCCAGTTGGGGCAGTTAGAGAATTTTTAGGTGTTCGCCCAGTGGGACTGGGCCCTTTTTTGATACATTTGGGGGGTGAATTTTTATCCAGATTCCAATTTAGGGCAGTTTTTGCAAAATGTATACAGGGATTGGGGCTGATTGAGAAGGAATTCTCGTCACATTCCTTCAGGATAGGAGCAGCCACCGAGGCAGCCAGGAACGGATTGGGGGAGGAAACTGTGAAGAAGATTGGTAGGTGGGAATCTAAGAGATTTCAATCTTATGTGCGGCCCAATCTGGTGATAAGTTTGTAGGTAGTATGGTAATAGAGATATGGCTGGTGTTGAAGCATTAATGGGTTTTTGTTTTGGTTTTGTTTATAGTATGGTTTTTTCTGTGCTTTTCTATTTCAGATTCGCTGCCAGGGATGGTCTGGATCATGGGCCATTCCTATGTGGCATGGGGGGCCCGGAGAGGGGACGCCCGTTATGAGGGTAGGCAATTGGGCTTTAGCAGGAGGGAAGCGTGCATAAAGTGGTTGGGGATCCCAGGTATGTTATGGGGCAGATTGGTGTCAGAGGTACATCGTTACGTGCAACGGGATAGGCCGCCGGATGTACTGGTAATACATGCAGGCGGCAATGACCTGGGCATTAGAGCCATGGTCGACCTAAAGCGCGACATCAAGTTGGATGTTTGGCGTTTAAGAGAGGCTTTTCCAAAAATGGTTATTGTCTGGTCAGACATGGTGGCCCGGACATCATGGAGGATGGCTAGATCAGTTGAAGGGGTCAACAGGGCCCGTAAAAAAATAAATAGGGAAGTAAGCAAATTTGTAGTGATGAATGGTGGTCTGGCGGTTAGGCATATGGAACTCGAGTTTGAGACGTGGAGGTATTTGAGAGCGGATGGAGTACATTTGAATGAGGTTGGAATTGATTTGTGGGCCCTGGGGCTACAGGATGGAATACAGAGAGCTCTTCGGGTGTGGAGGGGCACCCAAGATTAAGGTATTACTCTTGGGCGCTGTGGCGGGCGTTGGTCTGGGCAAAAAGCAAGGTAAATGGCAAAAGTAAGAGTCTTTTTGGGAGCTAGCGTTGATATGGCTCATGATGGTGGTTCCCGGTTAACGGAGGTTAGCCGGGAAGTGATATGGGGCACTGCGGTCATTGCTAGTCTCTGAGCCAGCTTGTCGGCTTGAGGCCTATTTGATAGATTTGATGGGACCGCAGTGCAAGTCCTGTTATGGACACAGAGGATGATCAAGATATTGCTCAGACCAACGCTTGATAATTAAGCAGGTTGTTTTTAACAGATGTTGTTTTTTGTTGTTGATGTTTTTTCTATTTATGATAGATAATGTTGATATGTTATATTTTTATATTTAAGATTATTTGTTTAATAAAATTAGGCCGCTACGGCCTTTTAATACTCCAAGCTCGGTGTGGTTTGAGTCATTGGGGTAATAGGGTGGCAGGTTGCTATTAGGGGAAAATGACATCTGTAATCCGTCAGTCAAGAGAAGCCCGTAGCAACAGCATGTAATGCATAGAGGAGGGCATGCATGACTGTGGTAACAGGGGAGTTAATAGTTTTAGGGGGTGTGGTATGAAGTAACCGAGGGGGAGGTAGCAAGGAAGGCTTTATAAGGTAACCCCGCCCAAGGGGGTGTAACAGTAGTGGTGGAAAGTTCCCGCCCACCCTCCCCTTGTTTTCTGGTATAGTAGGGTCAACTAGATATGGTTATGGTTAAATTAAAAAAAAAAAAAAAAAAAAAAGGGGTTTTTTTGACGAGGTCATGGCGGTGGCGGGCGTTGGTCTGGGCAAAAATCAAGGTAAATGGCAAAAGTAAGAGTCTTTTTGGGAGCTAGCGTTGATATGGCTCATGATGGTGGTTCCCGGTTAACGGAGGTTAGCCGGGAAGTGATATGGGGCACTGCGGTCATTGCTAGTCTCTGAGCCAGCTTGTCGGCTTGAGGCCTATTTGATAGATTTGATGGGACCGCAGTGCAAGTCCTGTTATGGACACAGAGGATGATCAAGATATTGCTCAGACCAACGCTTGATAATTAAGCAGGTTGTTTTTAACAGATGTTGTTTTTTGTTGTTGATGTTTTTTCTATTTATGATAGATAATGTTGATATGTTATATTTTTATATTTAAGATTATTTGTTTAATAAAATTAGGCCGCTACGGCCTTTTAATACTCCAAGCTCGGTGTGGTTTGAGTCATTGGGGTAATAGGGTGGCAGGTTGCTATTAGGGGAAAATGACATCTGTAATCCGTCAGTCATGTGTATCTAGAGATAGTTCAGTGTGCGTGTAGTGCGACCATTCATCTTTATATATTAGTGTAAATGTAGGGATAGTTCAGCTAGTGAGAGTGCAGTGACCGTGTAAAACAGTATATTTTATTGTGTTACTGCAAGTTTAACGCCTTTTATTTCATTGCGTTACTGCAAGTTTAACGCCATATATTTCGTTGCATTAGTGCAAGTTTAATGCCATATATTTAATTGCATTACTGCAAGTTTAACGCCATATAGTTCTGTGAGTTACTACAACAAATGTTTGATAGCAGATTCTCCAAATTTCCTCCCACAAAACCTTGTTGTCGGAAAGTTCGATCGTGTGTACACAATCCGTAGGACAAAAGTTCACGCATGCTCGGAATCAAGCAGAAGGAGCCGCACTGGCTATTGAGCTTCCTTTTTCTTGGCTCGTCATACGTCTTTTACATCAGTGTTCCCACGTTCGTAATTGTTGGCCAACATTTGTGTGACCGTGTGTATGCAAGACAAGTTTGAGCCAACAACCTTCGAACAAAAATCCACGGTTTTGTTGGCGGAAAGTCAGATTGTTTGTACACGGCATAAGTGTGCTATAGTGTGCTATTCTGATTCTATCGTCAATGTAGAATGTGAGTTTAGTGTGCATCTAGGGATAGATCAGTTTGCGTGTAGTGCGACCATTCATCTTTACATTAGTGTGAATGTAGGGATAGTCAGTCATTGTGAGTGTAGTGCGACCATTCATCTTTAGATTTGTGTGAATGTAGGGATAGTTCAGTTAGTGTGACCCTTTAACACAGTATATTTTATTGCGTCACTGCTAGTTTAACGCCATATCATTCTGTGCATTACTGCAAGTTTAACACCGTATATTTCATTGCGTTATTGCAAGTTTAACACCATATAGTTCTGTGTGTTACTGTAAGTTTAACGCCGTATATTTAATTGCGTTACTGCAAGTTTAACGCCATGTATTTCTTTGCGTTACTGCAAGCTTAATGCCATATAGTTCTGTGCATTAATGCAAGTTTAAAGAGGAAATAAACCCTGATGGGTTTTACTTCCTCTTTTGCTCGCTGCTGCAGCCTGCAAATAAAAAGCATAATGGGCTAGTATGCATCGCATACTAGCCCATTATGTGCCACTTACCTGTAAAAGAATTCAGCGATGTCCCCTGTGTGGGCAGCGTCCATCTTCTGGCTCCTCTTCCTTGCGGGCTGCGGACTCTGGCTCTGTGATTCGCCGGAGCCGCGTGACGTCACTCCCGCGCATGCGCACGGGAGCCATGATTAATGGCATAGGCTAGGGAAGAAACGGTTTCTTCTCCGCGCATGCACCGTTGAAATTTCCGGCGGACTACAAGTGTAATATCTCCTAAACGGCGCACGTTTAGGAGATATTTGCACTACCTATAGGTAAGCCTTATTCTAGGCATTCCTATAGGTAGAAGTCCATAAAGTGGGTTTACAACCACTTTAACGCTGTATATTTCATTGCGTTACTGCAAGTTTAACACCATATAATTCTATGCGTTACTGCAAGTTTAAAGCCACATATTTCATTGTGTTACTGCAAGTTTAACACCATTATAGTTCTGTGCATTACTGCAAGTTTAACGCTGTATATTTTATTGCGTTACTGCAAGTTTAATGCCATATAGTTCTGTGTGTTATTGCAAGTTTAACGCCATATGGTTCTGTGAGTTACTGCATGTTTGACGCAGTATATTGCAGTATATTATAGTATATCCATGGAGAGTGTGTAGTGAATACGCAAATGAAAGTGCACCAAACACCACTTTCCATTGATTAAAGTGCATCCATGTACACATTTACACATCTTTATTACATTTTGTTAATAAGCATCCCACATGCCCAGCGTCTAAATGCAAGCTTGTCAAAGCTGCTGGCTCTACAACTTCTGCCTTTCCGCCTGGTGGATTCTGCCCCTTCCGTGAATTTGCTGAATGTGCTGTATCACAATGGTAGGTTCCCAGTCGTTATTTCTTTTCACGTAAGGCCATTCCAGCTCTCTACCATCACGTGGAAGGAAATGTTGTGGCATCGTTGGGCAAGGCAGTCAGCCACAAAGTCCACGTTACTGCTGACACATGGTCCAGCAACCATGGGCAGGGACAATATATTTTGTTCACAGCACACTGGGTAACTCTGCTTGCAACTCTGAAGGATGCAGGACAGGGCTCAGTGCTGCAGCTTGTTGTGCCCCCAAGTCTCCATACAGCTGGTGATGATGCCAGATTTGTCAGCTCTACCCCCTCCTCCTTCTCCATGCCCTCCTCTGCTGAATTGTCCTATGAACCTCAAGTACCCCCTAAGCGTTCAAAGGGCTATTCAATGAATCAGGCTAAAAGGTGCCATGCAGTGCTTCAACTGATGTGTCTAGAGGACAAGAACCACACCGGAGCAGAGATTCTTGCAGCTCTGCAGGTACAGGCCCAGAGGTGGTTCACGCCATGCCAGCTGGAGCCAGGAACGGTGTTGTGTGATAACGACACAAACCTCCTGTCCGCCCTTAGACAGGGAAAGTTGACACATGTGCCATGCCTGGCACATGTCCTCAATTTGGTGGTGCAGCATTTCCTAAATAGGTACTCAGGGTTGGAAGATCTACTAAAGCAGGCCAGAAGAGTCTGTAGCCATTTCAGGCGATCATACACAGCCAGTGTTCTGTTGGCTGAAAGCCAGCGGGTATTCCACCTTCACATAAACCGCCTGATTTGTGACATGCAAACCAGGTGGAACTTGACTTTGGCAATGCTGCAATGGCTGCATATGTAGCAGAGGGCCGTCAACGAGTACCTGTGTGAATATGGCACAATGACAGGCTCAGGCCAGCTCAGTTTTTTTTTTTCCCCATGCCAATGGCTGCTCATAAAGGATGCATGCACTGTACTGTCACCATTTAAGGAGGCCACAAGGATGGTGAGCCGTGACCATGCATGCATCAGTGACACAATCTCTGTTGTGTTCCTGCTGGAGCAGACTCTGCATGGCATTTATGGACAGGGCACTCGAGGCAGAGCAGCGGGATGAAGTGGAGGATTTCCTTTCCTCTCAAGGCCCACTTTATGCAGACACCATTGTTCCAATGCCACAGAACACCAAAGAGAAGAGAGAGGAAGAGGAGGATTCTGGCAGTTTTAGAGGCATTGAAGCAGAGGAAGACATACGTAAAACAGTAAGAAATGATTTTATATCCCCTGAACCCTTGGGAGTAGTACATGGCTGGGAGGAGGCAGTTCCAGATACTGTAATACTCAGTGACCCCGAGGAGTCTGCTTCTTGTGCCTCTGCAAATTGGCGATGTTTCAAAGCCTGCAAAAGTACCCAGGAATACGTGGCATAAAGGAAAAGCATCACTATTGGTTGGCAACCCTCCTTGACCACCGTAATAAGGGGAGAGTCTCAGAACTCATCCCGCCCCAACAGAGAGTGCAGAAGATTACATTTCTTGAGGACACCTTAAAGAGGAGTTTATCGAACGCTTTTCCTGACTCTGGTAGGCTACAGTGTCATGGAAAATGTAGTTTTGAGACTTCTGTTGGTCAAGAGAGGAGTGTTGGAGAAGGCGGCCACCTAAGTTATGCATTTCTATTTTTTTTTGTCCTCGCCGCCCTGGGCTGTCAGCTTCCACAATCATTGGCAGCATCTGCATCACATGGTGGACGATTATCTAGGGGCGAAAACAGAGATGGAGAGCTTTCCAGTCGACGATCCACTAGCTTACTGGGTCATGAGAATAGACCACTGGCCAGAACTTGCCTAGTATGCTATTGAGCTGCTTGGCTGCCCTGCATCCAGCGTGCTTTCCGAATGGGCATTCAGTGCTTCTGGAGGTTTTGTTACTGATCAAAGAACGTGTCTGTCCACAAAATCTGTGGGCTGTCTGACCTTTATCAAAATGAATCAGACCTGGAGTACCAGCAGCTATGAAGCCCCTGATGCCAATGTCGCCGATTACTGTAAGTGTTTTAGGGATGTGGAATCTCTGCAGGGCTTCTAGGCTGTCTAGTGTTGTGGGTGTTGATTTCACCTGGAAGAATGTTTTTGGTGTAGGTTTAATGGGCACAATTAACACCCTGTCATGAATTGCCAGTAATACCTTCATGCCCTGTCTGTCTGCTTACCTGGTCTGTGTCAGTGTTGAAAACCTACCAGATTGAAATTTATTGACACACCACTCAAAATGTACTGGCACGGCCAAGTTTTTACTGGCATTTCTAAAAGTTAAAAAAAAATAGTTTTTCGTGGGGTTTTAAAAAACATATTTTTATTAAAAATTTCCAATTTACAAAGCTTGTATCTAACTCACTACCAATGTTTCCTTTTACTGCATTGATATTATGATTTTATACCTAATATCATGCTGTTTTAATTAATAATTAAGCAAAAAATATTTCTTATTTTATTTTCGATATAGTAAATAAGTAGCTCAGAGACAGGACTCAGGAGGGTAAAAAAGTAGAATGGGCAGGCAGGCACACATGAAATTGACTCACAGTGACACTGACAGCAGTGTGCAGCAGCACAGATGATGATGACACCTCACTGACATGTCCCCTCGTGAGTCACAGTGACAGTCTCTCCATGCCAGGTGGTCCCTTCAGTCTACTCCAGTCCGAACAGCGCTGACAGTCCCACTCCCGGCTTGCCTTGCTCCCGTCCCACAGCGCAGTCCATCCTCACCACTAGAGTCTCTGGTGAACACCTGCTGGCTCTTCGACTCCACGTCCTGGGGAATCTTATGCTCTAGCTCCCGGTGGGATCCGTGTTGGTGCTCCAGTGGACCTGCTTTTCTGAACCACCCAGAGTTCCATCCGCAGCAGTCAGCCATAGGGTCCGCTACCTTAGCAACGGTGTGCATCTGTCAGCTGGCCTCAGGTGACCTGACAGTTTGCTCAGACCGTGGACCCGACTGATGTGCCGCTACCTGCCATTGACCAGCTGCAGGAAGTAGTCCACAGACTTGAGACACTGGAGTCTAATCAGACCCAAGTGATGCAATTCCTGCAAGGTTTGGCCCCCCACTTTGAACAGCTTCAGGCCTGCTTTGGATCCCAGGTTCAACAACCTCAATCACAGCCGGCAGTTGTACCTACTCCGCTTACGGTCCCTACCACAAATTTGTTACATCTACCAGCTCCTTCTCGTTTCTCTGGTGACTCCAAGGCCTGCAGGGGGTTCCTTAGTCAGTGCACCATCCATTTTGAACTCCAGCCTCAAAACCTTTTCTCTGATCGAGCAAGAGTAGCCTATATTGTCTCCCTCCTCACCAACGAGACTTTAGCATGGGCTGCCCCTCTGTGGGAGAGGAATGATCCAGTGGTCTCCAGCTTGTCTAACTTCCTGAAACTCTTCCGGAATATGTTCGAGGAACCAGGCCCCGTCTCTTCCGTGGCCAGTGCCCTTTTACGTCTCCGTCAAGAGTCTTCTTCGATGGGACAGTATGCCCTTCACTTTCGCATTTTAACTGCTGAGCTGAGCTGGAATAATGAGGCCTTAGATGCAACCTTTTTACAAGGCCTCTCTGACATAGTGAAGGATGAGTTGGCAGGAAGAACCATTCCCTCAAGTCTGGATGATGTAATCTCCCTCTGCAATCAGATCGATATTCGCTTCTAGGAGAGAACCCTAGAGAAAAGGCGTCAGTACTCCATGGTTTTTAGTCAGCCCGAGCTCCCCTCTGCTCGGTGCGTGGGGCATCCTTCGCCAGCCGTGGAACCTATGCAGCTGGACTTGACTGGACTGGACTAGGTTACCTCCTGAAGAGCATGTTAGGTGCAGAACTTTGCGCTTGTGTTTCTACTGTAGGGGGGAAGGGTCATTTTTGGGACACCTGCTCTCTCCGTCCGAGAAACGCGGGTCTAATATATCTGGAAAGTGGCATATTTAGACCCAGGAAAATCACCTTCATCATCCCGTCTCCTTCTTTCTATGCTCCTCCATGTCGATGCTTCCTCTCATGCAGTCCCAGCCTACCTGGATTCCGGAGCCGATGGAAATTATTTGGACTGGGGAACTGCGTCTTCCATGAAAATTCCTCTTCCACCTCCTCACCACTCCGCTGCACTACCAATTAATGATACTGTTCTTCCTGCGGGGCCCATCTGCTTCCAGACCCTCCCTGTCAAGATGTCTATAGGGCTACTCAACCAGGAGTGGATATCCTTTCTCGTGCTACCTAAAGCCTCAACCCCCATTGCATGGGGCCTTCCTTGGTTACAGCTCCATTCTCCACACATTGATTGGACTATTGGGCAGATCCTGGCTTGGGGTCCCTTTTTGTTTCTCGTCCTGTCTACTCAAGGTTACCCCAAAGGAGAGAATTACTGTTGCCACCACATCATTATCTCCTGCTCTTTCTGCTGCATTTAATGAGTTCTGGGATGTATTCTGCAAAAAATCGGCTGAGGTACTTCCTCCTCACAGGCCTTTTGACTGTACCATTGACCTTGTTCCCGACGCAACTCTGCCCAGGGGCCGGACCTATCTCTTGTCCATTCCAGGGACCCAGGCCATGTCTGAGTATGTTCCGGAGAATCTAAAGAGAGGGTTCAGTCAGAGATCCTCATCCCCTGCTGGAGCAGGTTTCTTTTTTTTTTTTTTTTGTAGCCAAGAAGGATGGGACCTTAAGACCATGCATTGACTATGAAGGCTTAGACCCCATACATACTATTAGATTTTCTGCAGATTTTTGTCTTCAGATTTACCAAAACCATGTGGTGCAAAGGCCTGCCTGATTGCATACAAATTGAAACTCTTAAGGTTTGACCTCATATTCTATGGTTTTGGTAAATCTGAAGACAAAAATCTGAAGAAAATCTATTCGTGTACATGGGGCCCTAAACGTTCTGACCATCAAAAACCGATACCCCTTACCCTTAATACCGGAACTGTTCGACAAATTGAAAGGCGCATCCATTTTCACTAAGTTGGATCTCTGGGGTGCGTACAATCTGATCCAGATACGGAGGGGTGATGAATGTAAAACGGCATTTAACACTAGAAATGGGCATTATGAATACTTGGTTATGCCCTTTGGTCTGCGTAATGCCCCAGCTGTGTTCCAAAACTTTGTCAACGAGATCTTCAGGGAACTGCTTTATCAGTTTGTTGTCATCTATCTGGATGACATTCTCATCTTTTCAGAAAATATGCTTGTTCACAGAAACCATGTCCGGATTGTACTTCAGCGCCTTAGCGAAAACAATCTGTATGCCAAGGGGGAGAAATGCTCTTTTGAATGTTCAGAGGTTCTGTTTTTGGGATGCTTTGTCTCTAGCTTGGGTCTTCGTATAGAACCTGGAAAGGTCTCGGTCATTACCAACTGGCCTCTTTCTGTAAGCCTCAAGGCCACACAGCGCTTTTTTGGGTTCACTAATTATTACAGGCAGTTCATCAGGAATTACTCTTCCATTGCTGGTCCTATTATCGGCTTGACCAAGAAGGATGCAAATGCGAAGGAGTGGCCCCCTGAAGCTGTCTCTGCATTCCATGACTTGAAACAGGCCTTTATTTCTGGGCCTTTGTTGAGGCGACCTAACCCTGGGGATCCATTTTTTATTTAAGTGGATGCTTCCTTGACTGGGGTGGGAGCTGTTCTTCTTCAATCCTTTCAGCGCAAACGTCAACCATGTGGGGTTTTTCTCCAAAAAAATTTCTCAGGCAGAGAAAAATTACACTATTGGTGATCGGGAACTTCTTGCGATTAAATTGGCATTGGAAGAGTGGCGTCATCTCTTGGAGGGTTCCCCCGCCCTCCATAACAATTTTCACTGACCATAAAAATCTGCAGTACTTAATAGTTGAGGAGGAGCTTTTGTACAATCCATGAAACACTGGGTCAATCTATTTAGTGAGACTCAGAGCCCGATGTTTCCTCAAAGATAATAGGGATTGGCCCCCCAACCCCCCCTTTCTTTTCTGTAGCAGTGGGAGCCTACACTGTCCCATTAGGATGACTCCTCTCGGAAACTGCTGCCCTATGCCTCAAATATTCGGTGTGCTAAATACACAATATTTATGCCTGATATGCTGTCGGGATCACAACTCAGGTCGAGATGGGTTGACCTTTCTCCCACAGTAGGACTGGCACAGTTTGTGCCTAAAGCGTGACATTTCACGCAGTGCTTCGCCTACGCAAACACATTAGTACCTTAGACACTTCTTCTTAGGTGTCTTTCCATCTAAACTCTACTTCCTCCTTTATCACCACACTTTTTTCTCCCCCCCCCTCCCTTCCCCATTCCACCTCTCTGTTCTATACACCCCATTACTGCCTTCTTCCCTAACCCTTTATCTCCCCCCCCCCCTTTCTACAGCTCTTCACACTCCAGCATGGCTCACACGGTGATCTCATCCCGAATTGAAACTCTGTTCATATAATGCAAACTGTCTCAACATTGCCTCGAAACGCGGGCAAATCCTTTACCAAATGCACAAATGACAGGTTAACGTGCTTCTACTGCAGGAGACTCATTTCCACTCTGACTCCACCCCTTCCTGCTCCAACAAATACTTTAATAGATGGATTCACAGTACCAACCCGACACAAAAATCTAAGGGAGTATCTATTGCTTTCCATAAAGCACTCCCTATTGAACTACTCGATCATATAGCGGACCCCCAGGGAAGATACGTTTTTGTGAAAATCTCCATATGGGGGACTAAATTTACAATAGCCAACATATATCTGCCTAATACTCACCAAATCCCATCAGCTTTGCAGTACTTAAAAACCTTGGCGGGTTTCGTGGAGGGCAAGCTCATACTTTTGGTATTTTAACGCTCCCCTAGATCCACTTCTGGATTCCTCGACTTCCCGTTCTTCTATATCTTTTCCTAAGCTACGAACCCTGAAACGTGCCATCTATAATATGCATCTTAGGATACTTGGTCTGTAGGATACTGTACCTGTAACGTACCTGGGATGTGAGCCTGACGTGTGGAGGGAGACCTCCCGTACCACCCTGGCTCGGAGACCACTGGAGTGGGAACAGTGGCGGTAAGAGCACAGTGAGGTAAAGGTGCCTGAGTCCTTACTGCTTGAAGTGGTCGCGGATGCAGGTCAGCAAGTGCAGGTTTGCAGAGCAGCGGATGCAGGTCAGCAGATGCGGGTTTGCAGAGCAGCAGATGCAGGTCAGCAGGTGCAGGTTTGCAGAGCAGCGGATGCAGGTCGGCAGATGCAGGTTTGCAGAGCTGCGGATGCAGGTCAGCAGGTGCAGGTTTGCAGAGCAGCGGATGCAGGTTAGCAGATGCAGGTTTGCAGAGCAGCGGATGCAGGTTAGCAGATGCAGGTTTGCAGATCAGCAGATGCAGGTTTGCAGACAGAAGCGGAGTCAGACGAGCCGGGTCATACACATCAGGGAATACAGCAGAAACGGCAAGCAGAGAATAGTCAGATTCCAGGCTGGGTCTTGGCAACAGGCAATCAGGCAGGTAACAGAGCTGGGTCAAACTAGCCAAGGTCAGGATTGGAGACATAAGCAGGGTCAGGAAGCCGGGTCAGAATACAGGAACAGAGTACTGGTACAATCAGAAACACAGGGAACGGAAGCAGATCAAACCGCAAGAGGCAGCGCCACTGAGCATCTTTTAAAGGCTATTGGGTGCCAAAGCGCGTCTTAACGAACGCGCATGCGCACGTTCGTACGAGCGGTCCGTGACTTGCGCATGCGCATAGGCGCACGTCTTCTGGAACGGGACATACGTTCGTGACAGTACCCTAAATTCCGAAACTACACACACTTCTCTCACGTTCACCAATCATACAGTCGCTTTGATTATTTTTTAATCGACCATGGCTGTCTAGATTGGTCCCCAGAATGTGAAATAGACCCTGTAAACAGACAACTTTCCATTCACACCAATTATGATGGAATTATGTAAGAATAAGCAAATATTGGGAAGATGTCATTCCGGTTATATTGCAATACTGCATGGTGGTTGACATACCTATGGACTACAAAGACGGATTCACGAATCTAAAGAGGATAAATGATGTCATAGGCCAGTTTCTATGCAGATAGAATGGAACACTTTAATGGAAAGGATATATGATGACTGTATTTGTCAGAATGCTATTAGAAAGACCACGGATGTATTATATCGATTATGATATGCTTTTTCTTTTTTCTTATTTGTTTTCTTTTTTCTTTGTCAAAAATTCAATAAAAATTATATTTGAAAAAAAAAAAAGAAATAGACCCTGTGGTCTGGTCCGACCACTCTCCCATATACCTGACTCTCTCTATCCCCTCCACCCTAGTGAAAGAGTGGACATGGTTAAACGACTCGCTACTAACAGAGCCAGGGTTGCCGCGCGGATCTCTGAGACCAAATCCAATTTTTTTTCCGATGACACTTCACCATCCATTAAATGGGAGGCATTAAAGGCGGTGTTGCGGGGCAGCTTTATCCAAATAGGAGCTTGCCTGAAGAAAGAACGCTTGGCTGCGATAAATACAGCAGTATATAAACTTAGGACACTGGAGACTACCCATAAGCGCTCCCCAATGCTAGAAACGCTTACAGAGGTTTCTTCCGCCCGCACCCAGCTTAGAGAATTATACGAAGCATCAGCCCGTACGTTTGCAACCTTTTATCAATACAAATTTCAGGACAAATGTGGTAGATCGCTAGCTCGTACCCTACATACTAAACAACCTACCACCTTTATATCCCACATACAGGACAAATATGGGGAAACCGTTTCCTCACCTTCTAAAATGGGTCAGGTATTCAGGGATTTTTATCAATCCTTTTATAACATACCTGCTGCAAGCCCTATCGATTCTCCCTCTACTACGGCAGAAGCCAAGGCCTCGTATATTTCGCAAACTGCATTACCTACTTTAGATGACGAAGCGATAAAGGAACTTAAAACCCCGATCTCCGATGACGAAGTTGCTCGTGTCATCTCTGCTACTCCATCTGGTAAAAGTCCGGGCACTGATGGCTTCACTCCAAAATTCTACAAACAGTATGCCCCCCTTCTTACCCCCTTCTTAACAAAAGTGTTAACTCCCTCTCTGAGGGATCAGCGTTCCGTCCGCAAACACTAGAAGCACATATCACCCTCATCCCAAAGCCGGACAAAGACCCGACTATATGTGAGAACTATCGGCCTATATTGTTGATAGGAGTAGATCTGAAGGTGTTTGCTAAGGTGCTGGCAAATAGAATGCAGCCATTGCTGCCCCACCTAATACACTTGGATCAGGTTGGCTTTGTGAGTGGACAAGAGGCATGAGATAACACCCTGAAAACACTTCTCATCACTGATTATGCCCGCACCCGCAATATCCCATTATGCCTCCTCACAGTCGACGCGTAGAAGGCCTTCGACCTCGTCGACTGGCAATTTTGTCTGCCTATCACTGCAACAGATAGCATTGGGCCATAATATGATTTTCAGAATAATGTCCCTCTATTCTTCTCTCTCCGCTATGATCAGACTAAATGGATCCCTATATCCAAAGTTTACTATTCACAATGGAACACGACAGGGCCTCTTGTCCCCCATTCTCTTCGTCCTTGCCATTGAAAACCTGGCCATCGCCCTTAGGAACAACCCGGCTATTCATGGTATTAATGTAGGTCCTGTCCATACTAAAATTGCTCTCTTTGCGGATGACTTGCTAATATTCGTGACCCAACCGCAAGTTTCCCTGCCCTCAATTATACAGGAGTTCCGGATATATGGAGATGTAAGTAACTTCAAAGTTACCATAGTAAGTCAGAAATTCTCAATATTTCACTCCCAAAGGAGGCCCTTTAACAACTCCTTGTCTTCCTTCCCTTTCAAGACGAGCTCCACCTCTATTCACTATCTAGGAATTCACATCCCAACGGACGCATCTCAACTCTTTTCCAGTAACTTTACCCCTCGGCTCCTTTAGAACACAAGCAGATCTGACTACCTACGCATCCTAACAGCTTTCTTGGTTGGGTAGGGTGAATGTTTTGAAAATGGATGTTCTCCCTCCAATTCTTATACCTCTTTCAAACCATCCCTATCTATATCCCCACCTCGTTCTTTAAGAGACTCTGTCAGATTTTCTCCAAATTCATATGGAAGGTGGACCATCCCAGGATGAGATATGATACAATGATTCTTCCGAAGGCCCGGGGAGGAACGAGGGTCCCAGATGCCTCCGTATACCATAAGGCGGCGGTACTCACACGTATCATAGATTGGTTTCATCACCCCTGTCCAAACTCTGGGTTCAACTGGAGAGGCATCTAAATGAGATTGATCTTTGCGCTTTGCCGTGGACTCCTATGGTTCAGCGTAAGGATACCGCGCTCACTACTGCTCTTACCCGCCAGACACTTCAGGTTTGGGACTGTATGATCTCAACTGGTAAAATAGTTAAACCACAGGGCCCTATGATTCCTCTCTTTGGGACCCCGGCTTTCCTTCCAGCTGTAAGTGGGAGGAGATTCGGACCCTGGAATAAGGAGAATCATAGACTCCTAGCACAGGTCCTTCGCGTGGACCCATCCTTGAGAACGGACACACCCTCCTAGACAGCTTTTAGGCACCCAACGATGTGGTTACAGAGAAGCCAAGTTGTGTCCTACATCCGTACCTTTTCTTCACTATCGGATATACTATTTGACCCATCAAATTTTGACGAGTTGCATTTACAACCCGACCCGCCAACACACGTGGTATCCCTACTGTACTCCCTACTTCTGAACATATCTACCCCTGACCTTCCACCATAGATGCAGAAATGGGAAGCAGACTTTCAACACTCTATGTCACCTGCTGATTGGCAAAAGTGATTCATCCTGACACATAATATTTCCCTAGCAACTAAGACTCAAGAAAAAGGGTTTAAACTGTTGGTACAAGGTACAGATGCCCTGCAACTATTCAGTGATTTAACCCTTCCTTGCCAGATACTTGCTGGCGATGCCGGTCTTCTAGAGGGACAATGCTCCACATTTGGTGGGCTTGCCCTCCTATTAGGAAATTCTGGCAAAGGGTATTTGACCTATACTGCAGGCTGATGGCGACCTCAATTAAGCCCACACCAGAGATAGCCCTCCTATCTATGATCCCAGGACCCCTCAGGTCGATTAAAAAAGATGCATTATGCCACTTTCTGGCCACAGCTAGGACGGTAATTCCCTGTCTTTGTTGAACAGTGGATGTACCTTCCCTGGGCGATTGGGCTGTTGAAGTGGATCAGATAAGAGATCTGGAGCATCTGTTGGTGCAGGAATCCGGGGAAAGAGGAACAGTTCTCCATCACCTGGACCTCATGGTCAATGTTTCGCTACTCTGAAGACTTTACTTTATGAGCTGCTGACGACCCAACTTCATCTACTGGATAGCCATGCTGGAGTGCTCTCTAACCTCTTTAACCTCCCTTATTCCTTTCCTCGATATAACCTTCTTTTCTTTCCCTGCTTGCTCTCCTTCCCGCCTTGAACCAAACACCCAAGCATATGAACGGAGGCCATATGCCCAGAATAGATCAGTGAACTAGATTTCTACTCTACGACAATGAGGGATCCCTACAGCATACCTCCCCGATTAGGAAGGACCACATGACATGATGGGTCTGCGCTACATTAGAGATGAATTGTATGTTGGAACCCGCCCGCATGTTATTAATATTCACTCACCTATGTGGCATATACAGTCAGGTCCATAAATATTGGGACATTGACAAAATTCTAATCTTTTTGGCTCTATACATCACCACAATGGATTTGAAATGAAACAAACAAGATGTGCTTTAACTGCAGACTTTAAGCTTTAATTTGCGGGTATTTACATCCAAATCAGGTGAATGGTGTGGGAATTACAACAGTTTGTATATGTGCCTCCCACTTTTTAAGGGACCAAAAGTAATGGGACAGATTAACAATCATCCATCAAACTTTCACTTTTTAATACTTGGTTGCAAATCCTTTGCAGTCAATTACAGCCTGAAGTCTGGAATGCATAGACATCACTAGACGCTGGGTTTCATCCCTGGTGATGCTCTCCCAGGCCTCTACTGCAACTGTCTTCAGCTCCTGCTTATTCTTGGGGCATTTTCCCTTCAGTTTTGTCTTCAGCAAGTGAAATGCATGCTCAATCGGATTCAGGTCAGGTGATTGACTTGGCCATTGCATACCATTCCACTTCTTTCCCTTAAACTCTTTGGTTGCTTTCGCAGTATGCTTTGGGTCATTGTCCATCTGCACTGTGAAGCGCCGTTCCAATGAGTTCTGAAGAATTTTGCTGAATATGAGCAGATAATATTGCCCGAAACACTTCAGAATTCATCCTGCTGCTTTTGTTAGCAGTCACATCATCAATAAATACAAGAGAACCAGTTCCATTGGCAGCTATACAAGACCACGCCATGACACTACCACCACCATGCTTCACTGATGAGGTGGTATGCTTTGGATCATGAGCAGTTCCTTTCCTTCTCCATACTCTTCTCTTCCCATCACTCTAGTAAAAGTTGATCTTGGTCTCATCTGTCCATAGGATGTTGTTTCTAGAACTGTGAAGGCTTATTTAGATGTTGTTTGGCAAACTCTAATCTGGCCTTCCTGTTTTTGATGGTTTGCATCTTGTGGTGAACCCTCTGTATTCACTCTGGTGAAGTCTTCTCTTGATTGTTGACTTTGACACACATACACCTACCTCCTGGAGAGTGTTCTTGATCTGGCCAACTGTTGTGAAGGGTGTTTTCTTCACCAGGAAAATAATTCTTCGGTCATCCACCACAGTTGTTTTCCGTGGTCTTCCGGGTCTTTTGGTGTTGAGCTCACCGGTGCATTCTTTCTTTTTAAGGATGTTCCAAACAGTTGATTTTGGCCACACCTAATGTTTTTGCTATCTCTCTGATGGGTTTGTTTTGTTTTTTCAGCCTAATGATGGCTTGCTTCACTGATAGTGACAGCTCTTTGGATCTCATATTGAGAGTTGACAGCAACAGATTCCAAATGCAAATGGCACACTTGAAAGTCTGGACCTTTTATCTGCTGCTTGTAAATGGGATAATGAGGGAATAACACACACCTGGCCATGGAACAGCTGAGCAGCCAATTGTCCCATTACTTTTGGTCTCTTTAAAAAGTGGGAGGCACATATACAAACTGTTGTAATTCCTACACTGTTCACCTGATTTGGATGTAAATACCCTCAAATTAAAGCTGAAAGTCTGCAGTTAAAGCACATCTTGTTCGTTTCATTTCAAATCCATTGTAGTGGTTTGAAGAGCCAAAAAGATTAGAATTGTGTTGATGTCCCAATATTTATGGACCTGACTGTAATTACATTGTGATACACCATTATTCCATCAGAGATCCTAATGCAAAGTTGCCTCGGATTGTACATACTTCGTAAAGGTTCACCGCAATACTATATGTAAGCTACATGTGTATAATATACTTTAACGTGATTAATACATTTGTTCTCCCTTTACCTGGCAATAAAATAAGATTGAAAAGAAAAATCTGCAGTACTTAAAGAATGCCAAACGACTGAATCCAAGACAGGCCAGGTGGAGTCTTTTCTTTTCCTGTTTGAAAATGAAATTTTCAATCAAAACTTTTCTTATTTTAGACCCAGTGATATAACACTGTGCTTCCCTATGCAATGTTGTATATAGCTTCCTGAAAACATTTTAACATTGCTCTGATGCAAGCAGTGAGCTGACTCATGTGTAGCAAGGAGCTGGCTATCTTACCTGCAGTATCAGAAGACACTCTGCAACATCATTGCAGTGAGACTGTTTCCCTCTAGTGCCACCTAAGACTCTGTGTCATCACATCCTGTCAGCAGAGTGATTACCACCAGGGAGCAAAGCATACAGGGAATTGTAGTCCCAAGTCTCAAGTTTCACATTTAGATTGAACTGTATGGAACTACAAGAGCCTGCATGCTTTGGAAAAAAATAGATACAGAGACACTGTATACAGACACCATTGTCCTTTCACCTTGCTGAGGAAGATCCTGCATTCTTTACTTGATAAACCAGGCCAGTTGTGTTGTTTGGCCCTGCTACTCAGGAGTTTAAGTGCACCAACGACAGTGGCTAGCTGAAGATACAAAGCCTCATCCTTCTTCAAAGGGACTGAAGCTACTGACGCCATATGTGCACAAGCATATATGTCCAGGGCTCTGTATATGTAGTGGGTGTGCAGGATAGTTTATCTAGGAAGTTAAGCCATTAAATATTGATTTGAGTACAGTGTTTGTTGTTGGGCCTGTGGTGTCAGGAGTCAGAAGGGAGAGGTCTGACATAAGAAAGGGTCATTCTTCTGCTCTTCTCCTGCCTGGATTCATAGAGCCAATTTATTTAGAGGTAACCAATCTGGTACAGATTGTCATATTGTGATTTATTGTTATTGAAGTGTTTGCCTCTGCTTTTGGGGTTATTCTCAGGATTTGAATCTCCTGAAAGCAGCCTGAATATAGTACTGAGCTATATTGCTCTTAATCTCAGTTATTGCTCTCCAATTGCATTACTTGAATATATATTGGTACTGTCTATTGGTGATGTTTGTTACTCTTTTCCACAGAAATATTGCAGTAAAGACAATTTCTGTGTTTTATCATAATGTGTGTGTTTCTCATTGGTCATTGTACTTACACTATTGCCAGGTGTGCCAGAGGGGACTGAGCCTGTTATTGGGATTGAGAGGCAGAGTATGCAACAAACATACTTAAAGGGGAGGTTCACACAAAAATTGAACCTCCACTTTTCGGAACCCCCCCCCCCTCCGGTGTCACATTTGGCACCTTTCAGGGAGGAGGGGGGTGCAGATACCTGTCTAAGACAGGTATTTGCACCCACTTCCGGCATAGACTCCCACGGGAGTCTATGCCTCTTCCCGTTCCCACCGCGCTGTCTGCTGGGACACACACGGGTCCCAGAGACAGCGGGGATCAGTTAGGAAGCGCAGCGTGACTCGCGCATGCGCAGAAGGGAACCAGGAAGTAAAGCCGCAGCGCTTCACTTCCTGATTCCCTTACAGAGAATGGCGGCTGCAGCACCCGAGGACCGAGGGGCGATTCGGTCTCGGGTGCCGACATCGCTGGACCCTGGGACAGGTGAGTGTCCTTATTTTAAAAGTCAGCAGCTGCAGTATTTGTAGCTGCTGACTATTACTTTTTTTTTTTTCGCGGGACTCCCTCTTTAAGCTGCTCCCATGGGTGTAGCGCTACACATTGTAAAAGGGTTGTACAAATATCAAAATGCCTTGAGAAGGGATGGTGTCAATCTGGAGGAATAGGCATTCCTAGGCAGACAGTATTTACAAGCATACTTATCTAGGTATTACCTGCATGTGATGCTGAGCCTTCATGATTGAAAGTGCTGAAATCCAATGAATGAATGGGGCAGGCCAGTGACAGTAAGAAAGGGGAGGAAGTGGTTGGATGATATTGGATGTCCTCCAGGCAGGAAATGATGTGGGCTATATTTGCACAGGGCTGAAGGTAAAGCTGGAGTTCAGCTTAAACTTCAACTGCCCATACTACTGATCTCCACTGTTTTTAAAGAGCTACCACTGCTGAACACTGGTCTGCCTATTGTGTGCTGTGGTTCCATCAAGCAGTTACGACTATATCCTGTAGTTATGTAGGGACCCTCATATGAAATCACATCAACCTCTGTCAGGTTTTTGTTGCTGTCTGTGCCCTTATGGGGGGGAATTCACCCTCAATATTGGCCCAGGTGACCTTTGCCTCAGGTACAGAAATTACTGAAAAATTAAAACATTTTGAAATATCAGCATGTAAGGCTAGGGTAGAGGTTGTTTGTCACGTCCTCCATGTTTGCCCTCCTCATTGGGTGCCAAGTGTGGGTCACATAGGAGGCCTACCCCAGAGTGGGTTCTTCTGGGCTACGCTAGGTACCTTGTTCAGGATCACTTCACTACACATGGGGTACCTTTGCTTTGTGCCATACTTAAACATAACCATCAATGCCCTGGGACATAGCTGAGGTTGCCGTGGGGAAATACTCGACCTCAAGGTGGACCTCTACTCTTAGAGATGAACATACATCGTGTACATTGCACTGCAACTGTTCTCCAGTTAACTCTTGCTTTCCTGTGACAAATGTATACCTTCTCTGTAACCTGCATTTAGGAGGGACATGCTGAGCCAATGTCCACATCCCCATGTCCAGCGTTTTCCACTACAATTCCCCAGTAGCGGAATGCTCCCCTCTGTGCACTTTGCATGGGCTCCACATGTGCACTTAACTTAACTCTTGAAACCTCCGTCCCTCTGTTCCTCTTTCCACCTCATTTGTCCCTTATTTTGGTCTGATCTATATAACTGTGTATAAAATGCACTTTTAAGCATTCACATAGTGTTTCCCAGTGCAAAATCTTTCATCCAATTTCTAAATTGCTGCATTTGTAAATTTTAAAAGCCAGTATAAAGGATTAGTAGTGGTGAAAAACAGCACTTGTGTTTGTAAAGGCACAAGGTTGTTTTAACTTCATGCATTCTATTATCTAAAAAAAAACACAAGGCTTAAATATCACTTTAACTAATCATTATTTTTGTATAATTCTCCTTTAAGGTGGGCATGGCAGGGGGTGTAAGACAAAGACAATTCCATAGCTCAACTTACCAACCAGTCTGCTGACCAACCAAATTAGCCTGTCTAACCGTCTGTTAAAAGCAGGGGTTTAGTTAGCACACATTTGCAAACGCATGTGAAAGCTGCAAGGCCTCGTCAAGGCACCCTGTATTACTTGCAGTCCTAACACTACTAAATTTATAAGTGTCTCCACAGTGGAAGCACATGCATTGAATGGATAGGTGTGAGACAGGTGAGCCTGGAGGCGGCCCAAGCCCCCTTAAAGGGACAGGAGCACACTGGACACCCAGCAAGAGCACAATGGCAGCAAAGGTGTCCAGTGTGTCCCTGACCCACATATGGCAGGGGGTGTGTTCTATGCCTACATACTTTTGCTGATAGGTGTCCCTTGTTCCCATCTCAAAAAGTTGGGAGGTATGCTTTCTGCAAGGTACCCTGACCAATTTTGCATTATGGGCACCAGCCCAGGGCTGGACTTCAGATAGTAGTTGCAGTGTGAGTGATGATGTTGCTATAAAAAAAACACTGTTGTTGAAACAACTGCCCCACCTGCCCCCCCCCCCCTTGTCCTGGACTTGCCTGTATGTAACTGTTATTATCTCACGGCGTTCCTTGGGATCCTCCAATTCCATGGTGCCTAATATGCAAATCTTGCCTTCCAGCACAAAGGCAATACTTTGCCAGACCCTCGCCCTTACTGGTAATAGAAATCCAAAGTACTGCTGTAATGTACCTGGTAGTGAAGTCTGACGTGCAGAGGTAGGCTTCTCTTACACCTCTGGTTCAGGAGCCCTGGTAAGGAAACGGGGAGCGCCAGAGCATAGAGCGAGCACAAGTGCCTGATTGGTCTTCCGTTGATGGATACAGAACAGCAGGAAGACAGACTGGAAGCTGTACTGGCAGGTAGACTGCAGAAGGAGACTTGCACAGATCAGCAGGCTCGGATGCAGGGAAGGAATCCATAAGAAGGGTTAGGCAATCCGGGTCAGCAACAAGCGGGCAGATTAAGTACACGCAGAAGGGTAGTCAATGGTCAGGCCAGGGTCATTAACAGCAGGTAGATGAGCAGAAGGAGCAAGTAGAGACCAAATCCAAGGACAAGCCAGGGGTCGGTAGAGGCAGCGTTCAGGCAGAGTCAGGAGCAGATCAAGTCGGTAGCAGGTGGTCAAAACCGTAACGGACAACAGGAACTCAGAAAATGTAATACATCAAATGAAAATGACTCAAGACCATAGTGCAGCTTAATTAGCCCACCTGTGCATGCTCGCGCACCTCCAAGTTGGCTGCGGACAGGGCTTCTAGGTATTTTGCACCTGCGCACAGAAATGCGTCTTTCCTGACAACTGCTTGTAGGGATGTGGGGGATGTTTTGAGTTCGAAACAGATTACAGAGCTGAGCTGCCATTGTAAACTGAGCATTTGGGGGCTTCCTAGAGGCTTAGGAAAATAAAAGGGACATTTCCAGGCATTTTTCAGTGCTTTCTACTACTTGGGGTTTATTTAGGTGTAGAGAATGTTTATAATGTGCATGCAAAAATACTTGGCATATGACCATTTTCTAAATGTAATACTGGTTTACTATAAAATCAATTAAAACTAAATCATTTGTTGTCCATACCATGCTTTTGTATCTGCAATCCCTTACTTTTGCAGCACAAGAAAAAAACTTCTACAACCATTGCCAAAAGTTTTGAGAATGACATAAATATTAATTTTCAGTCTACTGCCTCAGTTTTTATGATGGCAATTTGTATATACTCCAGAATGTTATGAAGAGTGATCAGATGAATTGCAATGTCCCTCTTCGCCATGAAAATGAACTTAATCCCATAAAAAAAAATTTCCACTGCTTTTTAGCCCTGCCACAAAAGGTGACATCATGTCAGTGATTCTCTCATTAACACAGTTGTCAGTGTTGATGAGGACAAGGCTGTAATTCTGATTGAGTTAGAATAACAGACTGGGAGCTTTAAAAGGAGGGTGGTACTTGAAATCATCGTTCTTCCCCTGCTAACCATGGTTACCTGTAAGGACACGCTTGCAGTCATCTTTGCTTTGCACAAAAAAGGTAATCACAGGCAAGGATATTGCTGCTGCTAAGAGTCCACCTAATTCAACCATTTATCGGATCATCAAGAACTTCAAGGAGAGAGGTTCAGCTATTGTGAAGAAGACTTCAGGGCGCCCAAGTAAGTGCAGTTTGTGCCAGAACTGTCTCCTACAGTTGATTCAGCTGTGGGATCGGGGCACCACCAGTGCGGAGCTTGCTCAGGAATGGGAGCAGGCAGGTGTGAGTGTGTCTGCACGCACAGTGAGGAGAAGACTTTTGGAGGATAGCCTGGTGTCAAGAAGGGCAGCAAAGAAGCCACTTCTCTCCAGGAAAAACATCAGGGACAGACTGATATTCTGCAGAGGGTACAGGGATTGGACTGCTGAGGACTGGGGTAAAGTCATTTTCTCTGAATCCCCTTTCTGATTGTTTGGAGCAAAAAAAAACCTTGTCTGGAGAAGTAAAGGAGAGAAATACCATCAGTCCTGTGTCATGCCAACCGTAAAGCATCCTGAGACCATTCATGTGTGGGGTTGCTTCTCAGCCAAGGGAGTGGCTCACTCACAATTTTGCTTAAGAACACAGCCATGAATAAAGAATGGCATAAAAACATCTTCCGAGAGCAATTTCTCCCAACCATCCAAGAACCGTTTGGTGACAAACAATGCCTTTTCCAGCATGATGGAGCACCTTGCCATAAGCCAAAAGTTATAACTAAGTGGCTTAGGGAAGAAAACATCAACATTTTGGGTCCATGGCCAGGAAACTCCCCAGACCTTAAACCCATTGAGAACTTGTGGTGAATCCTCAAGAGGCGCGTGAACAAAAAACCCCTACAAATTCTGACAAACTCCAAGCATTGATTATGCAATAATGGGCTTCAATGAGTCAGGATATGGCCCAGAAGATGATTGACAGCATGCCAGGGCGAATTGCAGAGTCTTGAAAAAGAAGGGTCAACACTGCAAATATTGACTCTTTGCATAAACTTAATGTTATTGTCAATAAAAGCCTTTGACATTTATGAAATGCTTGTAATTATACTTCAGTATACCATAGTAACATCTGACAAAAAGATCTAAAAACACTAAAGCAGCAGACCTTTTGAAAATTAATATTTGTGTCATTCTCAAAACTTTTGGCCACGACTGTATTAGTTCAACACAGACCTGCTCAGCTATGACATGCAGAGTAGGGATGAGCTTCGTGTTCGAGTCGAACCCATGTTCGACTCGAACATCGGCTGTTCGACCGTCCGTCGAATTGCGAACGTTATGGGCCGTTCGCGCCAAATTCGTGTGGCGCGTCACGGCCCATAATTCACTGCGGCATCGCAGTGCATTGCTGGCTGATGATTGGCCAAGCATGCACTATGACCCGCATGCTTGGCCAATCACAGCGCCGTCAGTAGAGAGAGCTGTAATTGGCCAAAGCCAGGGTGGCTTTGGCCAATTATGGCTCAGGGGATTTAGTACACGCCCCACACTATATAAGGCCGCCTGCACGGCGGCCCTGTGTAGTGTGTTCCGGTGTGCTGATAGAGAGAGAGACAGACAGTGTCATTTGATTTGAGTTAGATAGATTAGGCTAGATCTGTTCCTGCTATTTACATTTAGTGCAGTGCGTCCTGCTCACAGTGTTCAGCTAGATCCGTTCCTGCTATTTACATTTAGTGCAGTGCGTCCTGCTCACAGTGTTCAGCTAGATCCGTTCCTGCTATTTACATTTAGTGCAGTCAGTGCGTCCTGCTCACAGTGTTCAGCTAGATCCGTTCCTGCTATTTACATTTAGTGCAGTGCGTCCTGCTCACAGTGTTCAGCTAGATCTGTTCCTGCTATTTACATTTAGTGCAGTGCGTCCTGCTCACAGTGTTCAGCTAGATCTGTTCCTGCTATTTACATTTAGTGCAGTGCGTCCTGCTCACAGTGTTCAGCTAGATCCGTTCCTGCTATTTACATTTAGTGCAGTGCGTCCTGCTCACAGTGTTCAGCTAGATCTGTTCCTGCTATTTACATTTAGTGCAGTGCGTCCTGCTCACAGTGTTCAGCTAGATCCGTTCCTGCTATTTACATTTAGTGCAGTCAGTGCGTCCTGCTCACAGTGTTCAGCTAGATCTGTTCCTGCTATTTACATTTAGTGCAGTCAGTGCGTCCTGCTCACAGTGTTCAGCTAGATCCGTTCCTGCTATTTACATTTAGTGCAGTGCGTCCTGCTCACAGTGTTCAGCTAGATCCGTTCCTGCTATTTACATTTCGTGCAGTCAGTGCGTCCTGCTCACAGTGTTCAGCTAGATCCGTTCCTGCTATTTACATTTAGTGCAGTCAGTGCGTCCTGCTCACAGTGTTCAGCTAGATCCGTTCCTGCTATTTACATTTAGTGCAGTCAGTGCGTCCTGCTCACAGTGTTCAGCTAGATCTGTTCCTGCTATTTACATTTAGTGCAGTCAGTGCGTCCTGCTCACAGTGTTCAGCTAGATCCGTTCCTGCTATTTACATTTAGTGCAGTCAGTGCGTCCTGCTCACAGTGTTCAGCTAGATCTGTTCCTGCTATTTACATTTAGTGCAGTCAGTGCGTCCTGCTCACAGTGTTCAGCTAGATCCGTTCCTGCTATTTACATTTAGTGCAGTGCGTCCTGCTCACAGTGTTCAGCTAGATCCGTTCCTGCTATTTACATTTAGTGCAGTCAGTGCGTCCTGCTCACAGTGTTCAGCTAGATCCGTTCCTGCTATTTTCATTTAGTGCAGTCAGTGCGTCCTGCTCACAGTGTTCAGCTAGATCCGTTCCTGCTATTTACATTTAGTGCAGTGCGTCCTGCTCACAGTGTTCAGCTAGATCCGTTCCTGTTATCTTCCTACTGACAGGCAGGCTTGTCTGGTTACAGTATATAAAGCTACCTGAAGAAAATTACAGGTGTTCTATCCCAGCTTAGTGCAGCTACAGGCCATTAGTATGTCTGGAAGGCCAAGAAGGAGAGGCAGACAGTCACAAGCCAATAAGAGAGGGCAAGCAGGCTCTGTGTCTAGTGCTGGTCGTGGAGACGGTGCATCCTCATCAGCACGTGGCCATGGGACACGCTTGGCCTTTTTTTCGGCAGCTGGCCGTGTTGAGCCGCAACATGCGGAAGACTTGGTCGAGTGGATGACCAAGCCGTCCTCATCCTCCTCATCCTCTCTCACCCATGCCCAGGGTGCTTTGTCTGGCAAAGCAGCGGCCTCTTCCCTCAGCTCAATGTCATCAGTGACTCCTTCCCTAGCTCCACCATGTCCTCCTGAGGATTCCCTCGAACTGTTTGACCACAGTGTTGGGTACATGCTCCAGGAGGATGCCCAGCGTTTGGAAGGCTCTGATGATGATACTGAGCTCGATGAAGGCAGTAACATGAGCACGGACAGAGGGGGTGCCCAAGAAGGACAGCAATCTGGCAGTCATGCTCCCCCTGCTGCAGCATACTGCCAGGTTTGCTCCAGTGATGAGGAGGGAGGGGATGATGAGGTCACTGACTCAACGTGGGTGCCTGATAGGAGAGAGGAGGAGGAGGAGGAGGAGGAGGCGGCACATCACCAACGAGGCAGGATGCCCTCCAGGGGCCAGCCTAAGGGCAGCACATTGACTGCATCACACCCCAAAGCTCCACATGTGCAGGGCGCTGCAGTCTCTGCGCGTTATTCAAAAAGTTCTTTGGTGTGGGCCTTTTTTGAGACGAGTGCATCAGATCGCACCGCTGCTATTTGCAACATATGTCTCAAGCGTATCTCGGGTGGCCAAAACATCTCCCGCTTGGGTACCACATGCTTGACCAGACATATGTTGACCTGCCATGCAGTTCGTTGGCAAGCATATCTAAAAGACCCACACCAAAGAACAAAGAGGATCTCTCCTTGCTCCTCATCAGCTGAGATTTCCAACCCCACTAGACCTTCAGTCCTCTCTGAGACCTGCAGTGAGAGGAATGAAGGTGTAGAATTAGGTGTGTCACAGCCAAGTACTTGTGGGCAATCTGCTTTTGGTACACCGACGTCAGATTGTACCAGGCAAATTTCCCTGCCCCAGCTGCTGCACCGCCGAAAGAAGTTTGCTCCCAGCCATCCACATGCCCAGCGGTTGAATGCTAGCTTGGCAAAATTGCTAGCACTTCAACTGCTGCCTTTTCAGTTGGTAGACTCTGCCCCCTTCCGTGAGTTTGTGGAATGTGCGGTTCCTCAGTGGCAGGTACCCAAACGCCACTTTTTCTCACGGAAGGCGATTCCGGCTCTCTACCGGCATGTGGAAGGCAATGTCCATGCCTCGCTGGACAGGGCGGTCAGCGGTAAGGTGCATATTACCGCTGACTCATGGTCCAGCAGGCATGGACAGGGACGTTACTTAAGTTTCACGGCGCATTGGGTGACTCTGCTGGCAGCTGGGAAGGATGCAGGACAAGGTGCAGTAGTGTTGGAGGTTGTTCCGCCACCACGCCTCCAAAATGCTGATTGTGACACACCTCTCTCCTCCACCCCCTCCTCTTCTTCTTCCTCCATGGCCTCTTCCTCGGAACCAGCGGTGCTCCGTAGGCGTTCAAGGGGCTACGCAAGTACGCAGGCCAAAAGATGCCATGCGGTGCTTGAGCTGGTGTGCTTGGGGGACAGGAGCCACACTGGGGCAGAGGTTCTGTCAGCTCTGCAGGGGCAGGTTCAGAGGTGGTTGACGCCACGCCAACTTAAGGCAGGAATGGTGGTTTGCGACAATGGCACCAACCTCCTCTCTGCCCTCCGACAGGGACAACTGACCCATGTGCCCTGTTTGGCTCACGTCCTTAACTTTGTGGTGCAGCGGTTCTTGGGCAGGTACCCGGGCTTACAGGATGTCCTGAGGCAGGCCAGGAAAGTCTGTGTGCATTTCCGCCGGTCATATAATGCCAGTGCTCGGCTGACGGACCTCCAAAAGGAGTTTAACCTGCCCAAGAACCGCCTAATCTGTGACATGCCCACCAGGTGGAACTCAACGTTGGCCATGCTGCAGCGGCTGCACACGCAGCAGAGGGCCATCAATGAGTACCTGTGCGACTATGGCACCAGGACAGGGTCAGGGGACCTTGGTTTTTTTCCCCACGCCAGTGGGCCATGATCAGGGATGCATGCACTGTCCTGTCACCATTCGAGGAGGCCACGAGGATGGTGAGCACTGACAGTGCATGCATCAGTGACACTGTCCCCCTTGTCCACCTGTTGGAGCACACGCTGCGTGGAATAATGGACAGGGCACTTGAGGCAGAACAGAGGCAGGAAGAGGAGGACTTCCTTAGCTCTCAAGGCCCCCTTTATCCAGACAGTGTTCCTGCGTGCCCGCCGATCACACAGGAAGAGGACGAGGAGGAGGAGGAGGAGGAGGAAGATTGTGTCAGTATGGAGGTGGAGCCTGGCACTCAGCATCAGCAGTCTTTAAGGGATCAGTCCCAAGGAACACATGGACTTGTACGTGGCTGGGAGGAGGTGGCTGCGGACGTTGTTGTCCTTAGTGACCCAGAGGACTCCGGACCGAATGCCTCAGCAAACCTACGCTGCATGGCCTCCCTGATCCTGCAAAGCCTGCGTAAGGATCCTCGTATTCGTGGTATCAAGGAGAAGGACCAATACTGGCTGGCAACCCTCCTTGATCCACGTTACAAGGGTAAGGTTGCGGACCTTATCTTGCCATCGCAGAGGGAGCAGAGGATGAAACATCTTCGGGAGGCCTTGCAGAAAGGTCTGTGCAACGCGTTCCCAGAGACTGGGAGGTTACAAACTCCTGTTTCTGGACAACGTGTTGCTGAGGCTTCGGTCAGTCAAAGAAGGAGCGGTGGAGAAGGTGGCCGTCTGACCGATGCGTTCAGACAATTTTTTGGTCCGCAGCCCCAAGGTATGATCGGTTCCAGCAACCATCGCCAGCGTCTGTTTTACATGGTGCAGAAATACCTAGGGGCAAGATCAGACTTGGACACCTTTCCCACCGAAAATCCTCTGGGTTACTGGGTCTTGAGGATGGATCACTGGCCAGAGCTTGCACAGTATGCAATTGAGCTACTGGCCTGTCCTGCATCCAGCGTTCTTTCGGAACGCACATTCAGTGCTGCTGGAGGCGTGGTAACCGATCACAGGGTGCGTCTGTCCACTGACTCGGTCGATCGGCTGACCTTCATAAAAATGAATCAGTCTTGGATCACCACCAGCTACCAAGCACCTGATGCTGATGTAACTGAATAATTTTTTTCAGATCCCTTCAAAGACTGCCTATGCTGATGCTGAGTGACTATCCCTGAGTAATTATCCTCTTCCTCCTCAATCATCACGCTGATAGCTTGTAAGAACATTTTTGGTTCTGGGCGCCACCACCAGTGCCTAAGGCACAATTTTTCAGCCCCTGTTTAACAGGGGCGTGTAATTACAATTTTTGATGTAATACTTTGCAGCAGGGCTCGTTCCTGCATTCCAACTAGAGTGTCTGTGAGGGGTTGCAGTGTTGTGGCACCAGCACCAGTGCCTAAGGCCCAATTTTTCTGCCCCTGTCTAACAGGGGCGTGTAATTACAATTTTTGATGCAATACTCTGCAGCAGGGCTCGTTCCTGCATTCCAACTAGAATGTCTGTGAGGGGTTGCAGTGTTGTGGCACCAGCACCAGTGCCTAAGGCCCAATTTTTCTGCCCCTGTCTAACAGGGGCGTGTAATTACAATTTTTGATGCAATACTTTGCAGCAGGGCTCGTTCCTGCGTTCCAACTAGAGTGTCTGTGAGGGGTTGCAGTGTTGTGGCACCAGTGCCTAAGGACCAATTTTTCTGCCCCTGTCTAACAGGGGCGTGTAATTACAATTTTTGATGCAATACTTTGCAGCAGGGCTCGTTCCTGCGTTCCAACTAGAGTGTCTGTGAGGGGTTGCAGTGTTGTGGCACCAGTGCTTAAGGCCTAATTTTTCAGCTCCTGTTCAACAGGGGCATGTAATTACAATTCTTGATCTAATATTTCACAGCAGGGCCCTGTGAGGGCTTACAGTGTTGTGGCCACAGCAACACCTAAGGCCCAAATTTCTGCTGAGTATATAGGGCAGGACCCTACTTTCAAACATCTAACTTACAAACGACTCCTACTTGCAAACGGAAGGAGACAACAGGAAGTGAGATGAAATCTACCCCTAGGAAGGGAAATTCTCTCCTGTAAGAGTTAATATGGGAAAACAATTTCTCCTTTCCACTGATGCTTTCCAATCCTTGTTCCACAAAAAAACCCACATTTTCAAAAAACATTTTTCATTGGGACAAAAAAGTGAGGTGAAATCTTCTGAAGAGGAGGAAAGACAGCAAAACAAATGTCACAGGGGTGATAACCCTTCCCTATGTTTTCCAAAAAGCTTAAAAAAGATTTTTTGGCTGGAGCTAAACACGTTAAAAATGTTCAAAATTACAAACAGATTCTACTTAACAACAAACCTACAGTCCCTGTCTTGTTTGCACCGCCTGTATACTGCTGTTCAGAGTATATAGGGCCTTTCCTTATTTTAATTTGGGTGCGGGGTTCCCCTTAATATCCATACAGGACCCAAAGGGCCTGGTAATGGACTGGGGGGGTACCCATGCCGTTTGTCTCACTGATTTTCATCCATATTGCCATGACCCGACATGACATTAAACCCGCAAGCAGTTTTAAATGAGATTTTTTCCTTTAAAAATGACATTTGGTGCAGGGACTGTTCTAAACATGGGAAACACGCGTCACTTTACAGGCATACTATAGACACCCCCCAGGTACGATATTTAAAGGAATATTTCACTTTTTTTTGCATTGATACATGTCCCCTGGGGTAGGACCCGGGTCCCCAAACCCTTTTTCGGACAATACCATGCAAATTAGCCTTTAAAATGAGCACTTTTGATTTCGAACGTTCGAGTCCCATAGACGTCAATGGGGTTCTAACGTTCGTGCGAACTTTCGGTCCGTTCGCGGGTTCTGGTGCGAACCGAACCGGGGGGTGTTCGGCTCATCCCTAATGCAGAGTATAACTTGATAGTTGCCAACCACTAACGCCCAACAATAACATAACCATTTTTGTCCTACTGTAAAATGTTATAAAAGTATATGACCATACGGTTCTCATTTATTTTAAGCTAGATTATTCTCAATGAAAATTCCCTCCTGAATAAACTGGTCTCCAGGCATTTTCCATTGTAGAAAATTCCATTTTACATTTTACATAGTGTTTTAAAGAGGTTTTTAAAATATTTTTGATCAAATAAATAAGAACCTTGTTCGTATATGGAGGCAGACATATTTGCTAATTACAAACAGGCTCTGCTTCCTGTAAATCTAATTATCACCTTGAAAAGCCCTTACTCTTTGAAAGGTATAGAAGCTCTACAGTTGCAGTTTAGTCCAGATGCATTCAGAGGCAGATAAACACCTCCTCTGGATGCAGCAACTCTGTGTGCTATGGCCACATGTAAAGTTTGTGTGCAGCCAAAGCTCTGCATAAACGCCGGCTCTGCGTAAACACACTGGCTGCATTCATGGTCAGTATATTCATATTACCGCTCGAATGATGACATGCAAATAGCAGCAGCACCTGTCATTGAGTTATACACATCTGACAGCCGCCGCCGACAGCTGCTGCTGGTTGTACAAAGTATGTGCGAGCAGTGTTCATGACATGTGAAGGATAGATAACCTCCAGCATTGCCCAAACCTGCTAGACCATAAACTCCAACCCACCAAATACCTGGTAAAAGACGTGACAAAGGTATTTTGGAGTAAAATGTCCATAGAAGCCTTTTATTTAACAAAATACATAACTTCAAATAAATAACATACTTAAACATAACCATCAGCCAAAATAGTTTTCTTTATATTATCCGTTTGTTTTTTTATTAGCATTTATCATTACAAAAAAAGAAAAAAGACAGGCAAATAAAGAACAAAAATACATACATATATCACTCTATATAAATACAAACCACACAACCAATAAAATAAACAATAAAAATAAATAAATAAATAAATAAATTTGGAGGGGTTTACAATCGTAAAAGCAATCCTAAAGGGAGAGGTTCCGGAAGCTAATGGAGCAGGGAAGGTGAGAGGCAAGAAGGAGGGGTGAGGGAAGGTGAGGGGCATAAAGAAGGAGGGGTGAGGGAAGGTGAGGGGCAAGAAGAAAATAAATAAATAATAAAAACTTTTCCTGTGTAAAATCAAATCTAGGTGCAATACTCAACCGTGATTATATATTTAAATTATACGTGAATGTATATATAAAAGAAAAAAAAAAAGGGGGAAGTGTCTTCACTACGATAATCAACCATGGTTATATGTGTGTAATATATATAAAAGTGTAAAGAAAAAACATTTCTAAATATTGTGTTCCACTGTGATTGTGTGTGTATATATATATATCTATATATATATCTATATATATAGATATATATATATATAGATATATATATATCTATATATATATCTATATATATAGATATATATATATATATATATATATATATATATATCTATATATATATATATATAGAGATATATATATATATATATATAGAGAGATATATATATATATATATAAATATGTGTGTGTGTGTATTTCCCAAAATAGTTTGGGAGGACTTGCTAGCTCCCCCGAATTCCTTTATAATCTCTGAAAAAAATCAACTATGGTCCTGTGTTTGTAATATATATTAGTGTATGTGCATATTAAAGTGAAAAAAATAAAAATAAAAGGGGGATCTTTCATAAAATATTTCCCTTCCTCTTTCCCTTCCTCTTCCCACCCCCTACCCCACAACACATAATAAAACAAAAACAAAAAAAAAAACCACAACCAAAAGTTGCCACAAAAAGTTGAAATTAATTTCTTATTCGTCTACAAAGCATCAGGTACCTTTGGGAGGAATGAGAACATGCGTCAATATTGAAAAAAACAAAACACATCCACTACCTAATATACTTTATATTCTATAAATTTCTGAGGGGTAATACTTCCAGCCTGCCCATGTATTTTTACATTTATCTTGTTGGTTTCTGGTCTCATGCACCCATCTTTTGGCCTCCATTATTACATCAACTTCTCTCTTCCATTCCGAAAGAGTGGGGCACGTGGCCTGTTTCCAATACCTGGGTATTAGTATTTTGGCCGCATTCAACAGATGTGACAACACTTTTTTTTTATAAGATTTAATAGATACAGGCATTCCATCAAAACAGGAAGTGTAAAGGTGATAACTCTATAGGTTTGATGGTCATTTTCTTAATCCATGGGGCTTTTTTATCCCAAAATGATCTAACCTTTGGACAAGACCACCATATGTGGAGAAACGTACCCCTTTCTTCGCAGCCCCTCCAACAACGTACATCCGCTGTCGGATATATCTGTGCTAGTCGGGCTGGGGTCCGATACCATCTAGCCATAAACTTATAAGACATTTCTTGGATAGAGGAGCTTATAGAAGTACAGGCATACCCCACTTTTAAGTAAACAATGGGGTTTATTTACTAAAGCTGGAAAGTGCAAAATCAGGCTCACTTCTGCATAGAAACCAATGAGCTTCCAGGTTTTATTACCAAAGCTTAATTGAACAAGCTGGGGTTAGAAGCTCATTGGTTTCTATGCAGAAGGGAGTCTAATTTTGCACTTTCCAGCTTTAGTAAATAAACCCCATTGTGTACTTAAAAGTGGGGTTTGCCTGTATGTTGATTCTATCAGTTTTTTAACTTGTAGTGAGGTAAATGTATAACTTAGTTCTCTCTCCCACTCTTTAAAGTGGTTGTAAACCCTTACAATCTACTTTTTGCTATATTTAAGCCTATAATAAGGCTTACCTGTAGCTACCCCAGATATCTCCTAAACCTGCACGGTTTAGGCCCTCCCGTGCGCATGCGCGGGAGCGACGATATCGCAGCTTCGGCCAATCACAGCGACGGAGCCGCGATACCCAGAAGTGACTCCAGGGAGAAATGTCGCCAGCCGGTGTTGCGTACGGGCACCGCAGCGGGGGTTTTGATCTCAGGTAAGTATTACATAATGAGCTAATATGCTATGCCTACTAGCTCATTATGCCTTTGTCTTGCAGGTCTTTTTTTTTTGTTTCATGTGGGTTTACAACCACTTTAATAAAGTAGGGGGTTGTGATGTTTTGGCCACTGAGAACCAATTTATACATTTGTGATAGCAAATGGTTAGGCTTTGACATCTTCATACACAGAGTCTCAAATGTAGTGAGAAAGCTCAGAGTCCTTACTCGAGGTTCTAACTTATTAAAAAAAGTCAGTATTTGATAGTATCTCCACTTAGCCATAGGCATGACCCCCTGAGATAATATCAGCTCTGAAAAAGGTGATAAAATTCCTTGTGGGGCATATCTTGCACACATCGTATTCCCATCTGATCCCCATGGGCCTAATGCTCCACCCTTCTCTCCCAGGGGCAACCATGGATATCCTCCTAATGGAGCCAGTGGGGATGTACGGGGGGCATAATTACCAGTTTTATTTATTCTATCCCACATAAAGTATTCCGGGTTAATGGGGATGTCCAATTTGACAATCCCCTAAACTTAGCCGGTATCCACGGTGCTCCCACTAGATTTCTACCTGTGATACTTTTCTCTAACAAGACCCACACTTTATTTGCAGAGTCATGACACCAATTTAGAATGCGCACCAGAGACATTGGCCTATAATACAGGGCAATGTCTGGTAGCCCAATTCCCCCTTCCCTTTTGCCTCTATGTAAAATGTCATAAGCTATTCTAGGGTTTCCATCATTCACTATAAAGGATATAAAGGCTTTACATATTCGTTTGAAGAAGATCTGTGGGCGTGATATGGGTAAGGTATATAAGATGTAAATTATTCTAGTTATTATATTCATTTTGAGAGCATTCACTCTTCCAAACCATGTCAAGGAATGGCTTTTGCATCTCTCAAATCCCTTATTATCTCCATCACTAAGGAGCCATAATTAAGTTCATACAAGAGTTTTGCATCTGCGGTAATATGTACTCCCAAATAATATAGAGATTTCATATTCCAAATAAAAGGGAAGTTATTTTGCAGAGATGTGGCCATTGCTGATGGTACATGGCTAGGTAATACTACGGATTTCTCAAAATTTATTTTAAAATCAGATAACATACCGTATTTCTGAACTTCCGACATCAGTGTAGGTATAGATTGCTGGGGTTTAGAAAGGTAAAATAATAAATGCTCCCCAGAACCAATACCAACCCCAACTATTCTCTTGTTTTTCCTCACTCTGCAGAGAAAGGGTTCTAAAATCATAGCAAGCAGTAGTGGGGAGAGGGAACAACCCTGCCTGGTATCATTACCAATATCAAAGTAATCGCATAGAGTACCGTTATCCTTGACCCTAGCTTTTGGACCCGCGTACAATGCTGAAACCCATTCCATCATCCGCTCCCCCAGGCCTATCCCCCTCAATACTTCCGTCATGAAGACCAAGTTCACTCTATCAAATGCCTTTTCGGCATCCATTGATAGTACTACTCTCAGTATCTTATCAGGTCCATTCTGCATCCAGTGGAGGATATGAAGGCCCCGAATGGTATTATCTTTAATTTCGCGACCCTTCATAAAACCCGTCTGGTCAAAATGGACTAATTGCACTAATATGATCCTGTAATCTGGTGGCTAGGATCTTTGCCAGTAATTTGGTGTCTGGGTTCAGAAGGGAGATAGGTCTGTAGTTCGTGCAATATTGTGGGTCTTTCCCAAGATTCGGAAGAACTGTCACATATGCCAACAGTGCTTCCGGAGGTAGGGGATTAGTAGCTGTAATTCTGTTAAAATAGTTACATAGAGGATGTGCCAAAATATGAATACATTTCTTATAATATGCATTCATTAGACCATCTGGTCCTGGACTTTTCCCCAATGGCAAATTTTCTATTGTTTTACTTATTTCCTCTATAATGAATGGCCGTTCTAATTTCTCTATGATCATGGGGGAGAGGACTGGTAAGGCAGAGTCCCTAATATGTTCCCTCATCTCTTCCACCCGCCCTCCATCCTAAACCCCCAAAGAATCTGATTGAATATCATATAAGTCCGTATAAAAGTGGTAAAATTCCGCAGCTATGGACTTAGTATTCACTACCTGTTTATTATTAACTAATATGTTATGAACATAACAGAGTTCTTTTTGCTTTTTTGGCAATAATCGGCCACATTTGTTCCCTTGTTCGTTAAATCAATGCGCAAAAAATCTGTTTGTCCTTGGCCCTTCTGTCCAAGCATCCGGAGAGCGCTACTCTTATGCCGCGTACACACGAGCGGACATTACGGCGGACTTTGCCCGGCGGACTTTTCGACGTACTTTCCGACGGACTTCCTGAATGAACGGACTTGCCTACACACAATCCACCAAAGTCCGTCGAATTCGTACGTGATGACGTACGACCGGACTAAAACAAGGAAGTTCATAGCCAGTAGCCAATAGCTGCCCTAGCGTGGCTTTTTGTCCGTCGAACTAGCATACAGACGGCGGACTTTTCGACCGGACTCGATTTCAACGGATAAATTTAAAACAAGTTTCAAATCTAATTCCGTCGAACTTTTGAGAAAACAAAGTCCGCTGGAGCCCACACACATCGAATTGTCCGACGAAATCCAGTCCGCCGGGCAAAGTCCGCCGTAATGTCCGCTCGTGTGTACGCGGCATTAGTGTCTCCAGCTGCCTGGCATCCCCTGGGTCAAGGTTAGTCTTATTTTTAATCTCCAGATCATGTATTTTTTCCAACAGGTCCTCAATCTCTTTCCTTTTTTCTCTTTTAACTCGTGAGCCGTGTGCTATTAATTCCCCAATTATAACCGCCTTATGAGCTTCCCACACTGTTTGGTCCGATACTTCCCCAAATATATTTATTTCAAAATATCCTGCCAATCTGTGCAGTAAGTCCTCCGATATCTGTTTATCATCCAAAAATGACTCATTTAGCCGCCATGTTCTCTCCCGATGACCCACAGATACCGGAAGAAATGTTAACACAATAGGGGCATGATTGGAAATTGTTATGGATTCAATAGTTGCAGATCTCACACAATCCAGGTAATATTGATCCATCAAAATTAAATCAAGCCGGGAATAAACATTATGGGTTTTTGAATAATCTTTCTTCTCCATATTAAATACCCGCCAGCTATCTACTAGATGGAGAGATCGAAACAGTTGTTTAACATGTTTAAAGGATCTGAAGGATAGCGAGGTCTTACCTGTTGTGGTATCTAGTTTGGGGCCTTGGTGGGCTTTGAGGGCAGCAACACACAACCTGGTCACTGCAACAAACTTTTTTTCAACTTAGGCCTACAGTCGCAAAACACAGACTCGGAGACAAAACTCCTCATCAGCAGTGACCTACATTTTACCTATTCCTAGTTAAACACCTCATTAACTGGAATGTACCCAAGAACCCCATACCACAGATGGGTCCAGACCATTTTTATCTTCCAGACTTTTTCTCCTCCTCCAAAGACCCACCACTGACAAGCTGCCATGATCGCTGCATTGAACCACCAAAAAAACATAGAGAGGGTGGGTGGGAAGCTGCTTCCTCTGTTTCAGCTCCCGACTAGCCCCTTACTGATCATCCCTCCCCCTAAACTTCCCGGGACCCCTCCCAGCCCCTAGCAATACCCCCTGCCTTAAAGAGCTACCTACTCTATTCTTTTCCTGCTGTGCTACTGTCCACCCCTGTCATGCTGTCCCTCCGCTCATTTTTCTTCTTTCTTTTTTGCTCCCTTAACATGTGAAGGACAGATAACCTCCAGCATTGCCCAAACCTGCTAGACCATAACCTCAAACCCCCCTATTACCCGATAAAAGATGTGACAAAGGTATTTTGGAGTAAAATGGCCATAGCAGCCTTTTATTTAACAAAATACAAAACTTCAAATGAATAACATACTTAAACATAACCGTCAGCCAAAATTGTTAGACTAAATTTTGGTGGTCTTTGAGGGCAACAACGCACAACTTGGTCACTACGATAAACTTTTCTTCAACTTAGGCCTCCAGTCGCAAAACACTGACTCGGAGACGATACTCCTCATCATTAGCAGTAAACCCCTCGTTAACCGGAATGTACCCGAAAACCCCATACCACAGATGGGTCCCGACCATTTTTATCTTCCAGACTTTTTCTCCTCCTCCAAAGACCCACCACTGCCACAGCACGTAAGGGGTAAAGCCTTACCCTTGCATGCCCCTCCACACCCTCAACGCCCTCTGAATTCCTTCCTGCAACCCCAGAGACCACAGATGAATGCCTACAGCATTAAGGTGTGCCCCATCACTCCGAAGATACTGCCAGGTATCCACTTCCAACTCCCTATGCCGTACCGCCAAACCCCCATTGCGAGTCACAAATTTACCCACCTCTTTATTTACTTTTACGCTGGGCCTTGTGAACCTTTTTAACCGATCTAGCCCAACTCCAAGTCGTCCTACCCACCATATCGGACCACACTATCAGCATCCCAGGGAATGACGTGTGTAGACGCAGGAAGTCAAATTTCACGTCGCGTTAAAGCTCACGCATGGACCTGGCCCCTAGATCATTGCCCCTCACGTGCAGCACCAAAATGTCAGGGGCCCTATTAAGACAAAAGAAGCGATGTACCCCTGCTCCACAGCATACCCAGCACCCTAATCCACCAGACTTGCCTACCGTTAGGCCGTGCATCTGCTCGTCTGGCCCCCCAAAACACATATGAATGACCCAGAATCCACACCAGGCCGACCTCTCCACCTAAAAAAAAAAGGAAACAAACAAAACACGTAACAATACAATCCCCCCATTCTCTATTCAGACAGACGAACAGGAACCCCTGAGTGACCATAATCTCGTAGCAAATGAGGGTGAATGTAGACCTTAAACCTGTCAGCATCCCACCGACCAATGCGCTTGACCGCTTCATCTTCCAAACTCACCCAAGCAGCTTCTGTGGCCGCCCCGATTCGAAAGGAGTGGCAGGCATAGCCGTAGGGTCGTAACCCGCCGCCCTTAGACACTTACGGAATACCGATATGAACTGAAAATGGGACAATGCAGACCCATCCAAATGTACCAGGAAGGAACCCCCCAATCCCAGCCGTACTGAAAGGAAGGATTCCACTGCCCCTACAGGACAGATGAGCGAATACGGAATGCGAAACACAACTATGCCCTTCCCGCTCTGGTCGGTTTTGGACCGCCGTACCCATAAGCTAACCGAATCCCGTGAACAAGTCACCTCATGCACCAGCAGGCCCCCATGAGCCCGTTTGGAAGGGCTGACCAACTCACCCACCTCAGAGCCCCAAGAAAGGCAAGTGCAAATGCTGTCCGAAATAAAGAACACTCATACTCTGAACTACAAAGTGTACTTAAGTGAATAAACAGGTCCTGTAAAATGGAAAAGGAAACTGGGCGACGCCCATACCTGCACTTATGGGCTCTCCTGTACCCCTTGACCACCTGCTAAACCCAAAATTCCTTAGTGTAGTCCCTGTAGCCTTATAGTTTAAACAAGTGGGCCAAACCTGCCAACTTACGATCAATAGCGGATGCCGAGACCCCACTCTCCAGGCTCAGAGTAATGAAATAGAGGACTGCCTGGTTCACCTCCTGACCCTTGGGGTCAGTCCCCAGGCTGTGCAACAATGCTAACCATTCACACCATACCTTAGAATAGGCAGACCACGTAGCCGTACTCACTGAGCCTTGAATCCACCTTGCTGCAATTCCAAAGCAATGCTCCACAGCTAGTCGGGACAGGAAACCCTGCGTTGCCCCGCGTCCAGTGCCAACTCTCGGAACCTGTCCCACTGAAATTGAGACAAAGCATCAGCCTAGGTGTTTTCCACCCCAGGAAGGTGTGCAGCATAAATGAAAGTATTCAATTGCAAACAGCGCAGAACCAGATGATGGAGCAACCGAACCACCGGCTGCGGAGCCGCTGAGACATGGTTAACAACCTGGACAACACCAAGGTTATCACAGTTGAAGTGCACCTTCAGATTGCGGAAGGAGTTGCCCAAAAGTTCCATCGCCAGTACGATTGGGAAAAGCTCAAGGAGTACCAGATTCTTCAAGAACCCAGCTTCCCCCCCATTCAGGAGGCCAAGGCGCAGCACTCCATTTACCTTGAAAGAAAACCCCATAACCCGTAGAACCCGCTGCGTCTGTACACAGCTCCAAATTGAAATTGCTGATGGGCCCAGCCATGCATAAAGTGCGCCCATTGAACGATTCAAGGAAGCCATGTCACACCAGCAAGTCCTCTCTGTGTTCCCTGGTCAAACGCGCAAAATGAGTGGGCGCTTTAACTCCGGCCGTCGATGCTGCCCTGACCATCGGCATTATGCGGCAAGCAAAATTGAATTTACCCAACAACGACTGCAACTGGCGTAGCTGAAGCTTGCGCTTACCAATGATCCTGCGAACCTCAGACTTAAGGGCCTCAAGTTTATCCGCAGGCAATCGACATTCCATAATCTGCGAATCCACAACAATGCCCAGAAAAGTAATGGATGACGTGGGGCCCTCCGTTTTTTCAGCAGCCAACGGGACCCCAAAACGATCAGCTATATACTGCAACATTCCAAACAGAACGGAGCAAATGTTGGACGCTGGTGGACCCACGCACAAGAAGTCATCCAAGTAATGAATGATGGGGTTGATCCAGGAGACATCCTGGACCACCCATTCCAAGAAAGAGCTGAAGGTTTCAAAAAAATCACAGGAGATCGAACAGCCCATAGGCAGGCAACGATCAACATAGTACTCCCCATTCCAAGTACAGCCTAGCAATTGAAAGCTGTCCGGATGGACCGGCAGCAGATGGAAGGCAGATTCAATATCCACCTTTGCCATGAGTGCACCTCGCCCATAATGGCGCACCCAGAATGCCGCCGCATCAAAGGAGGTGTAGGCCACAGCACACTCCTCAGGCGCGATAGCATCATTAACCAAACCCCCTTTTGGAAAGGAAAGGTGGTAAATCAATCGAAAATTGTGCGGCTCTTTCTTGGGATCTACTCCCAGCAGAGAGACCACCAAGTTCTGCAGTGGAACCGTAGTAAAAGGGCCACCCATCTGGCCCAATGTAACCTCCTTCAGCAGTTTTTCAGTAACCACTGAAGGCTGTAGCAAGGCAGAAGTTAAGTTCCTCACTATGGGCGGGATGGAGGGAAGGGAACATGGAATTCGAAAACCGAAAGAAAACCCTTCCTTCAACAAAGCCGCAGCATGCCGATTGGGATACCTACTGAGGAAAGGAATCATCCTTTCCACTTGCACCGGCGTCATCCCTCTTACCCGCAGACTCTCTGGCATGACCCTTACCTCTTTAGAAGCATTTTGACAGCGCGTGGGATCCTCCACAGCCAGAACATACGTGCTTGAAGTGACAGGCTGAACTGAACTTACAGACCCCTTCATTGTATTGCCAGCAGAAGCCCCATCGTTTTTCGGTTGGTTGTCCTGAGGCAGAGGTACCTGCAACCCCCCCAAAAAAAAAAACTGGTTGGGAGCCCGCGCTGACATCATAAGTTTCATCCACAAGCTTATGTCTTTATGGTCCCAGAGCAATGATGATCTAATGTAGCGTAGCCAAGCTACTCTTCCATAAGTCCTGTGGGCCTCGCTGATGGCCTCTAGGTAAATGAACAGCGCAGAAAAATGCTCTGGGGTCTTCTCTCTGATGACACTTGCCAGAATTGCAAAAGCCTGCAACCAGTTAGCGAAAGTATGTTGAATCAGCCGATAGCTGTGTTTTTCCTCGTCCTCCTTCTTGCTCTCCTCCAGCTTCAATCTATGCAGATTGAATTTTTTCCAGTGGCAGTAATGTGAAGATCTCAACATACCCACCCTTCCAATTTTTTTCCTTAACCTCCACTTTGAGATGGGCGCCCAGGGGACCCTTGAAACATACGTAGACCTCGCACTTCGTGGAGTTAGCCAAATGAACGGAATCCACCTTCTTGTCCCCCGTCTTTTCTTGTTTATCCGACGCTGAAGCACTAGCCGGGATCCCGGGGCCAGTAACCCCCCCTGAACCACTCCCGGAGCAGTTGCCGCCTGCAACCCGCCCAAACCACTCGTTCCGCCAACGGGCAGGGGGGAAATAGCTGTACTCACCTCTTCCCCCTGCGGCGCAGCCCACGCTGTCACCGGGGGTGCTCTGGCTCCTTGGCCTGGCTCAAACCGCTAGACTAAGTCCCGTAAACCAGACAATAAGTTCCTAAGGCCTACCTCCGCTCCGGTATCTGAAACAGCATCCGCTGCCTGCTTAGCTTAGGTCCCATTGCCACCCGCCGCCTACCTGTCACATGGGCCCCCCCGCTACCCCGACCCAGTAAATCTTGCAACAAAGAACAAATAGATAAAGAACAGACACACTCACCGGGCTGCCCAGGACTGGGCCCAACAGCCGCCGTGCCGGAATCCCTCGGTGCCGGATGTCCCTGGTCCTCGTCCACCTCTGACCCGGACAGTTCTCCTTCCGACCTGGCGTCACTGACCGCTGGCCGCACCGATTTGCACTCCAGGGGCTCCTAACCTGGTTGCCGAGGGTCTGTGTTGCTGGTCCCTCCTGCTTCTCCTGCCTGGAACATCAAACCCGCTCACCGACCTCCTGGATGGACTCCTGGCATGCCCCCTGGCACAGGCGTTCGCTGTACGACCTCCACCGCTGTTCCTCTCAGCTCCAGCACTCCTCAGACTCCGCCCCTCAGGCACCGCAGACCCGCCAGCCACCTCTGAAGCCTGGCCGGCATCCACCATCTGTGCTCTCCCACGCCGAGCCGCCTGCCTGCCCTGGCCTGTAGCAATAGCAGCGGCTGTGTGCTCCAGACACCAGCAATGTGCCGGAGGGAAGGAGCCATGTGCAGCACTCGTCTCCCCTCCTACTGAGCTCCATCCATGGCGCAGATTCCTCCTGGCCTCACCCCCTGCTGGAGCCATAGCACGCTGGGCTGAGGGAGCTGGAGGGTCCCTGTGCTCCGGGGGAGAGGTCCAGACTGCAGCGCTCCACTACCGCCAAACACGTGGGATCCCCTGCCCCCCCGTGACCACTGCTGTGTCCTGCTCCCTCACCAATGTAGCCACCTGAGCCTGTAGCTAGTCTGTGCCCTGGGAGGCCGCCCCAGCCCACAGCTGTGAGATTAGTCGCTCCAAATCCGCCATGTGTCCTGTAGGGGAAAAACGAGGACAGGTCCCAAGCTGCTTCTTCTCTTTCAGCTCCCGACTGGCACCTCACTGATCACCCCTCCCCCTAAACTTCCCGGGACCCCTCCCAGCCCCTTGCAATACCAACTTCCTTAAAGAGCTACCTACCCTATTCTTTTCCTGCTGTCCTACTGTCCACCCCTGTCATGCTGTCCCTCCGCTCATTTTTCTTTCTTTTTTCTCCGGGACGCCCTCAATTCTTCATTCTTGGTGCTCTCAAGAATCTGTAGATTCTTGCCAGAGGCCTCCTCTGGCCATGCATAATATGCTGTGTGAATGTAGCCTTAAAATTAAAGCATATATAAATGCAAAAACAAAAATGTATATTGCAGTTTACCAGTCCTTAGATGTGTTAGCTGCAATAGTTTAATTTTCCTTTAGTTTCACTACCAGTAACACATTTTCTGTCCTAGGGTGACAACACTTACTTGCTGTACTGTAGCTGTTTAGGAGCAGCATTGTCACCCCAGGCTGTATTCCTGATTTGGGCTCCCACTATTCTCATCTCTATCACATTTACGGCAGGTGTCCTATTGTTTAAAGAAGATGGCTTGGAAGACTGATAACATTGCTTGAAATTCAGTGTAGTGCACAGAAAGTTTCAAGGATACTGGATTTCCAGCAGGATCAACATGTATTTATCTGTTCTTGGCTTGTAAAAAGAAAATGAATGCAGCCATCACATCTAAGGCCTGTGAACTGCGGTAGATTACATATTTGTTCTTTGCTTCAGATCTGCTACCAAAAAAGCTGGAATGCTGTGTAAAATTTACATACAATGATTTGCAAATCTCATAAACCCATATTTTATTCACAATAAAAAATAGAAAACATATCAAATGTTTAAAATGAGAAAATGTATCTATTTAAGAAAACTTGTTGGGGAACACTTGCTAATTGAATGCGTTCTCTGACCCACAGGAAAAACATGCTCTTTAGCAGATATGCTAATTCTTAATGGCACCCCTATGCATTGGAAAACACGACTCGTTTTGGGGTGCAAAAAACTGCATGGTGCCGCAGCAATATATGGTTCAGTGTGGCTGCGTTTTAAGGAAAGGGTCGGGGACATTTTCCCTGTGTTACAAATGAATAAGCTGCTGTGCCTGTGCAAACGCGACTTGCAGGACCCACATAAGTGGGACCCACACCTAGCCTTAAGCCAGCCATAGACGGTTGAAATCTCTACCGGTTCCTGCTGAACCATCGTTGATTTGATCCATGTATAAGCAGGCTGAATGTACCCAAGCTGATTGATCGATCAGCTTGGGTACAACCAGCATATCAGATTTTACATGTGATTATTGCTAGAAGCTGGTATAGCTACTAGCAATAATCACTTTGTTTTCCCAGCAGAGCTGCTTCCCCTGCAGAAAATTGCTCTGTCTATGGTTAGACTTATGCCGCGTACACACGATCAGACTTTCCGCCAACAAAACCATGGATTTTTGTTCGAAGGTTGTTGGCTCAAACTTGTCTTGCATACACACGGTCACACAAATGTTGGCCAACAATTATGAACGTGGGAACATGGTGACGTACAAAGACGTACGACGAGCCGAGAAAAAGGAAGTTCAATAGCCAGTGTGTCTCCTTCTGCTTGATTCTGAGCATGCGTGAACTTTTGTGTGACAGACTTGTGTACACACGATCGGACTCTCCAACAACAACGTTTTGTTGGTGGAAAATTTGAGAACCTGCTATCAAACATTTGTTGGCGGAAAGTCCGACAGCAAATGTTCGATGGAGCATACACACAGTCGGACTTTCCGACAACAAGCTCACATCCAACATTTCCCGCCGGAAAATCCGACCATGTGTACGCGGTATTAAGGCCTATACACAGGATCGGACTTTTTGACAACAACGGTCCGACGGACCTGTTTTATTGGACAATCCGACCTTGTGTATGCTCCATCGGACATTTGTTTTTGGTTTTTCAACGGACAAATGTTCGCTGTGCATGCTCTCAAACTTTCCGGCAACAAATGTCCGATGGAGGATAATCCGATCGTGTGTACACAAGTCCATCGGAGTAAAGTCCAAAGTACAAACTCGCATGCTCAGAACCAATGCTAAAGATCAGACAACAATAGCAGAAGTTGCCCAAAGGGTGGCAGTAAAGAGCTGAAAAACCACGTGATTTGGTGAAAGTTGGCTGAAAATGTTCTGCCGTGTGTATGCAGAACAAGTTCACGGCCAACACCCTTAGGACCAAAATCCACGGAAAAGTCAGATGGAGGTCCAATCGTGTGTATGAGGCTTTAGGCTTTAAGTCTGCATACTTTAGGCTTTACTGCATTATCCAATGTAGCTTCTGGTGATCTTGTCACACCAGTGATATCTAGCTGTACAGACTATGTAACAGCTAAAGATCCCCATTGATAGTAATCATAGAGATTTAAACCTGCTATAGATCTTTGCTACAAAGTTGGTTGCATGACATGACCTTTGGAGAGACTGATGCCGCGTACACACGAGCGGACTTTTCGACCGGACTGGTCCGACGGACCGAGTCCGGCGGACAATCCGATCGTGTGTTGGCTTCATCGGACCTTCAGCTGACTTTTCCAGTCGAAAATCTGACGGACTTTAGATTTGAAACATGCTTCAAATTTTTCCGACGGACTCGAGTCCGGTCGAAAAATCCGCTCGTCTGTATGCTAGTCCGACAGATGAAAAGCCACGCTAGGGCAGCTATTGGCTAATGGCTATCAACTTCCTTATTTTAGTCCGGTCATACGTCATCACGTACGAATCCGTCGGACTTTGGTGTGATCGTGTGTAGGCAAGTCCGTTCGTTCGAAAGTCCGTCGGAAGTCCGTCAAAAGACCGTCAGACCAGTCCGCCCGTGTGTACGCGGCATGAGAGTGAATCTAAAGGAGGGGCACAAATGAATGCCTATTCTTCTGTAAGGCCTTTTTTAGACTTGTGGTTGACCCATCATTTGACTGCTCCCCAAGCTGGACGGGAGTGTTTACGTGCTGGTGTTGCGATGCTTCACTTTGTGTCTGTGGCAAAAACTACCCAACATGTAGGGAACACAGCGTCTTCGGGCAAACAGGGAAGTCCTGCAAATGCCCCTCAACCATGTGCAATGCATGTGGGTGTGGCATGTTTGTAGGCAAAAATGTGGTTAAAACTGGCGGATGTGAGGAGGCATCACATTGCCTCCTCACAGCCTATTAATAGCCTCTGAAAAGTGATCTGAAGCGCTCTTCATAGGAGTGGTAGATTTAGACGCACGTCTAAATCTACCCCAAAAGTCTTGATTTGTAAGAATAACTATAAGATGACTTCTTTGCAATAAAATATAGAGAATTAAGAAATATCTTTGCCGTATGTTCGCACTTATCAGTATGCCTGATTTCATCATAGCTCTAAATTGAAGCCTCATTGTGTCTGAAGAAAAAACTGTTATTTCCGTCCGAGGAACCAATCACATTAATTCATTCATCTATGCTATACAGGGAAAGAATGTGATGTTTGCAATGGACCATTTTTATAAAGAAGTCCCTACAGAGTGCTCTACATATCCATATCATCACCTCCTATAAAACACAGTACATTCTGCAGCTGTGTATGTTCAGCTCTGCAGTATAAATGTTTCAAAAGCCTCTCCTACCAGTGCCTGGATGTTTGCTGTCCCTGCAAACAATATGGATATTTATCTGCATTAAGTCATGGCTCAAGTATTTTTGAACTCTTGCTATGTACTGTATATATTTATTGCTCTTGCTCCTGAAAGGCTCAATAAATTTACATCTTTTGAAGAGTGTCTTACAATGGAAATACACATGCAAATAATAAATCTATGAATCCAGTGTCTTGTTGCTATTGTGTGACGTAAAAATATTGTTTCAGATGCTACCTTTTTTTTAGGATAACAAGAGACAGCATAGTCCCCTCGCTCAGTCCTTCTAATCAGTCAACATCAGGATAAAAAAAGTGTAATAGAATAACGTTACACCCAAACACTTAAAATAATCTTTAGGCTCACCCCCACATACAAACATAGACACGTGTCTGGGCACCTACATACAAAAATGTGGATTGCGCTACACATTTTGCTGTACGAGTCGTAAGCGTGAGAGAAATAATTCTAGGCTCATTATTCATGGTTAACTCTAAACTGATGACCTGTAGGGGCTTTTAAAGCATTGCCTATGGAAAATTCAGGGTACCGAAGTTTGTTGCCATTTCACAGATGCGTACGACTTTAAGGCTTGACATGTTGGGTTTCCATTTACTCGACACAACCTCATCTTTAATATATTACCAAAAACAGGATAATATATTGCCTTTGTGTGCCCTATAATGAACTTTAACCACTTACAGACCGGACAATTTCCCCCTCAATGACCAGCCTATTTTTTGCGATACTGCGCTGCGTTAATTTAACTGACAATTGCGCGGTTGTGCAACGCTGTACCCAAAAAAAATTGATGTCCTTTTTTTTCCCCACAAATAGAGCTTTCTTTTGGTGGTATTTGATCACCTCTGCGGTTTTTATTTTTTGTGATATAAACAAAAAAAAGACAACTTTGAAAAAACTATTATTTTAACTTTTTGTTATAATAAAATATATAAAAAAAGAAATTTCTTTATTAGTTTAGGCTGATATATATTCTTCTACATATTTTTGGTAAAAAAAAATTCAATAAGTGTATATTGATTGGTTTGCGCAAAAGTTATAGCGTCTACAAAATAGGGGATAGTTTTTATGACTTTTTTTTTACTAGTAATGGCGGTGATCAGCGATTTTTAGCAGGACTGCGACATTGCAGCGGACAGATTGGACAGTTTTGCCACTTTTTTGGGACCATTGACATTTATACAGCGATCAGTGCTATAAAATTGCACTGATTACTGTATAAATGGCACTGGCAATGGAAGGGGTTAACACTAGGGGTCGATCAAGGGGTTAAATGTGTTCCCTCATGTGTGTTTCTAACTGTGGGGGGATGGGACTGATTGGAGGATTGGAGACACATTGCTGTTCTTAATCACTAGGAACAGCAGATCTGTCTCTCCTCCCTTGTCAGAACGGGGATGGATGTGTGTGTTTACATATACACACCCATCCCCGTTCTTGCTCTTGTGCCCTCTATCGCCGGCGTACATCGCGGCTGCCGGACATGCGCATTGGGTCCCCTGCATGGCCGACGTACACCCATGGCGATTTGCGGGATCGTGCTGACCTGCCGCAGTATGACGGCAGCTGGTCAGCAAGTGGTTTATGTCTTTTTCACTGAAATATTGAACTTGATAAACAGTTGCACAAATATCATGTGACAAAAATAAAAAATTAAACTACCAACATTTTATTATCAGGGGAATCTGATTTCAGACAATATATAATATTTTGGGGGTTTTCAGTAATCTTCATGCCTAAAATTATTTTTTTAAACATGCGTGCAGAAAAAAGGCAAAAGAGCTCTAGCAGCAAAATTGTTAAAGGGCCGGTTCTACAAGTACTGATAATCTAAAGTGGTTGTAAACTTTGTTACACCACTTGTACCTAAAGGTAAGCCTATAATAAGTGCATGCAGACGATGACATCATCGATCCATGTGCTCTGAAGGTCCGGCTTACAGTGCCGGACCTTCAGAGCCCGTGCCGGAAATGACAGCTCCCGCGCGCATGCCGAAATAAACACCGGGGGAAGATGTCAGTCCTCTCAGCCGCTGGAAGGGCTTCATTCTAAGGTAAGTTTTTCATAATGTTCTAGTATGTGATGCATGCTAGCACATTATGCCTTTGTCTTACAGGTTTTTAATTTTTTTTTTTTTTTCTTCAGTGGTTTACAACCGCTTTAAGGACTGGCGTGGTGAGATCTTTCAGCTGAAGTTATTCTCACCAGGTTGCCTGAGCATTCCTCATCTTCGTATGCAAATATTTACGTACATAGTTACATACATACATAGTTAGTCTGGTTGAAAAAAGTCCATCCAGCTCAATCAATAGAGAAAAAAAAAGAAAACCAACACACTCAAACAGAAACCCTCCATATACACAATCCAATACCCACAGTTGATCCAGCGGAAGGCAAAAAAACCCCCAAAAAAAGCATGATCCAGTTTGCTCCAGCAGGGAAAAAAAATCCGTCCTGATCCCCCAAAAGGGAATCAATATCTATAAATCTATATTATACTATACTATAAATATTAGTATACAGTTAAAAAATGTGCATTTAGGAAAGAATCCAGGCTTTTCCTAAAGTGGGGTTCCACCCAAAAAAAAAAAAAAACATGAAAAATAAAAAAAAAAAATACAAAAAAACATTTGGATATATTTTTTTTTACTTACGTCTAAATGCCTGTTGCTAGGGGGTCCCTCGTAGTCTGCCCCTTCCAGTGCCTGGGCTGGTGACATCACTTCCCCCTCGGCACAGGAAGGGCTCAGCTCTGCTCCCTCCCTCCTGTCAATCATCTGGGACCCATTACAGGTCCCAGGTGACTGAGCGGCCAATCATGGCGCGCTGAATGGAGGGGGAGACGAGCGGGGCTTTGATCCCCCGCATCGCTGGACCCTGGGACAGGTAAGTGTCTAATTAAAAGTCAGCAGCTGCAGTATTTGTAGCTGCTGACTTTTAATTTTTTTTTTTTTTTTTTACATGACCTCGGGTGGAACTCCTCTTTAAATCAATCTACTGAGCTGGCCAGAACCAGCTCTTGAGGGAGTCGATTCCACATTTTTCACAGCTCTTGCTGTAAAGAAGCCTTTCTGATTTGAATAATTCTTTTACAAAAGTATTTATTGAAATTTTCAGTAAGTTTCATACAGTGCAAGACAATAGTACAAAAGCTGTAAGTGCAAGTGGGGAAAATAAGGGAAAAGGATCAAGGGCCAATAGGCGTAAGGCCTGGTTCACACCTTTTGTGGTGCATTTTGCGTTTTTGAACATGTATTTTTCACGTGTTTTGTGTTTTTTTAATGCTTTTTTTTAAGGGGAGATGCTTTTGTTGTTAGGCAGATTAAAAATGCATCATAAATGTACTACATGCGTTTCCACAGTGTGTTCATTGAAGTCTATTGAACCAAAAACGCACCATGTTGCGTTTAAAAAAGTCCCTCACCCTTTCCAAAAACGCAGCGGCTGAAAAACGCATCGATGTGAACATGTCCCAAAGTAAACCATGTTAAATGGACTGTAGTGCGTTTCTGTAAAATGCACTAAAAAAAGGCATAGGTGTGAACCAAACCTAATATATTAAAGGAAATTTTAAAAAATTGGGCAGTATCGCAGCAGCAACATATGAAGCAAATACAACCAAAATGTGAGAGCAGGAAACTGCCCAGGCTTGCTGGTACCTAATATTTGTTTAGTACCACCCACCACCCAAGGGAAGAGATGGCTCAAGTACCGTAAGCAAGCCAGCAAGTGAAAAGCCCTTAATGGCCCAAAAATAAACATACAGCGATTCGAAAGAGAAAAAGGAAGAAAAAGAGGGGTAGGGGAAAAGGGGGAAAGGATGGGGGAAGGGCATCCTGAAGGATACAACCACATGTCCACAGCTGAAAACTGCAGCAGAGTCATCAAGTCAAAAGCAAAGAGCGGTCCAGGTTCAAACTGTCATTATATGCAATCCACGGCTCCCACACTTTCAGATATTGAGAGAGCGTATCATTCACAATGGAGGTAAGCTTCTCATGCACCATAGTTGATCTGAATATTTCTAAGCATTCTGACAGAAAAAAATTGGTGATGCTCCATGAGATATGAAGAAGTGACCGTAATCTCATAATACAACTGATTTTGAAAACTGTAGACTAAAATGTAAAATAGGGATAGACGGGGAGTTTTCCTTTACGGACTGTGTTTAGTAGCTGATCTCCGATTACTTTATATTGCAGGTAGTCTGCCGAGCTCCCCCCTTCCTTCCTCCACATCCATAATGAAGTTATATGCTTTCATAAATTGTGTTTGTTTCAGCTCCTTTCTCTCTCTCCTTTCTCTACCCTAAAAGCTGGAATATCTGGCCTGCTTTCCCTGGTCACCTGGCAACAAGGCCTGAGAAAAAAAGAAAAGAAAGAAAAGGAAGGGAAAAAAAAAAAAGAGACAAAATGTTAGCAGTCCCCTGATAAAGACGGCAACTTCTGCTGAGGTGACCTCCGGGTTTGAAAAAGATCAGCCGTTAACTGCCCTTAGTGGCCTTCCTTGACCTGATCCCTCTCAGCACAGACGGGACCTTCAGGTTTCAGGTCCGCTCACCCCCGTAATTGGGGATAGTGAAAGGTCCTGAGCATGTCCGAGAGTTCCATCTGCTTATAGAACAAATACCACAAGTTTGTTGGAGCAAAGAAATTAGTGTCACCTCACATCACAGAGGGCTAAAGACGTGGCCACTTTGAAGCAAGGTTGTGTGAGAAAATGCAGCTTTTCTCCTCATTGATGAATACTTCTTATAGGGAAGTCATGGTGATATGTGACACATCCTTACAGGCCGGTTTTGGACAATCCGTGGCATCCCATCTGTTTTCAAACTGCAGACACCAGCATGAAAATTATCCATAGACAGACTTTCCAGTCAATCTGACAGAGATTTGAGCAATAATAAGTGACCCTGTAGTACGGCTGCTCTCTGTTTGTGAAGAAAGGAGCCCCAAGGATGCTGGTGGGCTTGGAGCTGCTTGGCATTTTTAGTGGTATACCTTATGCCGCGTACACACGGTCGGACTTTTCGTCTACAAAAGTCCGGACGCCGACGGACCAAAGCCGACTGACAATCCGATCGTGTGTGGGCTTCCCCGGACTTTCAGCGGACTTTTCCAGCCGCAAATCTGACGGACTTTAGATTTGAAACATGCTTCAAATCTTTACGTCGTAACTACGCCGGACCCAGAAATCCGCTCGTCTGTATGCTAGTCCGACGGACAAAAACCCACGCTAGGGCAGCTATTGGCTACTGGCTATCAACTTCCTTATTTTAGTTCGGTGTACGTCATCATGTACGAATCCGTCGGGCTTTTGTGTGATCGTATGTAGGCAAGTCCGTTCGTTAGAAAGTCTGCCGCAAGTCCGCCAAAAGTCCGCCAAAAGTCCGTCGAAAGTCTGTCGGACGGGCTGTCGGACTTTTGTAGCCGAAAAGTCCGACCGTGTGTACGCGGCATTAGAAATGTGCGTCTACCAACCAGCAACTGTTCAGTTTAGGCTTTCTACGGTATAACCCAAAATATAAAATAGCATTAAAGCGAATGGACAATGTGACAGACTCTCTTAAAAAGCCTACTTTAAACCCATTTATACTCGCCTTCACTGTGACCACCCATCAGTACTAGGACAAGGTCCTTTAGCACCCAAGGTGAAAAGGCCAAAGTGCACACTCCCCATGAGCTGTGATCTACTTCAGCAGCAGAGGTTGTAGGTCTCGCCCTTTTTGTGAAACCCCCTACCTCATCTGCCTACCCCTCAGTGTGTCCCTATCACCCATTGAGCCCTTTCATAGTTACATAGTTAGGCTGAAGAAATGACAATCTAGTTCAAGCAACAGAAAATAAAATAGATAATCTCCATATGCACAATCCTATACTCACAGTTTATAAACCGTGGAAGGCAAAAAACAAAATCTCCTATAGACCATTGCCCAAGTTGCACCAGCTACGGAAAAAAAAAATTCTTCCCGATCTCCTGAAGGCATTCAGATATTTCCTGGATCAACAATCTCTGGTGTTATCACATATAATGTTGTTTCAGCATTCACTAATTACCAGGTTCTTCCAGGTGGGGGGTGTGGGGGATATAATCGTCTCACATCATTCAGTGCTCAGGCCTAAACACTGTCACACGAGGGATGGAGTCAGTGGTGGACAGAGTCACTAAGAGGCCCTGTGACAAATTTTTGGGTCCCTCATTCAAGTAGTAGCCAACCAAAACCAATTATTTGTTGTGTATCAATTGACAACTAAATATACAATATGTGAGCCAGGTCTATGTCACAGTGGGAGGGGTATCACCATCAATCTCACCCATATCTAGTAAAAAATAAACCCCTAGGAAGTCCAAGGAAGCCCTAGTGCAGCTTCACAATCGGCACAAATGGTATGGCCACCTTTGCACCAGGTGACATCTTCAACCCAACATGAGCACCTATACCATTAAACATGGATCTTACACAGGGTTAAGATTCAAGGGAACTATAAATGGGTCTGGAGTAGGATTTCATGTGTGGGCTTCCTTTCTAAAGTCCATGTAGGCATGTGTTATTGTAGCCAATGGTAATCTGAGGAGTAGCACTCCTGCTCTGTCAGATTAGCAGGGTTGGGAGGTAATGCAGCAGTTACAAGATCGCTAAATCACCTCCCACTTTTGTGAAAAACAAAGTGGTCAATATTGGGTGATAGGGTAGAGGCAATAGGCGTGCGCACAGGGTGTGCCAGGTGTGCCAGGTGTGCCTGGGCACACCCTAATCACCCCGTGTGGCGCAGACTCCCCCTGTTTAGACTCCTGATATTTCACCAAAGCCCCCTAACAAGGCTCAAAAAAAAATGTAAAAAGCAATAAAATAAATTAAGTAAAAATAAAAACTACTGACACCGCCCAGTGCCTTACTGATGCCAATCTCTACCCTACTGACACCGTCCATTGCTCTACTAACACTTTCAGTATATATAAACATGTACACACACACATTTGTGTTTGAGCTTTGGGGTTCACACCCTAATGCAAAAGTGTTGCAAAAATTGTTAAACCAAAAATCACACTAATGGTAAATTTGCGCTTACTCTGAAACAAGTCTAAAAGTTATAAGCAGCTAACACAACAACTAGAATCGTTGCCCAACAGATAAATAATTATACAAAAAAATGTGTAGCGCTAAAATGGCAAGATGCCTTAAAACTAATGAGTATAAAAGGCCTATACTTAAAGTATAGTGTACATATAAACATACATGCAGAGTATGACTAAAAATCAAAAAATCAAAACAGAACAGTCACTACGTTGGAATTGAGTGGGTTGCTACCCCAAACGTGAAGTGAGGAGCGCCTTCACCAACATATAACAGTTTCAAAAGGTAACGTTCTATAGTAAATTAAAAAGTCTCGTCAATACATGGGATAGTCCATCTAGAAACCAAACTCCTATCGAACACCACTGTGTCTTCAAAACATGCAGTGCACTTGAATATTAAAGATGGAGGCTTACCGGAGGGTTTGAACCCAAGACAGCATATACTGTGAGGGTCAAACCAGCTTTTATTGCACCCTGGCAATGGTGGGAAGATCTTTGTGGCCTGAGGATAGTGAGAAGGTCTTTTCTAAAGATGTATCTTCTCCACACGTAATGCTGGATCTCTCCAACCTGTACATTCAACTATTTACATGTAAATTGAGGCTCCATGATCATGGGGATATCAACAGACGGATCATCCGGTGAAGCCAAAGAAGGGGTATCTCCAAAATACAGTGACCGGTAAGTGGTCCGATAAATGAGCATGGATATATCAGGCGTATAGTAACAGTCAGGCTCGTAGCGAGCTTACTCCTCCTCACTGCACCTCCCGCGCGATAGACCACCGGAGTGATGTCACTGGCTCCTCCATAAAAACAATGCAGAGCAAACCTCTCTCCTACGAGCAGCGAACTCGTTCTGTGTCTAGCAATGTGAAACAGCCTATTCCGTCCCTACGTGTGTCATCACCAATCACGTGACTTCTTCAGGGGATCTTCAGAAGTCACGTGATTGGTGATGACACACGTAGGGACGGAATAGGCTGTTTCACATTGCTAGACACAGAACGAGTTCGCTGCTCGTAGGAGAGAGGTTTGCTCTGCATTGTTTTTATGGAGGAGCCAGTGACATCACTCCGGTGGTCTATCGCGCGGGAGGTGCAGTGAGGAGGAGTAAGCTCGCTACGAGCCTGACTGTTACTATACGCCTGATATATCCATGCTCATTTATCGGACCACTTACCGGTCACTGTATTTTGGAGATACCCCTTCTTTGGCTTCACCGGATGATCCGTCTGTTGATATCCCCATGATCATGGAGCCTCAATTTACATGTAAATAGTTGAATGTACAGGTTGGAGAGATCCAGCATTACGTGTGGAGAAGATACATCTTTAGAAAAGACCTTCTCACTATCCTCAGGCCACAAAGATCTTCCCACCATTGCCAGGGTGCAATAAAAGCTGGTTTGACCCTCACAGTATATGCTGTCTTGGGTTCAAACCCTCCGGTAAGCCTCCATCTTTAATATTCAAGTGCACTGCATGTTTTGAAGACACAGTGGTGTTCGATAGGAGTTTGGTTTCTAGATGGACTATCCCATGTATTGACGAGACTTTTTAATTTACTATAGAACGTTACCTTTTGAAACTGTTATATGTTGGTGAAGGCGCTCCTCACTTCACGTTTGGGGTAGCAACCCACTCAATTCCAACGTAGTGACTGTTCTGTTTTGATTTTTTGATTTTTAGTCATACTCTGCATGTATGTTTATATGTACACTATACTTTAAGTATAGGCCTTTTATACTCATTAGTTTTAAGGCATCTTGCCATTTTAGCGCTACACATTTTTTTGTATAATTATTTGCAAAAATTGTTGCCATGCTTTTAATTTTTTTGGGTTATTTGCCATGTCTTAATAAATATGTTTAATAAACTTTTATACATTTTTCTATATATCTGTTTATATCTACTTTGGTTTTACCTGTACCGAGATAGTCCAATTGCCCCTGTTCTCCAAGGCAGCTTGGTTGGGGACCAAGCTTCCGCTCCCTATATCTACACCTTAGGACTGGTAAGCTGCCATATATTACATTTTTGTTCTTGGGTTTAGATACACATTAAGAGATCATGAAGACATCAATCTTTTATGCACTGTTCTACCACTGCTATGATATCACAGCTCTAAATAGATCTTATAAAAATTGCCAAACAACAAGCAAATTTCTGAGTGGGGGGTTTTGCTGCATCATCAAGCTGTTGAAGTGAAATATTACTTTGAGTGGATGCCATTGGATGTTTGCTGCCAAAATGGGAATTTTCTCCAGTGTTTTAGAGTGCATTACTGAAGAATGTGAGGCAAATGTGAGAACTTCTATTTAGTCCATGTAAGCTAGTAAACTATGTGTTGGTCCTCTAGATCATGCCAGACATGACCTGGTCTACTTATAAAAAAATTCTTAGACCACTAGTAGTAAGCTACAGTGCTGACTTTTCAACCTAAAACGTGATGTGATTAGCTTATTGGAACGTTAGCAGTCACAACTGGCAGTCCGCCATAAGTTTCCTACCCTTCCAGCCAACTTTTATTTGCAAAATAAAAGAAACGATGGAAGGTCAATAGTCTAGATCTTCCCCAATTATCAAGCTTATTGGCTTATCTCAAATTGCTTCTGCTGTCTGCAGATTGGTCACTATGTGTTACTATAGCTTGGAAATGATAATTTTACTTTAACTAGTTTTTGGACTTATCTAATATGTCTAAAATCTGAAGAGGATTAAACACTGCAGTAAAGCAGTGAGCTTGTTTCTGTGTTGCTTAGTGGGCTCTGGGCATTTGTGCAAAAGTGATCTGGGCAGACCCTCCTTCAGTATTTCTTGGGCTCTCCCACTCCTGGGAGGCCAGGCCTAATGACTAATAACATCCATTCCCCGATCCCTTCTGCTCAGTGTGAACATGGAAGCACTCAGAACTGAGCATTTCCAGGTTCAAAGCTATCAAAATCCTGAGTAGAAAGCCAGGTGTACAGCAGATCAAGCACCGTCTGCTTGACTGGCTGGAGCTGGGGGTAGGGAAAACACTAGGGGTCTAATAGGTTCCTGATTTCTCCATAAATAGGACCTGTGACTTGTCCAATGCTTTACTATTAGCAGGTGTGTTATTTCACAGTTAGCAGTAAAGTGCAAACATTTTTTACATAAATATAGTAAAAAATAAAATAAAATGAATTCATTAATTAAAAGCACCCCTGTCGCCCTTCGCACACACTTATAAACATGTGCATAAATGATCCACATGTATATAAACAATTGCACCACACATGTGATATATCACTGAATATGCCACAGTGAGAGCAAAAATTCTAGGACCCCCATTTACAGTTAACTCTAAACTTATAAGCAGTAAATGCATTTAAAGAGCCACCCATGGATAATTGAAGTATTTAAATCTTGTGCCATTTTATGGGTGTACGCAATTTTAAAACTTGACATATTTGGCAACTATTTACAAAACATCATTTATTTTTTCCAAGAAAAATGGGAATTTAAATTGTTTTTGTGTGTCTTAAAATTCATTTTAGTGTATTTTTTCCCTTAAATATAGATTAATTAGGCAGTTGTGCAAATATCATGCAACATAAATTTTTTATTTTATTTTACAGGGCCTCTGCATTTAGATTATATGTAATGTACAGGGGGGGTTTAGGTAATTTTATACCTAAAGTGCATGTGAAATATGTAAAAATTCCCCTAGTGGTTAAACTGCCTTAAAGGAATTGTATTCTGGTTTTGTATATGTTTTCTTTAGTTATTTTCTATATTTCTTTAGTCAGGTAAATATGAAGTATTGTAATATTGAATAATATGCAATACTGAATATCTGTTTTTATATGCAGCCAACAAGTGGAGTTCTTGGATCCTTTTTCATTTTTTTAGACCCCCTACCTCCTTAGCTCCTTTGTAGAAAACAAAGTGTGTTGTATACTGAGCTCAGTAGATTATTGTCAGGGCCTGGAATTTAAACCCTGAGCCCTTTTTGTGTCAGGCAATGTCTCTTCTTGCTGAGCTACCTGGAATGCTGGACATTTCATGGGACAATTCCTTGAATGATCCTGTCTTGAACCTTGTTTGTCTTGAACCTTGAACTCTTTGCTTCTCCCATGAATTTCCTGATATCAGCCATGTCTCTGCACTTCCTGTTTTCCAGATTATTGTGCTCTCTCCAGCCAGTATCTCGCTCTTGTCTTCCCTGCTGTCATCTGTATCTTTACTACCACTCGTTACTGACCCTTGTTTCTCGACTACGCTTCTGAATGAACCCAACTTACAACTACTCATTACTGACCCTTGGCTTGTTCCTCGACTAAGCTTCTGTTTTATTCCTTCCTGCTTATCTGCTACCGGCTTAGTGGGGCAACCCTGAGGACCGCGACCTGCTAGTAACACCCTCTGGAGGTCACTTCCTGTTTAATCACTATAAAGCTGAGAGGTTCTAGAGAGAGAGTGCTCAGTTGTTTTTAAGCTACCCACAGTGTGTACCTGTTCCTTGCCGTGTATTGCTACCTGACCTTTGCTACATTTATTGACTCTGATCCTTTGCTGCCTGCCCTGACCTTCTGCTAAATTTGACTTTGATTATTAGACTTTCCCTTTTGTACCACGTTTTTGTAAACTTTGCTGGATTAACCTCCTGAATATCCATATCCAAGGTGTGTACCCCTGCTATTAGGCTCCCCATACCCAAACACTGACAAAACAACTGAGCCAGTATGGAGTCTGCGGGGTTGGCTGAAGCATTAGCGACATTGACTCAACAGATATGCACGCTGGTGTTAGAAACCATGAATCAGACCGAGACAGAAGTTCAGTTAATTACACATGTTTAATAATAATAAAAAAAAAGTTAAACAGAGTAAGCATAGTCAATACATAGTCAGAGTTCAGTAACCAGATCGCGTAGTCAGCCAATGCCAATGTCAGAGAGCCAGAGATCAACGTAGTAGTACAGCAAGCAGGATCAGGAGCCAGAAGGGACATCAGCCGAGCAAGTCTTCAACAGGAACGCAGAAGAAAATCTCTGAGATGTGACCAAAGGCGAAGGCAGAGATGAAGTGAGCTGGACGGCCTTAAGTAGGCAGGACTGACGAGCAGATCATCAACAGCTGAGTCACTGTGAAAGGAGCTGGCAATTAGCCGACAGCTGAGCTGCCAGCTCAGAGAAGGAAGGGCTGAGCCCAGCCCTGACAGCTGGCAGTGTCTGTGCAAGGCCTGCAAACTAATCAAACCAACTTACAAGCCAATCAAGCAAGATTGGACCAACTGGTTAATACACCTGCTCCTGTGCCTGAAGTACCTGTGATGTATCCAGAAAGAGGTGCTGCTGCTCCTGAACCCAAAGTCACATTTCCTGATAAATTCAATGGATATCACTCATCTTATTGAACATTTATTACCTCATGCCAGATTCTCTTTTCTCTACAAACTCGTACCTATGCAACAGATTTTGGCAGGATACGGACCGTGATCTCCTTATTGACTGGTGAACCTCAAACCTGGGCACATCATTTATTACAGATACATAGCCCTATATTGAATTCTTGGGGTTTCTTCATAAAAGCTATGAATGCACTGTATGAAGGTCCCCATAAAGTAGCCTTTGCCGCAGCCTCACTCCGAGCCCTAAATCAAGGTAGAAGAAATGTTGAGGAATATATTACTGAATTTCGTCATCTGGTAGTAGCATCTAACTGGAATGAACCCGCTCTACTAGATCAGTTTCGCGTAGAAATTTCTGAAACCCTGAAGGATGAATTAGGCAGAGTCTGTGTTCCATCCACACTTGCAAGCACTGTCTCCTTGTGTATACATATCAATCGTAGATTACGGGACAGAAGACAAGAACGGGCCAATACTTACACTATTCCTTAGAGGTGCAATTTCTTCTCTGCCCCTTGCAATCCTGACATAGCCTCTGAAGCTCCCACAGGTGAACCAATGCAGATTGGAATAGCCCGAGGTCCTCTCTCTGATATAGAGAAATCTCGTCGTAGATCTCAAGGACTATGGTCCTATTACAACTAGAAATGACTGTGGGATCATGTCATAGAGAGACACTCTCTTTTAGCCTTGTCTGTTCTCCCATTTTTCCACTGGTATCAGGAATAAATTGGTTACGGAGACACAACCCTGCAGTAGATTGGTAAGCTGGTGTATTAAAGTTTTCTTCTACGCACTGTCTATCTAGTTGTCTAATACCTCAAACTGTGAATCTGACCTTGGAGCCTACTACTAATGACAACAATATGTCAATATTGTACACTATTTGGCCTTTCTTGATGTTTTTGAGAAGAAAGGGGCTGATACTCTCCCTCCTCACCGAGAGTATGATTGTCCTATCAAACTGTTACCAGGGGCTTCAATACCTTATGGCAGGACATATCCTCTTGCAGAGACTGAATTACAAGTTTTAAAAGAATACATTGATGAAAACTTAAAGAGGGATTTCATAAGGCCATCTACCTTCCCTGCTGGCGCTGGGATATTTTTTGTAGGGAAAAAAGATGGAGGCCTCCGTCCATGTGTGGATTATCGAGCACTGAATGCTATTACCATTAAAAATTGATAATAGATTGCATTCTGCTACCATTTACAGCCAGATCGATCTACGAGGAGCTTATAACTTAGTGAGGATTAGAACTGGAGATGAATGGAAAACTGTCTTCCATTCTCGTTATGGATAGGGATGAGCCTGATGTTCGCGTCGAACGTAAGTTTGACGCGAACATCCGGTGTTCGCCGAATAGCAAACAATTTGGGGTGTTTACGGCAAATTCGAAAGCCGCAGAACACCCTTTAAAAGTCTATTGGAGAAATCAAAAGTGCTTATTTTAAAGGCTTATATGCTTGGTATTGTCATAAAAAGTGTTTGGGGACCTGGGTCCTGCCCCAGGGGACATGTATCAATGCAAAAAAAAGTTTTAAAAACTGACGTTTTTTCAGGAGCAGTGATTTTAATAATGCTCAAAATGAAACAATAAAAGTGAAATATTCCTTTAAATTTTGTATCTGGGGGGTGTCTATAGTATGCCTGCAAAGTGGTGTATGTTTCCCGTGTTTAGAACAGTCCCTGCACAAAATGACATTTCTAAAGGAAAAAAAGTCATTTAAAAGTACTCGCAGCTAAAATGAATTGTCTATGGGAGAAATCAAAAGTTCTAATTGTAAAGCCTTATATGCATGGTATTGTCATAAAAAGTGTTTGGGACCTGGGTCCTGCCCCAGGGGACATGTATCAATGCAAAAAAAAGTTTTAAAAACTAACGTTTTTTCGGGAGCAATGATTTTAATAATGCTCAAAATGAAATAATAAAAGTAAAATATTCCTTTAAATTTTGTACCTGGGGGATGTCTATAGTATGCCTGTAAAGTGGCGCATGTTTTTTTTTTTTTTGTTTAGAACAGTCCCTGCACAAAATGACATTTCTAAAGGGAAAAAAAGTAATTTAAAAGTACTCGCAACTATAATAAATTGTCGGGTCTGGCAATACAGATAAGTCATTGAAAAAAACGGCATGGGATCCCCCCAGTCCATTACCAGGCCCTTTGGGTCTGGTATGAATATTAAGGGAAACCCTGAACCAAAATTTTTTTTAAAAATTGCGTGGGGGTCCCCCCAAATTCAATACCAGGCCCTTCAGGTCTGGTATGGATATTAAGGGGAACCCTGCGCCAATTTTTTTTTAAAGAATGGCATAGGGGTCCCACTCAAAATCCATACCAGACCCTTCAGGTCTGGTATGGATTTTAAGGGGAACCCTGCGCCAGAATTAAAAAAAAAGGACGTGGGGTCCCCCCAAAGATCCATACCAGACCCTTAACCGAGCACGCAACCTGGCAGGCCGCGAGAAAAGAGGGGGTATGAGAGAGCGCCCCCCCTCCTGAACCGTACCAGGCTACATGCCCTCAACATGGGGAGGGTGCTTTGGGGTAGCCCCCCAAAGCACCTTGTCCCCATGCTGATGGGGACAAGGGCCTCATCCCCACAACCCTTGCCTGGTGGTTGTGGGGGTCTGCGGGCGGCAGGCTTATCGGAATCTGGAAGCCCCCTTGAACAAGGGGACCCCCAGATCCTGGCCTCTCCCCGTGTTAAATGGTAATGGGGTACATTGTACCCCTACCATTTCACAAAAATAGTGTCAAAATGGTACAAAAGACAAGACACAACTTGGGACAAGTCCTTTATTAAAAAATAAAAAAATAAAAATGTCCCACGAAGTCTTCTTCTCTCGCTCTGCCGACGGACTGAAAAAAACAAAAAAAAACAAAGCCGAGACCAACCCACCTCCATGGGAGGCACTCGCTGTATGACGCGTCCTCGCAGGTGACAGTTCTTTTATAACTGAGAGCGGGGCCACGCAGTGATGTACCCGGGTGACCCCGCCCCTCTGACGCACGGGACTTCCCAATGGCTTCCTCGTGGCGTCAGAGGGGGCAGAGCCACCCGTTTACGTAACTGGGTGGCCCGCCCCCCTCTGACGCCCGGAAAAGCTATAGAGAAGTCCCCGTGCATCAGAGGGGGAGGGCAGGGTCACGCGGGAACGTCACTGCGTGGCCCCGCCCTCAGTTATAAAAGAACTATCACCTGCGAGGACGCGTATCAAGATGGCAGCACCGAAGTGCTTCCTGTTATAGACAGCAATTGCATCACTTCCACCACACCCTCCGGAGGTCACTTCCTGTTTAATCGCTATAAAGCTGAGAGGTTCCAGAGAGAGAGTGCTCAGTTTTTTTAGAGCTACCCACAGTGTGTACCTGTTCCTTGCCGTGTGATATTGCTACCTGACCATTGCTATGTTTATTGACTCTGATCCTTTGCCCGGACCTTCTGCTACGTTTGACTTTGATTATTGGACTTTCCCTTTTGTACCATGTTTTTGGAAACTGTGCTGGATTCACCTCCTGAGTATCCTTATCCAAGGTGTGTACCCCTGCTATTGGGCTCCCCATACCCAAACACTGACAGGAACACACACCCTCTACCTGGCTCTATCTGAGGGGTTTGCATCTGAAAGGTGAAAACTTGGTTGGGCTCTAGGAATCCTTTGTCAATGCTGCATCCTAACAGGCTTTTAGGCATAGGTTTGAATATTATGAACATAAAAAAGAAAACAGACTCTAAACCATTATGCTTTTCTTTTAATGATCCCAAAAAAGCTTAGTGAAGAGCTGTCAAAATGGAGAGTACAAACTGTTGGAAATCAATATTTTGCATGAAGGATTCTTCACTGGTGTGTGAAAACCCCTAATACGAGCACAGACACACAGTGACTACCAGTCATAACTTCCAAAGACAGTCCCTGGTTTTGATGGTTTGTTTCAGAGATTTTGGTCCTTGGATTGGAGATTCTGCATTTCCTGGGAAAAATATTATCAGCCTGATGACCTCTTTCCTATTAATAACATTGTCAACAAGATCCCTTTATTACCCCTCAGGCTGTTTAAATACCAGGTGGCAATATTACTTAGGATATATTTTTATTTTTTAAATTTTGACCAGCTGAACAGTGAAATCTCTCCTTATCTACATATAAATGTAAATATTGCAAAAAAAACTAATTTAGCTACCCTGCCCTAAACAGGAGTGACTCTTTAAATCGGTGTTCCAGCCGCAAATTTTTTTTTTTTTAAAGTCAGCAGCTACAACCACTGTAGCTGCTGACTTTTAATGAGGACACTTACCTGTCCAGGGAGCCTGCTATGTCGACCCCCCCAACGCCGATCCATCCAACGGCTCGGGTGCAGGCGCCGCCATTGTAACTGAGGGAAACTGGCAGTGGAGGCTTCAGGCTTCACGGCTGGTTTCCTTCTACGCATGTGCGAGTCACGCAGCGCTTTCTGAATGGCCTTGTAGTCTTCTGGGACACACACAGGTCCCAGAAGGCAGCTGGAAAGCAGGAGGAAATGACGCACTGGGCCGTGGCCGAAGTAGGACGGAAGTACACTCAGTACTTCAGAAAAGGTAAGAAACAAAAAAAAATAGTTATCAAAAAACGAGTGGTGGAGGGGTGGTCTTTCCTTTAAGATAAAGTTGAAAAAGTGGGTGGAACTCCGCTTTAAAATTAGTGTAGCTAGGCTGTAATCAGCCTTAACTGAATAGATGATTTGGTATTCACTTGGTCTTTCCTAAACCCAGTGCTATTGTTTGCTTCTACCTACTGCTGGGGTGTGCTCCTGGCAATAGTGCAGGAAGAATCCATAAGGCCAGGTTACGAATATCGAGGTCCACCAGGCCAACCGACAGGAGTTTTATTGCCAGTGGTTCAGGCTGGGAGAGGATATAAATATTTGTATGTGACCTTGTGAAGATCTCTCACCACTGGGCTCTTGCCTGGAGATTGGTGACTCTTTTCCTTCCAGGCCTACTGCCTAGGGAGGGCACACTTGTGTTTGTGAGACAAGGCCTGAGTCCAGGGTCTAGCATCACAATACCTTGCTGAGGATAGTTTCTCAGAAGAACTGTAGCCAATCCTGGGAAGGAGTACAAGACAGGAACTTAGGTTGAAGGTACCTAAGAAGCTGGAACATGGCTTGGACTTCACAAGGAGTCTGGTGTCTTACCCAGGGAGTATGTGCTGCATCTACAGTCAAGTGCTTGAGAATCACAAGATTCCAGTCTGGCCTTTTTAGCTGTGAAGGCTGTGAGTATGATAGTGGCAAATAAACTCTGAATTCTGACTCTTGTAGTGCCCTCCTAGTTTAGAGTAGGCTGCTAGGTAAATTCAATTGAACTCCTTTGTAAACAGTGGAGCAGGGGTTGATTGCTTAGGACTGCTCGGTGTTTCACAGACTAATGTTCTGATTCCTTTTACCATGCTTCTAGAAACCTCTAGAAGACGGGAAAAAGTGAGTAGAATGAGCAGCCTGAATATTTATGGAACTCCAGCCAATCCCTGGGAAAGTATGCGTAGGGGGTGGAGGGAAAGCCCATAGTCTGAGACCTGAGTATCAGCATCAGTGTTCCTGGGTCCAGGGAGAAAGCCAGCCTGAAGACACCGAGGTCCCATCTAGGCTTAGCTGGGGGGCCTATTTATAAGTCCTAGTTCAAGGAACCAGTCGGGTCAGGAGAAAGCTGGGAGGAAGCTATGGGAGGGACCCCAAAATGTCCAGAAATGGTGTGTGTCTACACCTCCTTCACTAGGAAGAGCCTGGTGGATATCAACAGGAGGCAACCAATGATTCTGTACAAGACCCCAGTGCTGCAGGGTGTTACAGTGTGGTGCTTTGAAACTCTTGAAGGAGTACAGGTCAAAGCCTAGAGATCCAGTGGGACATTTCTTTTGCAAGAGCAGTGCAGCCAGGAGTTGTGCAATAAAGCCAGGAGTTGTGTAATGCAGCCAGAAGTTTGTGAATAGCAGCCAGAAGTTAAGCAGTCCTCAAGTTGTACAGTTTTACAGTTCCAGGGTATTCTATGATTCTCTTCCCTATCCAAGTTTATCGTTCTCCAATAAAAATAAAATAAAAAAAGAAACCCCTAGACTGATCTTTTAGGCCATTGTAACAATGCAGAAAATGCTTTGTTCCTGGCTGTGTGTGCTCCAAAGGGGGGGTGGGGAATAAAATCAAATTTACCAGCAGCTTTTTAGAGGGTGTGCTACAATCTAATGCAGTGATCTCTAAACTGCGACCCAATGGCCCTTTGCCTGCTTTTCTCCAGCCCTTGGGACATTATCCCCCCCCCCCCCCCACTGTCAGCAACAGTGGGGCACAGTTCCTGACACCAACAATAAGACACTATTCCTCCTATTGATACCAATGATGGGGCACTATTCCTCCCACTGATGCCAATGATGGGGCACTATTCCTCCCACTGATACCAATGATGGGGCACTATTCCTCCCACTGATACCAATTTTGTGGCACTATTCCTCCTATTGACACCAATGATCAGGCACTATTCCTCCCATTGACACCAATGATGGGGCACTATTCCTCTCATTGACACCAATGATGGGGCACTATTCCTCCCATTGATACCAATTATGGGGCACTATTCCTCCCACTGATACCAATGATGTGGCACTATTCCTCAAACTGATACCAATGATGGGGCACTATTCCTCCCACTGATACCAATGATGGGGCACTATTCCTCCCATTGACACCAATGATCAGGCACTATTCCTCCTACTGATACCAATGATGGGGCACTATTCCTCCCGTTGACACCAATGATGGGGCACTATTCCCCCCATTGATACCAATCATGGGGCACTATTCCTCCCATTGATACAAATGATGGGGCACTATTCCTCCCATTGACACCAATGATCAGGCACTATTCCTTATATTAATACCAATGATGGGGCACTATTGCTCCCATTGATACCAATGATGGGGCACTATTCCTCCCACTAAGACCAATGATGTGGCACTATTCCTCAAACTGATACCAATGATGGGGCACTATTCCTCCCATTGATATCAATGATGTTGCACTTTTGCTCCCATTGACACCAATGATGGGGCGCTAATCCTCCCACTGATGCCAATGATGGGGCACTATTCCTTCCATTGACACCAATGATGGGGCACTATTCCTCCCATTGACACCAATGATCAGGCACTATTCCTTATATTGATACCAATGATGGGGCACTATTGCTCCCATTGATACCAATGATGGGGCACTATTCCTCCCACTAAGACCAATGATGTGGCACTATTCCTCAAACTGATACCAATGATAGGGCACTATTCCTCCCATTGATATCAATGATGGGGCACTTTTGCTCCCTTTGACACCAATGATGGGGCGCTAATCCTCCCACTGATGCCAATGATGGGGCACTATTCTTCCCACTGATACCAATGATGGGAGCTATCCCCCCATTGAAATCAATGATGGGGCACTATTCCTCCCTATGATATCAATGATGGGGCACTATTGCTCCCATTGAAACCAATGATGGGACACTATTCCTCCCACTGATACCAATGATGGGGCCCTATTATTCCCTTCAACACCAATGATGAGGTATTGTTTACTCCCATTGATTCCAGGACATTTTCTTCTCCAGCTGCCCACAGTCCGGCCCCCCTAAAGTCTAAATGGCAGTAAACTGGCCCTTTGTTTAGAAAGTTTGGAGATCCCTGCTCTAAAGTAACAAATGCCCACCTGTGCACAACCCCACAAGTCAAGGACTCTACGACGAGGGGATATGTCAGCCCACCGACCACTGGGGTGTTTAACTGCTTCTAGGGAGTAGGGGTTGCTACTCAACTGTGCCTGTTACATCAGTACTCATAGTAAATATGCTGTATACAGTATGCCTGAAAGAAGAACAAGTCTGTTGGAAGTAACCAATTAGATTCTCTCAATCTCTAACCATTGCAATATGAGAGAAGGATTGAGATTTCTATGCTTGGTTCATATAGGCAGCACAATTTGCTTTTTCTTGGGAAATCGTTTTGCAAATGTATTAAAGATAAAAAAATCACATGTATAGAAGTATTCACAGCCTTTGCTCAATACTTTGTTGAAGCACCTTTGGCACCAATTACAGCCTCAAGTCTTTTTGAGTATGATGCTACAAGCTTGGCACACCTATTTTTGGACAGCTTCTTACATTATTTTTTACAGGACCTCTCAAGCTCCATCAGGTTGTATGGGGAGCATCTGTGCACAGCCATTTTCAGATCTCTCCAGAGATGTTCAGACGGGTTTAAGTCTGGGCTCTGGCTGGGCCACTCAAGGTCATTCACAGAGTTGCCCTGTAGCCACTCCTTTATTATCTTGGCTGTGTGCTTAGGGTCGTTGTCCTGTTGGAAGATTAACCTTTTCCCCAGTCTGAGATCCAGAGCACTCTGTAGCAGATTTTCATCAAGGAAGTCTCTGTACATTGCTGCATTCATCTTTCCCTTGATTATGACTAGTCTCCCAGTTCCTCCTGCTGAAAAACATCCCCACCGCATGATGCCACCACCACCATGCTTCACTGTAGAGATGGTATTGGCCAGGTGATGAGCAGTGCCTGGTTTCCTCCAGACATAAAGCGTTTCATTCAGGCCAAAGAGTTCAATCTTTGTTCCATCAGACCAGAGAAGTTTCCTATGGTCTGAGAGTCCTTCAGGTGCCTTTTGGCAAACTCCGGGTGGGCTGTCATGTGCCTCTTAATGAGGAGTGGCTTCCGTCTGGCCACTCTACCATGCAGGCCTGGTTAGTGGAGTGCTTCTGAGATGGTTGTTCTTCTGGAAGTCTTCTGGTCAGTGTGACCATCGGGTTCTTGGTCACCTCCCTGACTAAGGCCCTTCTCACCCGATTGCTCAGTTTGACCGGGCAGCCCGCTCTAGGAAGAGTCCTGGTTGTTCCAAACTTCTTCTATTTACAGATGATGGAGGTCACTGTGCTCAATGGGACCTTCAATGCTGCAGAAATGTTTCTGTACCCTTCCCCAGATCTGTGCCTCGATACAATACAGGTCTACAGACAATTCCATGGACTTCATGGCTTGGTTTGTGCGCTGACATGCACTGGTAACTGTGGGACCTTATATAGATAGATGTGTGCTTTTCCAAATCATGTCCAATCAACTGAATTCATCACAGGTGGACTCCAATCAAGTTGTAGAAACATCTCAAGGATGATCAGTAGAAACAGGATGTATCTGAGCTCACTTTTGAGTGGCATGGCAAAGGCTGTGAATTCTTATGTACATGGGATTTTTTTTAATTTTTATTTTTAATAAATTTTCAAAGATTTCATCCAAACTTCTTTCATGTTGTCATTAGGGGGTATTGATTGTAGAATTATGAGGGAAAGAATGAATTTAATCCATTTTGGAATAAGGCTGCAACATAAAAAAATGTGGAAAAAATGAATACTTTCCGGATGCACTGTAGTTATAGGATGGGATGAATGGATGCCATTCATAAAAAAGGATTACTTATAACTGTCTAAAACAGGTATTATCACTGGTATAAGCAATCGCAGTGTGCAAAAAAAAAAAAAATCCTGATTACCTCTCCAGAGTAGTATAGGGTCAATATTGTAACCCTGTATTGCTCTGGTCACAGTATGTAAACAAAATGTCACCAGTCAGTGTCCCTGATCACCATCACGCCAGGTATGATGATGCTGTACTGCACTAGTGATAGTATGTAAAAAGAAAATAGTTTTTTAAAATTTGTTCAATTTCCAAAAAATGGTGACAAAAAAAACAAACTCTTACTAAATACATCGGACTGTCTACTTTCCATAAAGGGAGGGCATTTGGGGAGTATTTGTACTGTCCTTGCATTTTAGGGCCTCATGAAATTAGATAAGCCGTCAGTACATCAGGATCAATTTCCAAATATACATGCCACGGTTTGTGGACTCCTACAGGCTGAATAATATACAGTTGTACACAACCCCCTAAGAGGCTGCTTGGATTTACCTGCTCTTTTTCACTGCCATGATCTGATGAACATTCCAACTCACCTGACACTCTGGGTTCAGACATCTTTGCACCACTTCAAAGCAATAAGTCATACAACTCTGCAGTGGCGGCTGGTGCTCAAAAATTTTGGGGGGGCGCAAACAAACTGAAAAATTCTGAAAAAAAGCATCAATTACAGCCTCACTGTGCCCATCACATGCAGCCACTGTGCCATCAATTGCAGCCACTGTGCCCATCAATTGCAGCCACTGTGCCATCAATTGCAGCCACTGTGCCATCAATTGCAGCCATTGTGCCCATCAAATGCAGCCACTGTGCCATCAATTGCAGCCACTGTGCCCATCAATTGCAGCCACTGTGCCATCAATTGCAGCCACTGTACCCATAAAATGCAGCCACTGTACCCATCAAATGCAGCCACTGTGCCATCAATTGCAGCCAATGTGCCCCATCAAATGCAGCCTGTGCCCCATCTTGGTGGTGGGTTCTTTTTTTTTTTTTACTTTGTTGCAAACGTGTGCCGGCCCGATCTTCGGCCGTCTTGATTGTCCAGTGTGGGATGATGTAACTTCTGAGCATGCGCAGGAGTCAGTGATCCCGGCACACAGAAACCGTGGCGGCAATGTAAACTGAACTGCACATATGCAGCTTCGTGTACATGCCGCACAGGATTGCGAGCAGGCCAGGAAGGTTTTCTTTATTGCAGACGAGACCTGCCTGCTCATAAATTTTGTCATTTTGAGTTTAGTTTCACTCAGCTCATGGTTGTGACATTGTAATCCTATTCAAAATGTCCATTCAGCCAAAAAAAAATAAAAATCTGGCATTTAGAAGGCAATAGTAGAGTCTTATAGTCTCCTAAATGCCTGCAAACTACTGCTCTACAACCCTCCGAAAAGAAATCAACCATGGAAGGGTGGTAGAGGCTGTTGCACATGTATCCATAGACTGAATATTGAAAATGTGTCATTCTTCTGGGTTCCCTGTAGCTCTTACTGGATGCTGCTACCCTCCACATCACTACAGGAAGAAAGAGTAAGAGCTGCAGAAACCTAGAAGATCGACAGCTGGCACTTGCACACCCCCCCTTGGGGCTCGCAGCTGGCACTTGCACCCCCCACGTGGGGTTCGCAGCTCTAGACACCCCCACGTGAGGTCCGGCACTTACCGGGCTGAAGAGCATCCTCTGTGTCTCCAACTCTCCTCCTCTCCTCCACATTTGGGCAGCAGCAGCGGCGGCGGTGCCCGCTCCTCTCATGCTTCCTCCACTTGCCAAAGCACCACTAGGCATCCAATAGGTTTGCCTGGCGCTTTGACCAATCGGGAAACAGGTCTCACGACCTGCCTCCTGATTGGCGGAGCACTGTAGTGTGAAGATAGCAAAAACTCATTCGCTATGGTCACACAATTGGGTGGGATCAGGGCGCACTCTCTGTGCCCCGAGCCCACCCTTTTTTGAAGCTGATTAGAGCCTCTGGCTCTAATCACGTGCTTAAAAAAAAAACACCCCCTCCCACCCCCACCATAGGAATCCATGTGTCCGGCGTCCTGAAAGGGGTCAGGCGCATGGATAGGGAGGCAGCGGCAGGGAAAGGGGGGTGGCGCCCATGCACCCTCAATGCACGGGCCGCCACTGCAACTCTGTGCGTTTTATATTCTAATAAGGTTTACTAAGACAGTTCAAAGAAGATATTGTCACCGAAAGGAGGTAGTAGATCTGCTGAGTTTAAGGCAACAGCGCCAACTCAGCAAAGGAATTCCTCCCAATAACACAAGTCAAGATATTTGCAGGTAAACAGTCTATTATATACATGTACAGTGGAGTACTGCTTGCACCTGAAAGGACAAACAAGGTTAAATGGTTATACTGACACACTTTTAATAGGGGAAACCTCGCCCAGCCTACGAACCTTAAACCCTAATGAGAGGTCAGACTTAATGGCAATGGTATAAGGGCCCTTGTAGAAATAATGACAGCAATGTCCCCGTTGCAGATCTGATGGTCTTCACCGGCACGTAGGAGCTTGTTAATTGCATCCAATAAGGTGTAATATTAAGCAAAAAGATTTCTTGAAAAGGTAGAGGCTAAAGGTGTCTATGCACAGTGTTCAAGATGTGTTCAAGTTCAATAAAATGGATGTCTGAAGAACAGCAAGCAGTGCTAGGCCCCTCTCATCCGGGTTGGAATGTTTACACTGCGTGGTAGGCAGCGACCTTTCTCTCCCAATGCACGGAGAGGTCAGTCTCGCATCAGGCCGAGGAGGAAGAGAATGCAGGGCAGGGCTTTAGCTTCTTTTATAATTCCTCCCAGCAATCTCTCCAATGGCAGCAAAGATCCCCGGGATGTGTAGTCCAGGTACAGGGTCATGCAAAGCAATTGTCAGTCTGTAAAACTACTCATCCCACAATCCCTTTAGCTTGGCTCACTAATTTGATGTCAATTGATAACACTGAGCACTAGAGGGACATGCAATGCATACACATACTGGAGGGACACTACTTTATAACTGTAGTCCACATTGCTACACAGTGATACAGTGATTAGGGCTATTTTTACCAAAGAAATGTAGCAGGATAAAACTTAAATTTGAAAAAAGATTATTTTTTTGAAAAATTTTATAACAGAAATGAAAAAAAGAACATGTTTTTTTCCACCCAATTTTCTGCATATTTAGTTTGTTTAGCAAAAAAAAAAAAAAAAAAAAACAGTGGTGATTAAATACCACCAAATGAAAGCTCTATCTATCTAAAAATAAAAGATAAAAATGTAATTTGGGTACAGTGTTGCATGACTGAGTAATTGTCATTCAAAGTGTGACAGCTCTGAAACCTGAAAACTGGCCTGGGTAGGAAGGGGGTGAAAGTGTCCAGTATTGAAGTATGAAAAATATGTACCAATAATGGCACCCTATGGGGATGAGAAGATATAGCCAACAGCTGCCCCTTTAAAAGTGAACAAATCACTAAACTGTGTAAAATATTGAAATAAAGGATTTGGCGCTATACATGTTCATAAAAAACTTTGCACAAAGAATAAATATACAGTGCATCAAACCTAAATGTGCACACTAATGAAATAAATTGTCAAAATAGCAGGCAAAATGTCCATAAGTGATAAATCTCAACCCTAATTTGAAATGCTCTGAGATAAAACTTCTAGTTCTTCCACCACGAGTTCTCAGTATGAAGATGGCCGCTCACCAGAGCTGTTTGACCCCTTTTTACAGGACAGTCAAAAAAAGCTTTTGGAACACCAGATTGGTTCCGCTAATAGCATAAATCCACTCCAATGGCCACTCACGATGGAACTAGGATGTAAAAAATGACTCCAAAGGAGACACAGATATAAGTCCCATAGTGCAGTAATTTTTAATAAAGTAAAATAAGAAACAGCATTAATATTAGCAGTTACACTCACATGGCCTGGCCTGGCACTAGGTGTAATCAGCGTGTGTGTGAGTCAGCTAATCCCCTGGGGATGGCGTGCGTTCCACATCTCGCTCTGGAGGGCAAAGCCTGGTATGGGGTATCAAGTTAGGACCCAGAAGTGACGGATCCTCCTCTCCGACATGTTTCGCCATGATTGGCTTCTTCAGGAAGTCAGCTGACAGCTCTCACAACCGGTCGTACGTAACCACCTATGCAGATGATCAGCCATGGACATATCTGGACAGCTAACCACAAACGGTCACATTCGCAAGCGTAAATAGGGGCCTAAGGCTCGGTTCCCACCTATGCGTTTTTTGGTGCTTTTTGCAGAAACGTACTACAGTTCCATGCAATGGTTCCATTGCAGCTAATGGGGCGCAACTTGTCATGCGACTTTGAACTCTCAAGTCCATTGACAAGCGACAGTGTTAACTAGGGCTCAATGGAGAAGCTGCAGAAAAGAATGTAGTTCTTTTTTGCTGCAATTGTGCCACTATTTGAGTTTTTTAACAACAATATGGGAAAAAAAAAGCATTAAAAAAATGCAAAATGCAAATCGTGGCAAAATCGCGTGTGCAAAAACGCACAGCAAAAAGCACCGCAGAAACGATAAAAAGCAAACTGCATAGGTGTGAACCGAGCAGCTGCTCATGAACTGATCGAAATTCTGCTGGTGCAGCAGGGATCGTTTGATTGACTTCTGCCGAAGGGGCATGTAGGTTACGCGATCAGTGGCTACAGCTGCTCGGCAGTGTATCCTGACAGCACCAGGTGCCGCTGTCAGGATACAATGGAGGTGGAGGATCTATGAAGGAAACTGGTAGCCTGCTGGCGGAACAAAAAAAAAAAAAACAGTAACTGGCCAGCTTTAAAGAAATGTATTTATTTATTTTTTTTTTAAATCTTTTATTTGTTTCAAAAGGCACGAGAACACAAAGCACATCCTCATCAAATATACATATATATAGCAATAAGAAATACCAACAATTCAAATATATCAGGCTAACATTGCCCTTCTAACACAAAAATTAAGTAACCATTCAGAATCCAGTTACAGACTAGGCATATAAATCATTCCTAACATACACCCTGAACATATTACCAGGATAATGCAGAAGCGACTGTTTCTCTATGCCTAGGTATCTATTTTATCTGATTGTAACCTATTGCAATACTTATCCCCATGTTCCGGCCTCAAATTTTCCAAGTTAACTATACAAAAAAAATTAAAGAAGAAAAAAAGAAAAAAAAAAGAAGAAAAAACTGTTAAAAACAGAAATAAAGTACCAAGAGTTAGGGGAATTACCCCAACCATAAAAAAAGAAAATATAGATAAACAAGGAAATAATAATAATAAATAAATAAATTAACAAAAAAAAAAGGGGGGGGGGGCACCCCAAGGGGAAAGATTGGAGGCGGCGAATGCTCCCCTCTCAAATTGCTAAAAATTCAACAGAGATCTATATGTCTCCACCGCGATCCACTTTAATTTAGTTTACCATGTCGCCCTCAAACAGGAACCGTCCCTCGTCAGAAAAAACAAACATATCCCAAGCTGACCATGTCTTGGCATATCGTTCCCTTTGATGACGTTTTGTAAGGATAAGATCCTCCATCTTCTTAATTTCCTCTACTTTTTTTTAAAGAAATGTCTTCTTCACATTGTACGGCCCTCTGCGGCCTGTGAATGAGGCCTAATCCTGCAGTTAATGGTGGGAGACCTGTGAACATCGTATATCGCATTCTATGACTCTGACCTCTCCAGACAGTGAAGCAGGCATGCAAAGCTCACTGAATTTAGTGCCAGGAAAAAAGTAGCCTGTAAAAGTAAAGAGCATCTTCCAGTCCCTCCCAAATCCTTCATTTATATTACGGGAGATGGATGGGAAAGCAGGACATCACAGGAGCACAGAACGCTCTTCGCTGCCAGCCAAGGTAAGATGCATGTATATGACAGGTGTACATCTTCCAATTACATCCCAGGGACATGCTGAGGTTTTTGTATCTCTTCTAATTATTCTTTACATGCTCTCAGTAGTGGCTCTGGATTTTTTAGACTTTAGTACTTTATTACATTTATTACATTTTTTTCTATCTTTGGAAAATATGAGGGGAAGCTGCAATGTTGGCCTTCTGTAAATCTGTGTTCAGCTGTAATTCGCTGGGTTAGGACAAGCATACAACAAGCAAAGTCAGAGTTTATTGATCTGCATACTTGTGACAGGTCGGTGACTCAGAAAGTCTGTCATCGCAGATTGCTGCCATAACCAGTAGAGACAATAATAATAAAAAAAAGTCCCTAAATCTATGCCATAGTTTGTAGACGCGATATCTTTTGCGCAAACCAATCAATATACGCCTATTGCAATTTTTTGGGTCAAAAATATGTAGAAGAATATATATCGGCCTAACTGATGAGTAAATTTGTTTTTTTATATATTTTTTTTGGATATGTATTATAGCAAATAGTAAAAAAAAAAGGTTTTTTTTGTTTGTTTGTTTATAGCGCAAAAAATAAAAACTGCAGAGGTGATCAAATACCACCAAAAGAAAGCTCTATTTGTGGGGAAAAAAAGGACATCAATTTTGTTTGGGTACAGCGTCGCACGACCTCGCAATTGTCAGTTAAACGCAGTGCTGTATCAGCAAAAATGGCCTGGTCATTAAGGCGGCAAATTCTCCCGGTCCTTAAGTGGTTAACTTCCATACCAGGCCAATTCTGACGCTCCTCTCCTACATGTAAAACTCATCTTTTTTTTTTTGCTCGAAAAATTACTCAGAACCCCCAAACATTCTATATGTTTTTTTAGCAGAGACCCTAGGGAATAAAATGGCAGTCGTTGCAACTTTTTATGTCAAATGGTATTTATGCAGCAATTTTTCAAATGCGTTTTTTTTTGGGGAAAAAAAACTGTTTTATGAAATAATAAAATTAAAAAAAAAAAACAGAAAAGTAAGCCCAATTTTTTGCATAATGTAAAAGATGATATTATGTCGAGTAAATAGATACCTAATATGTCACGCTTTAAAATTGCGCACACTTGTGGAATGGCGCCAAACTTCAGTACTTAAAAATCTCCATAGGCAACGCTTTAAATTTTTTTACAGGTTACCTGTTTAGAGTTACAGAGGAGGTCTTGGGAGAGAATTGTTGCTCTCACTCCAACGTTCATGGCAATACCTCACATGTGTGGTTTAAACGCTGTTTACATATGTGGGCACGATGTACGTATGCATTCGCTTCTGCGTGCAAGCACGTGGGGATAGGGGCACTTTACTTTTTTTTTTTATTGTTTATTTATTTAATTTTTTTATACTCTACCTTTAAAAAAAAATTTTTGATCGCTTTTATTCCTATTACAAGGAATGTAACCATCCCTTGTAATACGAATAGGTCTTCTTTACAGAGAGATGTGGGGTCTATAAGACCCCACATCTCTCCTCTCGCCTGGAAAGACTGAGATTTAAAAAAAACTATCTCAGCCCTTCCAGCCGAATACACTGCGGTGTTTACATCTGCTGGGGCCGTACTGCGGGCAGGAAGTGGTTAGCTGGCAATTGCGCGGTCATGCAACACTGTACCCAAATGAAATGTATATAATTTTTTTCACACAAATAGAGCTTTATTTTAGTGGTATTTGATCACCACTGGGTTTTTCAGTTTTTGCTATATAAATGACAAAATTAGGGGGAAAAAAACAATATTTTCTACTTTCTGTTATAAAATATATCCAAAAAACTACTTTCTTCATAAATTTAGCCCGAATGTAATCTGCTACATGTCTTTGGTAACAAAAATCCCAATAAGTATAAATAATTTAGTATGTGTAAAAGTTATAGCACCTACAAACTATGGTATTATATTTGAAAATGTATCAGTCCTGATGTACTGACGGCCTAGCTCATTTCTTTTGGCCCCAAAAATGCCAGGACAGTAAAAATATCCCCCAAATTACCCCTTTTTGGATAGTAGATAGTCCAAGGTATTTAGTAGGAGGCAAGTTTTTTGAAGTTGTAATTTTTTGTCAAAATATTCGGGAAAGTGAATAAACGTAATAAAATGTATTTGTTTGTTTCACTTTTTTTTTTCTTTTTTACATACTGATGTGGAGGTGATGAGGGATACTGAGTGGTGACAGTATGTAAAATCAATAAATAAAAACATTTTTTAATTATTTTTTACTTTTTTTTTACTTTTTTTTTACTTTTTTTTTTCTTTTTATACTTCTTTTTTTTTTTTTACATTCTGTCATCAGAGTAGCTCAGTGTCACCATAGTGACTACTCGGAGGGGGGAGGGGGCAATCATTTTGGCTGTCATGAATGGGTTAAGTATTTATGGACAGGTTGCTTATGATTGTGATCTGTGACTGTCTAAAGCTAATCAGGTACAGGGCCAATTACAGATCACAACAGTAAGCAAGCTGTTCATGAATGGAAAGCCATTCATGACAGGTTGTTTACATTGTTTTGTTTTTATGTGATCGCTATGGCCAATCATTATCTGGTCACCTATTATTGGTAACAGTAATCTGCTGTGGCTAGTGGACACAGTTGTCACAGGAGGAGCGCACTGCATGCCTGAGCGGGACCTGGAAGAGGCCAGATCATGTATATATATATATATATATATATTATAAGAAAAAACAAAATTGCGCTTGGATAAACTAAAAGTTAAAAATTATGATCTATGGTAATACCAGTGTATAAATGAATAGACGTGAGAGGACACCTTATGCAGGTATCAAAACAAAATTCAAAAAAAGCTGCGGTTATAAGTGGGGCCCACCAACAAAATATATAGACAGATAAACCGCGCTAGAGTGAGTCCAATAAAGTCTGTGATAATAAACAATCTGTGATAGTAAACAATAAAGTCCAAAATCCTTCTGTGTGATGAAGTGAAGAAAATACAGGTGACTGTGTGGTGAACTGCTTACCAGAATGTAAGCCAAATCAGGCAGGTGGCTTAAAACCCAGCCCGGGCCTTTGGGAGCACTTCAAATGGACACGATCCTTTGCGCTCAAACAGCAGAACGAATCCACATAGGGTTAAATCAAATACAAAAGACCATAGTGTGATACTGACATAAACATATTTCATCAAAGAAGGAGGGGGTGTGTACACACGTATAATCATAAACTGAATATCATGCAGGCATCCTGGGGGTGTAACCACTACAGGGACGCCAAAAAAATGTGAATCGTGTACAGCATGCAATAAAAGGTGTCCTTATTATCTACTGTGAAAAACCACCAGTTTGCCATACAACTAAAGGAACACCCAGTGCACAGGTACGCGGGGCCGCTTACCAGATAGTGAACTAGTGAGGGCATAAATAGCAGAGTGCAACCTCTGTGTGACCCGGGGTATAAGTTGGATGAACCTACAGGGGTTCCTGCTCACCAGAAAGACGACCAAAGATAGCCCCAATGAAGCACTGGCAGAGTATCTCGATCCCGTCCTGACAGGTCCTCGCGGGCTCAAATGGGTATGTATATAGAGAGGAGAAGCAGCCAATGGTGTGATAACGTACAACTCCAATTTATTAAAACTAAGCAAGCACTTACATATAAAAAACGAATAACAACGATGCCGGCCAGCACTCAAACAGCTCCCGTCCACTCAGAGCAAAGCGTGGTGACGTCAGCACTTGACAAATGACACTTTACTACAATGTAAAGTAGTGAGTGTACAGCTTGTATAACAGTGTAAATTTGCTGTCCCCTCAAAATAACTCAACACACAGCCATTAATGTCTAAACCGCTGGCAACAAAAGTGAGTACGCCCCTAAGTGAAAATGTCCAAATTGGACCCAATTAGCCATTTTCCCTCCCCGATGTCATGTGACTCGTTAGTGTTACAAGGTCTCAGGTGTGAATGGGGAGCAGGTGCTTTAAATTTGGTGTAAGAGAAAATGTCCAAATCTCATACTGGTCACTGGAAGTTCAACATGGCACCTCATGGCAAAGAATTCTCTGAGGATCTGAAAAAAAAGATTGTTGCTCTACATAAAGATGGCCTAGGCTACAAGAGGATTGCCAAGACCCTGAAACTGAGCTGCAGCACAGAAGCCAAGGCTATACAGCAGTTTAACAGGACAGGTTCCACTCAGAACAAGCTTCTCCATGGTCGACCGAAGAAGTTGAGTGCACATGCAAATTGGTCTGCATGGCTGTCATCCCAGAAGGAAGCCTCTTCTAAAGATGATACACAAGAAAGACCGCAAACAGTTTGCTGAAGACAAGCAGACTAAGGACATGGATTACTGGAACCATGTCCTGTGGTCTGATGAGACCAAAGTAAACTTATTTGGTGTCAAGCGTGTGTGGCGGCAACCAGGTGAGAAGTACAAAGACAAGTGTGTCTTGAGGAGGAGGAGCGCAAGGTCTCTAACATCCACCAGCTCCGTGATGTCATTATGGAGGAGTGGAAGAGGACTCCAGTGGCAACCTGTGAAGCTCTGGTGAACTCCATGCCCAAGAGGGTTAAGGCAGTGCTGGAAAATAATGGTGGCCACACAAAATATTGACACTTTGGGCCCAATTTGGACATTTTTAGACATTATTGGCTGTGTGTTGAGTTATTCTGAGGGGACAGCAAATTTACACTGTTATACAAGCTGTACACTCACTACTTTACATTGTAGCAAAGTGTCATTTCTTCAGTGTTGTCACATGAAAAGATATAATAAAATATTTACAAAAATGTGAGGGGTGTACTCACTTTTGTGAGATACTGTATGTGTTACACGGCCGCAAAGAAGTTAATACAGTTTGTCTTTAAATTTATTTGTATAGCCAACTTCAGTTAAGAAGCACAGTACAGAACAGACGGTATTTACATTTCTCATTCCATCACATATTCCATAAAAAAGAGAATTAGTCCTTGTTTCAGGACAGTGGGCGGAACCATGCGAATCATTCCTTCATTTTTCATCAGCCAAACACATATCCTGACCTGAACCAATGGTGTATAGTGCAAAATTAGGAGCAAGAGGGTGGGACTTTGAACGAAGCACGTGGTTGAAATTAATACAATGGTGGAAATTGAAATATTTAATATTCCGTAAATAACAAGATTACACACAAAATTTCCATATACAAATAGGAATACACATTAAACGTGGCGTCAATTCCTAAAACAGCAATAATAACATGGTTAAAAATGGGTAACATGATAGAGTTACAGAGTCCACCATATGTCACAGTTGGGTACAAAAATGTTGCAAGGTAACATCTGCATGGCCTATGACCTTACTGGTCCCTGTCACATGATGTGATTGTACGAATATATAAACATTAGAAATTGTTAAAGCTGTGGTTCACTGGAACATGACAATTGTTGGCTCGACGCGTTTCATGGCTTGGTGCTGGTCATCAGGAGCAAGCACGTGGTGTATCTGCAAATGGGAGATGAATAACTAGATAAATAACCTTGTATCAATAGAGGGGAGGAGAATGGAGATGGAGACCCCACCAATAGATCACTTACAAGTACCCTGTTTCCCCGAAAATAAGACCTAGCGTGATTGTCGGTGATGGCTGCAATATAAGCCCTACCTCCCAAATAAGCCCTAGTTAAAGTCCTTGTAGGTCTTATTTTCAGGGTAGGGCTTATTTTTGGGGAAACAGGGTAGGGCTTATTTGGGGGGTAGGGCTTATATTGCAGCCATCACTGACAATCACGCTAGGTCTTATTTTCAGGGAAACAGGGTATATATGCAACTGGAGGCGTAATGTCAAGGATGATGGACCACCAAAAGGCATCAGTGTCGGGAGCTGGAGAGGCTGGTCCAATGGCGACACAGATCACAGGCGGCAACTCCGGCGGACCCGGGCACACAGGGCATACCTACGGTGAACGTGTGACAATAAGAGTAGGAGGTTATTAGGCCAAATAAATGTAGAGCAAAATTGGTGTGAATGGGGGTGTGATGACAGTGAGGTCTGTGTCGTGTCTTGGGACTAATAATTACAGGGGAAGGGGAAAAAAAGTACTAGTGAGGGTGAATGAACAGGAGTGAGGGTGGCTAGCCATAGCGAAAGGTTGCCACCAAGACGCCTGAGGACAGGTATGGGGGGCAAATCAAACAAAGTGACTGCAAACTGTACAAAGATTACCTGGTGCTGGAGAAGGGGGAGAGAAGAGCCCTGGTCCAGGAGGGACATGAGATCTAGTGTGTGCAGGAGCCTCGTGTGACCAGGTCCGACCAGGGCAGCCACCCATAAATAAACACGTGCCGCCCCCAAAGTCACACGCACCAGTGCTGTGAACGGGAGGAGGCGCCAATGTTAATGTGTAATGTTATAGAGCCATGTATTCCAAGCTGCATACAGCTGTTTCAGGCTTTTTGGCCATCATCAGTGCAGTGCATGGAAACCATGTCTTCTATGACAGGGGTCTCTAGACCTAACAAAGGGGCAGTTCACTGTCCTTCAGAATTTAGAGGGGCTTGATTGTGGTCAGTGGGAGTAGAAAATGCCCCGGGTGTCTCTGCGCAATAAACAATATCTTAAGCCCCGTACACACAATCAGAATATCGTACAAAAAATACCGCTTTGGAAATGATCGTATAATAATCTGATTGTTAGTATACAGCTGTTGTCCAAAATTTTCCAAAGGGACAAACACGAAAAATTTTCCCGTACGATATTGATTGTACGGTTTTCTTTTAATCAGTACAGTTTTTATCCGAAAATACAACACAAATACACTACAAGACATGACATCACTTCCGAATTTGTATTCTGTCGTATGAAAATTTTCGTACTTAAATAGCCTATTTTTTTTTTTTAATATGGAGGCTAGCGTACAAAAAAAAAAAAAAAAAAGAACCAACAATCCTGATTGGTTGAAGTATACAGACTGGTTTATGTTGTGATAACAGGGTGGGCGTGCAAAGATGTACATTGGATTCCAGGACCCCTATCATGGGTGCTCTGAGAAGAGCGAATGACCATAAAAACGGCAGCGCGGCGCGTCTGTGTGGAAAATTACTGGTGCTGAGCTCTGCCTGGCTCTTCTGATGACTGAACAGTGAATGTGCTCCATTAACCTCTCTGTGTCCATCAGCACCACTAGTATTCTGAGCAATGCATTATGGGGCACGCTGGGAGCAAGACAGTTAAGCATTTATCTGTGCCAAGGTTCTTGCCACGTAAAACACATTGTTTTCGGAGGAATGTGGCTGCTCTGTTTCTATATGAATTATCTGCTTATTCTTCCACCTGAACAGTTAAGAAGGGAGGCTTGTTTTCAATTGGTAAGTGTAAGCTCTCTGCCTTGGCAGGCCCTGGGCCTCTAGATAAGCCAGAGAGCATGCTGGGAGTTGTAGTTCAACAGCAGCAAAAAACGTTAAAAACGTAGATCTATCTATCTATCTATCTATCTATCTATCTATCTATCTATCTATCTATCTATCTATCTATCTATCTATCTCTATCTATCCTTTTATCTATCTATCTATCTATAGAGGGAGAGATATATAGATATATATCTATATATCTAGATATATATATCTGTATATACACTATATTACCAAAAGTATTGGGACACCTGCCTTTACACGCACATGAATTTTAATGGCATCCCAGTCTTAGTCCGTAGGGTTCAATAATAAGTTGGCCCACCCTTTGCAGCTATAACACCTTCAACTCTTCTTGGAAGGCTGTCCACAAGGTTTAGGAGTGTGTCTATGGGAACGTTTGACCATTCTTCCAGAAGCACATTTGTGACTGATGTTGGACGAGAAGGCCTGGCTCGTAGTCTCCGCTCTAATTCATCCCAAAGGTGGTTGCATGCAAATAGGGTTGAGGTCAGGACTCTGTGCAGGCCAGTCAAGTTCCTCCACCCCAAACTCGCTCATTCATGTCTTTATGGACCTTGCTTTGTGCACCAAATCATTTGGTGGAGGGGGGATTATGGTGTGGGGTTGTTTTTCAGAGGTTGAGTTTGGCCTCTTAGTTCCAGTGAAGGGAACGCTTAAGGAGACAGCATACCAAGACATTTTGGACAATTTCATGCTCCCAACTTTCTGGGAACAGTTTTGGGATGGCCCCTTCCTGTTCCAACATGACTGCACACCAGTTCACAAAGCAAGGTCCATAAAGACATGGATGAGCGAGTTTTTGGGGTGGAGGAACTTGACTGGCCTGACCTCAACCAAACCACCTTTTGGGATGAATTAGAGGAGTGGAGACTGCAATCCAGGCCTTCTCATCCAACATCAGTGCCTGACCTCACAAATGCATTTCTGGAAGAATGGTCAAACATTCCCATAGACACACTCCTAAACCTTGTGGGCAGCCTTCCCAGAAGAGTTGAAGCTGTTATGGCTGTAAAGGGTGGGCCAACTCAATATTAAACCCTTAGTACAGACTTATGGCCCGTACACACGGTCGGATTTTCCGATGGAAAATGTGTGATAGGACCTTGTTGTCGGAAATTCCGACCGTGTGTGGGCTCCATCACACATTTTCCATCGGATTTTCCGACACACAAAGTTTGAGAGCAGGCTATAAAATTTTCCGACAACAAAATCCGCTGTCGGAAATTCCGATCGTGTGTACACAAATCCGACGCACAAAGTGCCACGCATGTTCAGAATAAATAAAGAGATGAAAGCTAATGGCTACTGCCCCGTTTATAGTCCCGACGTACGTGTTTTACGTCACCGCGTTCAGAACGATCGGATTTTCCGACAACTTTGTGTGACCGTGTGTATGCAAGACAAGTTTGAGCCAAAATCCGTCGGAAAAAATCCTAGGATTTTGTTGTCGGAATGTCCGATCAATGTCCGACCGTGTGTACGGGGCATAAGACTGGGACGCCATTAATGTTCATGTGCGTGTAAAGGTAGACATCCCAATACTTTTGGTAATATGGTGTGTGTGTGTGTATATATATATATATATATATATATATATACACACACACACACACACACACACACACACACACACATATATATATATATATATATATATATATATATATATATATATATATATATATATATATATATATATATATATATATATATATATATGTGTACACATACCAGCCCCCCATTTATATAAAACCAATCACTGTATATACACACACTGCCCCATAATATTTTATACATATATGAAAACCCAGGAATTTTCAGCATTTTAAATCTGCAGCTTTTAAAAAAATAAAAAACCTAGAGATCCTGCCATCCTTGTTCAGGCACTTCCTGTTATCAGGTGACAACATTATGTCCCTGTCTCCCAATGGTGTTCCTGTGTTGTCACTTTGTCACACAGCTTCTGATAGAGACTACAAGTGTCCAATTCAACACACATGACCCAGGCATGGTCCACTGTTGTCACCATCAGAAACCCCCCCCCCCCCCAATGGCGTGTACACACGAGCGGAATGTCCGACAGAAAAAGTCCGATGGTAGCTTTTCATCGTATATTCCGATCATGTGTGTGCCCCATTGGACTTTTTATGTAGAAAATTCTGGCGGACCTAGAAAGAGAACATGTTCTATCGGGAAATCTGATCGTCTGTATGCTGTTCCGACGGACGAAAAACAACGCATGCTCTGAAGCAAGTACGAGACGGAAGCTGTTGGCTACTGGCTATTGAACTTCCGTTTTCTAGTCCCGTCGTACGTGTTGTACGTCACCGCGTTCTAGACGGTCGGAATTTGGTGTGACCGTGTGTACGCAAGACAGCTTGACCGGAATTCCGTCGGAAAAACCTTCAGAGTTTATTCCGATGGGAAAACCGGTCGTGTGTACAGAGCATTAGGAATGCCATGTAATGCTGGAGTACATGAAGACAGGTGGCTGCAGGAGATCAACAGATTTAAGAAAGGGGGAAAAGTAAAAAAAAAAGTTTTTTTATGACTTATGCTTTAGTAAACGAAATATTTAGTTAGGGTTCATATCTACTTAGTTTTCAGTGCCTGGACATACTATTGGTGGGTATATTTGTAGGTGATGCAGCATTATCGCACTACGCCCATCCTCATCGTTCCATACACCATCTTACCGAAGAACCCCCCAAGGTGTTAATGCAACAGATTCTTTCCTGGACGAATTCCCAGGGACTTTGTGACACGTTGGTGACACTTTGTCTTCCCAGCAGCAAAAGAACAAATCCTCCCAGGTCATGAATCTCATGATTTTCTATAGGAATGGACGGGACTGGGTGTGTGTGGGAGGTGAAGGGGGTCAGGGGTCACTGTGGCTTCACAGGTCATCTGGAAAGAAAATCTTTAGAAAGTGTCCCTCTTCATCACTGTCCACAAAGCGCGCTGCCAGCAGGAGACTGGCACGGCCCTTCAGTCCCTCCTGAGCTCGGGTACTGTCCAGCATCTGGAAGGCAGGAACAGACGACCATTGTGTGTTGGGGACAGGCCTTTGTGCTTGCCACAGCTGTGCGTGAAAGTCGCAGAAAAGAGAAGGGTGGAGCAGAGGAAAAAAATTTAAAGAAAGAAAACTTCAGCGGCAGCAAATCTGTAACCAATCTTTAAAGATGGACAAGAAGATGGGGATCAGAAGGGTCATTACTGTGCTATTATGGAAAACTGTAAAGGGGAATATACACTGCAAAAAGGTTCTAGATCACTAATGGCATCCCACTAGATCAGTGGTCTTCAAACTGCAGCCCGGGTGCCAGATGTGGCTCTTTGCTTGCCTTTATCTGGTCCTTGGGGCACGTTTCCTCCCAGTGACACCAACAATGGGGCACAATTCTCGTTACTGACATTAATAATGGGGCATTATTTGGCCCATTAACACCAACGATGGAGCACTATTATTCAAACTGACAGCAATAATGGGGAGGCATTCCTCCCACTGATACCAATAGTGGGTCACTAGCCCTCCCACTGATACCAATAGTGGGTCACTATTCCTCCCACTGACACCAACGAGGGGGCGCCATTCCTCCCACTGATACCAATCATGGGGCACTATTCCTCCCACTGATAGCAATAATGGGGCACTATTCCTCCCACTGATACCAATGAGGGGGCACCATTCCTCCCAATGATCCAATAATTGGGAGGTATTCCTCCCACTGATACCAATGGTGGGTCACTAGCCTTCCCACTGATACCAATAGTGGGTCACTATTCCTCCCACTGACACCAACGAGGGGCACCATTTCCCCCACTGATACCTATGATAGGGCACTATTCCACCCACTGATACCAATAATAGGGCACTATTCCACCCACTGATACCAATAATAGGGCACTATTCCTTCCACTGATATCAACAAGGGGGTACCATTCCTCCCACTGATACCAATGATGGGGCACTATTCCTCCCACTGATACCAATAATGGGGCACTCTTCCTCCCACTGATACCAATGAGGGGGCAATATTCCTCCCAATGATCCAATAATGGGGAGGTATTCCTCCCACTGATACCAATGGTGGGTCACTAGCCTTCCCACTGATACCAATAGTGGGTCACTATTCCTCCCACTGACACCAATAATAGGGCACTATTCCTCCCACTGATATCAACAAGGGGGCACCATTTCTCTCACTGATACCTATGATGGGGCACTATTCCTCCCACTGATACCAATAATAGGGCACTATTCCTTCCACTGATATCAACAAGGGGGTACCATTCCTCTCACTGATACCAATCATAGGGCACTATTCCTCCCACTGATACCAATAATGGGGCACTATTCCTCCCACTGATACCAACGAGGGGGCACTATTCCTCCCACTGATTCCAAAGATGCATTGTTTTTTCCAGCTGCCTCCAGGACCATTTCTACTCCCACTGGCCACAGGCCGAGCCCCCCTAAAGTCATAAGGATAGTAAACTGGCCCTTTGTTTAGAAAGTTTGGAGACCCCTGCACTGGACCATGGAAGAGCACCTGTCAGGGCTGGCTGCATGGAGGGATTTATGCACAGGCAACATAGCTGGTGGCCCAGGGCTGCAGGGTTGCCAGGGGCAGCACACAGTCACCAACAAATCATATTGTAGACTCCTGTGTATAATAAGACTGATAGCTTGCCTGCCAGCACAATGCAGCCAGATTCTCGTTTTTACTACACAGATTCTATAATATTCTATTTACAGATTGTAGATCTTCGTTAGTTGGCTTGTATGTACTTATATTGTATCCACTTTGAGTTCAAACTGCTGGCAGAACACGGTCACAATTTGTCCTGCCTTTCTAAGAGTCAGTTTTAGGTTGGCACAAAGTGGATAAACTTTCCCTTTAAGCCCCTACACCACCACTCACAGTGTGTCTTATGTGGATATGATATCCTTTCTTGTTAATGTGATACTAAAGCTAGCTAGTTGACTGGAGTAGGAGGTGGGTGGCACAAGACAGTCGGCCTAACAGGACAGAGAGTGTAAATCTGACCCTGACAACATGGGCACAGGGTACTGTCCTTGGGGAAAGTGAGGTGCATCATGGCGTTGTGGATACCTTTTTGGAGGTACATATTTAAGGGAATTGCCCTTTTATTTTTTATTTTTATTATGACTTAGTCATACATGTTAAATCATACCCACATAGCCACACCCAAGTCATAAAGTCATACATACAGCAAAGTCAAAATAGAGGACTACATACCCCTCTAAAACTTTCCCCCCAGTTGATATCTCTTTTAACAACATTCACAGATATATTTGTAAAATTTAAATGATATCTAAGGACAAATCCTTTTTTTAGTTTTGGATAGAGTAAGAAATTGTTAAACCCGAGGTTTTTTTTTCTGCTGTTTGTGCACTTTATGCAAGGGAGGTGCAGAGATGATCAGTGACAGAGGTGTGAGGTAATCAAAGTGAGAGGGTCATGTTGTTGTGCCAAAGTGATAAATGTACATATGGTGCAGAGGTGAGCAGCGCAAGAGCTTCGCAGGGATAGGGGGGGTTTAGGAGAAGCATATGATAGGGTTGCAGGTGGTGCAGAAGTGATCATTGTAAGAGGGGTGCAGGGAGGTGCAGAGGTGATCAGCTTAAGAGACGTGCACAGGTATACAGAGATGTTCAGTGTAGGAGGGGTATGGGGGGGGGGTTGCAGAGGTGATCAGTGTTAGAGAGGTGCACAGGGGTATAGAGGTGGTCAGTGTAAAAGGGGTATGGGGGGTGGTGCACAAGTGATCAATAGAAGAGGTGCAAGGGATGCAGAGGTGATCCGTGTAAGAGGGGGCAGAGGTAATTGGTGTATTGGGGGTGCAAGGGTTGCAGAGGTCATCGGTGTAAGATGGACGCAGAATTGACCAGTGTAATAAGAGTGCAGGGGATGCAGAGGTGATCAGTGTAAGAGGGGTATGGGGGGGTACAGAGGTAGTCAGTGTAAGAGGGGTATGGGGGGTACAGAGGTGGTCAGTGTAAGAGGGGTATGAGGGGGTGCACAGTTGATCAATTTAAGAGGTGCAGGGGGATGCAGAGGTGATCAGTGTAAGAGGGGTGCAAGGAATGCAGAGGTGATCAGTGTAAAAAGGGGTGCAAGGAATGCAGAGGTGATAAGTGTAAAATGGGTGCAGAGGTAATTGGTGTAAGAGAGGGACAAGGGTTGCAGTGGTGATCAGTTTAAGATGGATGTAGTAGTGATCAATGGAAGAGGGGTACAGGTAGGGCTGGTCAACTGTCCAGGATTCACCCGGGCAGTCCGGGTTTTGAAACAAGTGTCTGGGTTTTGGTCCACATGAAACCCAGACACACTATTCAGACAGGAATGTGGCTCGGGACAGGGCCTGACAGGAGGATCAGGGGGCACTATGTACGCCACATTACTATTTTCTCTTTGAAGTGCCCAAAGGTGTCCCAGGTCGGTTACAATCCTATAGTGTAGACTTAAAGAAAAAAAAAAAATTACTGTGTGCTTCCAAAGTGTTCGGGTTTAGCTTGAAGAAAAAATGGCAACGCTAGGTACAGGAGATGCAGAATTAATCAGTGTAAGAGGAGTGTAGTGGATGCAGAGGTGATCAGTGTAAGAGGGGTGGGAGGGTGGGGGCAGTAGTGATCAGTGTTAGAGGGGCACGGGCGTTCAGAGGTAATCAGTGAATGAGAAGCGCAGAGGTGAACAGTTTAAGATGGGTAAAAGAAGTGAGCAGTAATAAAAAAAAGGGGTATTGAGGTAAGTGGTGGACAAGAGGTGCAGAGATGAGCGGTGGAGTCCCTTATATTATAATGAAGCTCTTCTTCAGGTAGACTCAGGCAAAGTGTTATCTCTCTGCCTATATCTGGTGTGCAGAAAAAAAGTTAGAGCTTTTGAAAATGATTGTGCTGAGGTTGAGATGTGCCTGTGATGCTCTGGTTCTGACACAGTAATTATGTCATATTTGGGGGGTACAAACGCAGTGGCACAAGTTTTGTAAACAGCAAGTAGGCTCAGGTTCTAGTTAACTTTGCCCCTCTGATCCCCTTCTACTGTCAGTGTAATGTGACCATCCCAAACACTTAGGGCATGGCCTACATGTGGCGCACCATTGTTCTCCTTGAAGCGTTCTTTGAAGGGGTACCCCAAATATTTTCCAGTCTTATTGGAATGACACTCGGGAATCCTGGAGCAGTTGGGGCCTTTAAACCCTGTCGTGGGACAAGCTTATTCCGGCAGTGAGCTGGAGCTTTGTTTTTGTACCAGTTACGGACTGTTTTCTTTATTTAATGCTGAAGATAAGCTACCTGGTTTGACTTTTTTTTAAGAATTGTTTTAACAAAGATGGCTTGACATATTAAGGACATACCTACAGTCTCTTTTTTCCCAACCCGTTATAAATAATCTCCAAACGCCTCCACTTCCCCCACAAATGACGTGACAAGGTTTTTGGAGTAAAATGGCCTTCTGGCCTTTTATTAACAATTAACGTAATTTAAATAAATAACATTTTAAATAACCATAAACCAACTTCTCTATATGCTTTGGGGGTCTTCAAGGGCAACGACACACCACTTGGTCACTGTGACCAACTTCTTTTAAACTTTGGGCCTCCAGTCGCAAGCCACCAACTCAGAGACTTCGCAGTGACCTACATTTTACCCCTTCTTGGTTAACCCCTCGTTAACCAGAAGGTACCCCTGAGAACCCCATACCACAGATGGGTCCCAACCATGTTATATATACCAGCCATCTATTCTTCCTCCAAAGACCCCACCACTGATGGGCTGTCCTGACAGCCCACCCTGAATACAAACCAAAACTTCAGGAGGGTGGGTGGGAATCTCTTTCTCCTCCGCTCTAGACTGACGTCACTTCCCCCATTCTCCTCCACTTACTTTCTTCCGGCGCCTCCCGGCTCCAGACCACCCCCACTTTCTTAAAGGGGACAACCTCTACCTTATCTCCTTGCCTGTATTCTGTCCAGCCCTGTCATGCTGTTCCTCCGTCCATCCCCTTTTGTTCTTTACTACGGGACTCCCTGCCTAGTGATCCAGACCTCCAAAGTATCACAACAGCCATTGTTATTTGTCTTTGTATGGCTTTGCTGACTCTTTGTTACTTCCCAGGACCCAAGAAGAGATTTATTACCAATTTTATCATTTGGATAGTGTTTTCCAGTGCATAGTTAAATGTTTTGTTTAGCTGTGTCACAGTACAGTCTCCTGTATGGTTGATAATATAGAACAAATGTGACATTTATAGTTTAATGGGCTTTTTATTTTCAGTGAAGGTTTGGGTACATTATGTACATTGTATGTTAGCTATTTATACTAGTAGCGACTTTGCACTAAACCACTTTTTGTTTAAGTTTACTTAGAATATATGTAAAATGTATAATTATAGGGTTTCATCTAATAGATATTATTCAGGTCTGTGTACAGATCTTCTCTATTACGGTATAGTGTGCAGAGAACGAGCTGTCCTCTGTTCTAGGCCATTTTCTCTTATGTGTTAGCGTGACTAGCCCACTGTCACGAAGAGCTGAGATCAGCAATAAACACAGCGGAAGGCCACGTGAGAGAGGGAGATGCACTTCGTTAAAATTTAGTTGGAAGTCTTCATAAAGATTTAAGATGGCAAAGCATCAGGAGTATGAAGAGTCAAATCCGCGAAAAGTACTGTCATGCTGACATGTCCAGCTACAGTATGACCATGTATATTATGTAACTGAGCCTTAAGTGCATGCACTGCCCTAGGTCAGAAAATTGGGATTTTCATCCACAATGTCATGCAGGATCAGGTGAGTGGAAGACAAACAGGGGGTTTCGGGATAAGAAAAGGTACAATATAGAGTAAGTGTAACCTCAAATGTGCAGTTATACTTTACCAATCTCTTTCTCTCTCATCTTATGTCTCTTTCCCTGTCATTGCAGCAAAGAAACCATCATTTTTTCCTTTTCTCCTCCACTCCTTTCCCATGTTCTCATTCTTCCTCTCCTCTCATTATTTACATTTATCTCCCCTCTGTTCCCTCCTCTCCTATGCTCTTGTTCCTTTTCTCCTCTGCTCACCTACACCTATCTCATCTGTTCCCTTCTCTCCTCTCTGCTGCTTTCTTATATTCTGCTCTCCCACATTCTTGTTCTTTCTCTCCTCTGCCCACCTACACTTATCTCCATTTCTCTTCTACCTTCATCTCCTCTCTTTTGCTTTCTTCTACTCTTCTTTCCTATGCTCTCATTCCTTTTCTCCTCTGTTCATCTACACTTAGCTCCATTTCTCTGTTCCCTCTCCTCAGAATCCTCTCTGTTGCTTTCTTATACTCTCCTCTTCCATGTCCTTGTTTCTTCTCTCCTTTGCTCACCTACACTTACAGTATTTCCACTCCTCTCCTACTGTACCTTCTCTCATCTGCTTTCTCCCACGTCCACTCTCTTTTCCTATGTCCTTGTTCCTTCTCTCCTTTGCTAACCTACACTCATCTTCACTCATCGTCTACCACCTCTCCTCTCCTGATTTCTTCCACTCTCCCCTCTCTTGTTCTTGTTTCTTTTCTCCCCTGCTCCCTCCTCTCCTCTGCTTTCTTCCAATTTCCTCTCCCATGCTCTTGTTCCTTCTCTCCTCACTTACATTTCTCTCTCCTCCTCTGCTCTCTTCTCACCTATTCTCTGCTTTCCTCCACTCACCTCTCCCATGTTCTCCTTTCTTCTCTCCTCTCCTCACCTAAACATATCTCCACTCATCTTCTACCTCCTCTATTGTCCTCTGCTTTCTTCCACTCTCCTCTCCCATGCTCTCCTTATTTCTCTCCTCTCCTTACTTAGATTTATCTCCAGTCATCTTCTATCCTTTCTCCTTTCCTTTTCTTTTTTCCATTCTCCTCTCCCTTCTTTTCTCCTCTGCTCACCTACACTTATCCCCTCTCCTCCGTTCCCTCCTCTCCTCTGCTTTCTTTCACTTTCCTCTCCCATGCTCTTGTTCCTTCTCTCCTCGCCTACATTTTTCTCCCCTCCTCTGCTCTAGGGATGAGCTCGATGTTCGGGTCGAACATAAGTTTGACTCGAACATTGGGTGTTCGCCCATTCGCAGAACAGCGAACATTATGGGGCATGTGTGGCAAATATGAGCCCCGCGGAACGCCCCATAATGTACTGCGAGATCACAGTGCATTGCTGTATGATAATTGGCCAAAGCATGCACCTGACCTGCATGCTTTGGCCAATCACAGCGCGTGTTGCTGAGAGAGACATAATTGGCCAAAGGCAGGGTGCCTTTGGCCAATCATGGCTCAGGGGGACTAAGTCCACGCCCCACACTATATAAGGCTGCTTACATAGCAGCTGTGTGTAGTGTTGTTGGCGTGGACAGAGAGATAGCTGGCAGGTTATTCAGTCATTGGCAGTTAATATATATGTATATATATATATATATATATATATATATATATATATATGTATATATATATATATATATATAGTGTATAGTGTATATATATAGTATATAGTGTATATATATATATATATATATATATATATATATATATATATATACACTCTGCATTTAGCATAGACTAAATATTCAGGCAGTGTAATAATATATATATACAGTCTAGTATATATATATATATATATATATATATATATATATATATATATATATATATATATATATATATATATAACCTGCATTCAGTGTAGCCTATATCTATCTATCTATATCTATAGCCTATATCTAACTGCCTGAATATTTAGTCTATGCTAAATGCAGAGTGTGTATATATATATATACATATACATATATATATATATATATATATATATATATATATATATACATATACATATATATATATATATATATATATATATACACTCTGCATTTAGCATAGACTAAATATTCAGGCAGTGTAATAATATATATATACAGTCTAGTATATATATATATATATATATAACCTGCATTCAGTGTAGCCTATATCTACAGTGCATTCAGCAGTGTACAGTATATAATACACTTCAGACAGTGTATATATAAATATATATATATATATATATATATATATATAATATATACTCTGCATTCAGTGTAGCGTATATATATAGTGCATTCGGTGGTGTATACTTTCTAATACACTTCAGGCGGTGTATACAGTATCTAATACAGTGTGTACAGTTTCTACTACACTTCAAGTGGTGTGCACAGTATATAATACAGTGTAGTGGTGTTGCAAAACAAAAAATACATCATGTCCGGAAGGCCCCCAAGGAAAGGCAGACGCTCACAGGCCACTTAAAGAGGGCAAGCAGCCTCTGTGTCTACAGTCAACAGTGGTGGTCGTGGACATGGTGTATCCTCTGCAGGTGGCCGTGGGGCATGCTTGTCCTTTTTTTCTGCTTCCGGCCGTGTTATTGAGCCACAACATGCAAAAAAGTTGGTGGAGTGGATAACAAAGCCATCCTAATCCTCCCCCTCCTCTGTCACCCAGGCTCAGAGTAGTTTGCCTTCCAACACAGCTGCCAAAGTGGCCTATTCCACCGGCTCCATGTCCACAGTCACTCCTTACATAGCCCCACCTAATGCACAGAGGAGTCCCCACAATTATTCAACCACAGTGTCGGTTACATGCTGCTGGAGGATGCGCAGCCATTTGAAAGCTCCGATGTTGGTTCCCAGGTTGAGGAAGGGAGTAACGTGAGCCTAGAGAGAGGGGGTGATATAGAAGGACAAGAAACTGGCAGTCGTGTTCCCCCAGTTGCAGCATACTGCCAAGTTTGCTCCAGTGACAAGGAGGGAGGGGATGATGAAGTCACTGACTGTACTTGGGTGCCTGAGAGAAGAGAGGAGGAGGAGAAGGCACAACTCCAAAGAGGCAGGATGTTCTCTAGGGGGCAGCTTAAGGGCAGCCACCCTATTGCATCACACCGCAGAGCTCCACAGGTGCAGGGCGCTGCTGACTCCCTGTTGACTTGTAAAAACTCCTTGGTGTGGGCCTTTTTTGACACGTGTGCAGCAGATTGCACCATTGCTGTTTGCAACCTATGTATGAAGCAGATCAAGCATTGCCAGAACTGCAGCCGCTTGGGCACCACATGCTTGACCAGACATATGTTGACCTGCCATGCAGTCCGTTGGCAACGGCATTTGAAAGACCCACATCAAAGAAAAAGGCAGAATTTTCCTTGCTCCTCATCTGGGATCTCCAACCCTACTATACCTCCAGTCCTCTCAAAAACCTGCACTGAGAGGAATGAAGGTATAGCAATAGGTATCCCAAGTACTTGCACCCAATCTGCTAGCAGTACACCACCAATTGATTTTAGCAGGCAAATTTCCCTACCCCAGTTGCTGAACCGTAAAAAGAAATTTGGTCCCAGCCATCCACATGCTCAGCTTCTAAATTCTAGCTTGGCCAAATTGCTAGCACTGCAACTGCTGCCTTTTCAGCTGGTAGACTCTGCCCCCTTTCATGAATTTGTGGAATGTGCTGTACCTCAGTGGCAGGTTCCAAAATGCCATTTCTTTTCACGGAAGGCCATTCCGGCTCTCTACCGGCATGTGGAAGGCAATGTTTTGGCCTTGTTGGACAGGGCGATCAGCAGTAAGGTTCATATTACCACTTACTCATGATCCAGCAGGCATGGCCAGGGACATTACCTTTCCTTCACGGCGCACTGGGTAACTCTGCTGGCAGCTGGGAAGGATGCAGGACAGGGTTCAGTGTTGTTGGAGCTTGTTCCGCCATCACGCCTCCAAAATGCTAGTGGTGATTCTGCCACAGCTCTCTCCTCCACCCCCTCCTTTTCTTCTTCCTTTATGGCCTCTTCTGCAGATTTGTCCTCTGAACCAGCAGTGCTCCGTAAGCCTTCAAGGGGCTACGCAAGCAGTCAGGTTAAAAGATGCCATGCAGTGCTTGAGTTGGTCTGCCTAGGGGACAGGAGTCACACTGGGGCAGAGATTCTTTCAGCTCTGGAGTGGCAAGCTCAGAGGTGGTTGACGCCATGCCAGCTTCAGACAGGAATGATTGTATACGACAATGGCACCAACCTTCTCTCTGCCCTCCAACAGGGACACTTGACCCATGTTCCATCTTTAGGACACGTCCTGAATTTGGTGGTGCAGCGTTTCTTGATCAGGTACCCAAGCTTACAAGATCTCCTGAGGCAGGCCAGAAAAGTCTGTGGTCATTTCCGCCGGTCATACAATGCCAGTCCTCGGCTGGCTGACATTCAAAGGGAATGCAACCTGCCCAACAAACCGCCTTATTTGTGACATGCCCACCAGGTGGAACTCAACGTTGGCAATGCTGCAGTGGCTGCACACACAGCAGAGGGCCATCAATGAATACCTGTGAAAGTATGGCACCAGGACAGGGTCAGGGGGGCTTGGCTTCTTTTCGCCACGCCAGTGGATACTGATCAAGGATGCATGCACTGTCCTGTCACCATTTGAGGAGGCCACAAGTATGGTGAGCAGTGACAATGCATGCATCAGTGACACTGTCCCTATAGTCTAAGAAGAAGAGGAGGAGGAGGATTGTGTCAGCATGGATGTAGAGGATAACACTCAGCAGCAGTCTTCAAAGGTTGGTTTTCAGTCCCCAGAAACCCAAGGAGTTGTACGTGGCTGGGAGAAGGTAGTTACGGATAACAGGATCCTTAGTGACCCAGAGGACTCAAAATCGAATGCCTCTGCAAACTTACGTTGCGTGGCCTCCCTGATTCTGCAAAGCCTGCGAAAGGACCCTAGGATTTGTGGTATCAAGGAGAGGGATCATTACTGGCTGGCAACCCTTTTTGATCCACGTTACAAGGGTAAAGTTGCAGAACTCATCCTGCCTTCGCAGAGGGAGCAGAGAATGAAACATCTTCAGGAGGCCTTGAAGAAAGGTTTGTGTAGCGCATTTCCAGACCCTGGGAGGTTACCATTTCCTGGTGCTGGGCAACGTGTTGCTGAGGCTTCGTTCAGTCAGAGGAAGAGTGGTGGAGAAGGTGGCCGGCTGACCGATGCCTTTAACCACTTGCTTACTGGGCACTTAAACCCCCCCTCCTGCCCAGACCAATTTTCAGCTTTCAGTGCTGACGCACTTTGAATGACAATTGCGCGGTCATACAACACTGTACCCAAATGAAACTTTTATCATTTTTTTCCCACAAATAGAGCTTTCTTTTGGTGGTATTTAATCACAGCTGGGATTTTTATTTTTTGCTAAACAAACAAAAAAATATGGACAATTTTGAAAAAAAAAATCATGTTTAATAGTTTGTTATAAAATTTTGCAAAAAGGTAATTTTCTCCTTCATTGATACAGTGGGGACGGAAAGTATTCAGACCCCCTTAAATTTTCCAGTCTTTGTTATATTGCAGCCATTTGCTAAAATCATTTAAGTTCATTTTATTCCTCATTAATGTACACACAGCACCCCATATTGACAGAAAAACACAGAATTGTTGACATTTTTGCAGATTTATTAAAAAAGAAAAACTGAAATATCACATGGTCCTAAGTATTCAGACCCTTTGCTGCGACATTCATATATTTAACTCAGGTGCTGTCCATTTCTTCTGATCATCCTTGAGATGGTTCTACACCTTCATTTGAGTCCAGCTGTGTTTGATTATACTGATTGGACTTGATTAGGAAAGCCACACACCTGTCTATATAAGACCTTACAGCTCACAGTCCATGTCAGAGCAAATGAGAATCATGAGGTCAAAGGAACTGCCTGAAGAGCTCAGAGACAGAATTGTGGCAAGACACAGATCTGGCCAAGGTTACTAAAAAATTTCTGCTGCACTTAAGGTTCCTAAGAGCACAGTGGCCTCCATAATCCTTAAATGGAAGACGTTTGGAACGAACAGAACCCTTCCTAGAGCTGGCCATCCGGCCAAACTGAGCTATTGGGGGAGAAGAGCCTTGGTGAGAGAGGTAAAGAAGAACCCAAAGATCACTGTGGCTGAGCTCCAGAGATGCAGTCGGGAGATGGGAGAAATTTGTAGAAAGTCAACCATCACTGCAGCCCTCCACCAGTCGGGGCTTTATGGCAGAGTGGCCCAATGGAAGCCTCTCCTCAGTGCAAGACACATGAAAGCAGCCCAGATGGAGTTTGCTAAAAAAACACCTGAAGGACTCCAAGATGGTGAGAAATAAGATTCTTTGGTCTCATGAGACCAAGACAGAAATTTATGGCCTTAATTTTAAGTGGTATGTGTGGAGAAAACCAGGCACTGCTCATCACCTGTCCAATACAGTCCCAACAGTGAAGCATGGTGGTGGCAGCATCATGCTGTGGGGGTGTTTTTCAGCTGCAGGCACAGGGCGACGGGTTGCAATCGAGGTAAAAATGAATGCGGCCAAGTACCGGGATATCCTGGACGAAAACCTTCTCCAGAGTGCTCAGGACCTGAGACTGGGCCGAAGGTTTACCTTCCAACAAGACAATGACCCTAAGCACACAGCTAAACTAATGAAGGAGTGACTTCACAACAACTCCGTGACTGTTCTTGAATGGCCCAGCCAGAGCCCTGACTTAAACCCAATTAAGCATCTCTGGAGAGACCTAATAATGGCTGTCCACCAACGTTTACCATCCAACCTGACAGAACTGGAGAGGATCTGCAAGGAGGAATGGCAGAGGATCCCCAAATCCAGGTGTGAAAAACTTGTTGCATCTTTCCCAAAAAGACTCATGGCTGTATTAGATCAAAAGGGTGCTTCTACTAAATACTGAGCAAAGGGTCTGAATACTTAGGACCATGTGATATTTCAGTTTTTCTTTTTTAATAAATCTGCAAAAATGTCAACAATTCTGTGTTTTTCTGTCAATATGGGGTGCTGTGTGTGCATTAATGAGGAAAAAAAATTAACTTAAATGATTTTAGCAAATGGCTGCAATATAACAAAGAGTGAAAAATTTAAGGGGGTCTGAATACTTTCCGTCCCCACTGTATGCGCTGATGAGGCGGCACTGGTGGGCACTGATAGGCACAGTTAAGGCGGCACTGATAGGCACAGATAACGTGGCACTGATGGGGACAGATAAGGCGGTACTGATGGGCACAGATAAGGCGGCACTGATGGCCACTGATAAGATGGCACTGATGATCCATGATGGGTGGCACGGATGGGTGACACGGATGGGTGGCACTGATAGGTACCACTGATAGATGGCACTGATGGGCACTGATAGGTGGCACTGATGAGCACTGATGGGCGGCACTGGTAGATGACAATGATGGGCACTGATAGGTGGCACTGATGTGCAGCACTGTTGTTGAGGCACTGATTGTGGGCACTGATGGGTGGCACTGTGGACACTGATGGGTGGCACTGTAGGCACTGATGGGTGGCGCTGGTGGGCACTGGTGGGCAGCACTGTTGCCTATTGCTAGGTGGCACTGGCAGGGGGCACAGGTGGGCAATGATGATCTGGCGGCAGCTTGCCGTGATCGGGACTGATGTCCCCCTCACAGCCGTCGATGATCAGAATTTTTTTTCCTCCTCACGCTGTCAGCGCGAGGAGAAAAAATAGCCGATTACCAGCTCTGTTGACATCACATGATCAGCTGTCATTGGCTGACAGCTGATCACAAGGTAAGGGGTCGGGATCGACCCCTTACTCCGATCTGTGATCCAGCGAGTCTCATAAACTCGCTGATCACAGAGCACGCTGTGCGCGCCCTGCAGGGGGCACGCAGGCCACTCCGGGACAGGACTACGTCAATAGACGTAGTCCCGGGCAAAGCAGGTCCGCGCTGTAGGTGTCATTCGGCTATAGCGCGGATCTGAACTGGTTAAACAATTTTTCAGTCCCCAGCGTCAAGGTTTGATCGGTTCAAGCAACCATTGCCAGCATTTGCATTATATGGTGCAGGAATATCTAGGGGCAAGAGCAGACCTTTCCAACAGAGCATTCACTGGGTTACTGGGTCTTGGGGATGGACCACTGGCCAGAACTTGCTTAATATGTGATGGAGCTACTGGCCTGTCCTGCATCCAGTGTGCTTTCTGAACACACATTCAGTGCTGCTGGAGGGTTTGTAACAGATCAAAGAGTGCGCCTGTCCACAGACTCCGTTGATAGGCTTCCATTTATAAAAATTAATCAGTTCTGGATCAGCAGCTATCAAGCACCTGATGCTGATGTAACTGATTGAATTTGCTATGGATTTGAGATCCCTTAAAGACTGCCTATGCTGCCTATCCTATTCCTCCTAAATCTTGATGATGCTAGCTTCCAACAATATTTTTGGTTTAGGACACCACCACCACCACCCAAGGCCCAATTTTTCTGCCCCTGTTTAACAGGGGCATGTAATTACAATTTTTGATATAATATTTCCCTGCAGGGCCTGTTCCTGCACCAACAAGTGTATCTGTGAGGGGTTACAGTGTTGTGGCACCACCACCACCCAAGGCCCAATTTTTCTGCCCCTGTTTAACAGGAAAAAAAGGAAAAACTGCGCTATACCAAACAAATATCAAAATCAAAAAAAAAAAAAAAAAAGCATAAAAATCAATAATGCATGTCAAAGTGGATGAAATGACAAATCCAGAACATATTATGGAAAAATATCATAATGAATGAATATACAAAATCATAAGTGCACAAAAGGGTTATGTGTAACCAAGTTCATGAGGTAAAAAAATCCAAAATTTCTTCTGTGAAAGTAAGAAAAAGTCCCCTCGATGTTTCTCAGTGAAACTAAATGTGCAAAGGCAGAAAATAAACACCGCTCACAGTGATCCTCCACCACATGAAATTCAAGCTTACCAGAGAGCAAGCAAATCAAGCTTGTTTGTGGACCCAGATCCAGGTGTCCAGCTAGTAATGAGGCTTCTCTGTGTGCAGCGTGACTGCAGACATGCAATGGATGGTACGCCAACCCAAACTGGTGTCCCCGGGCCCACCCGGTGCCTCGGCTTCAGCAGACGAGTGAACGCAAACTCCTCCTCCTCACACGGCCGCCGACCGCCGCTGCAGGAAGAGGCATTGATCAGCAGAGGGCACTCAGGGGCGAAGGCTGAATGAGACGCTCGGAAAGGTTCGGCAATTTCTGTTTACATTTACGTTTACAATTATTCCTGGTTTACATTGGAATTTGTTGCTAGACATGGCAACAAACTCTTGAAGTTTCTCTGATGTTTCGTTCTTGTGTTTCATCAGATAAGTAGTTGTGTACCTGGAATAAACATCAATGAAAGTCAGTAGATATCTGTTCCCTCCTTACGTGGGAGTTTTCATTGGACCACATACGTCACTGCCTATGAGCTGCAGGGGATGGGTAGTCTTTCTTTGAGATGCCTGTGGAAGGGGAGCACCTGTGGCTTTTGCTTCAATACAGCACTTGCACCACTTTGCAAGGTGCAGTGCTATTGTCAAATTTTCTGATAAGCCTCTCTTTATAATGTCCTGTATAGCTTCTGGACTTCTGTGCCTCAGCCGCCTGTGCCATAAGTGAATACATTTGCTGTGTAGTTCATCCGACTATATTGGCTTGCTGGTCTGTGGTGTTGAACCTGTATAGGTGATCATCCAGTTTTCCTTTTTAGAGGAATCGCTTATTTTTGTGAATTGTGCATTCATCACCCTGGAACTTAACTGTGAGACCGTTGTTTGAAAGACTTTTCATTGATAGAAGGCTGCCTTTTAGTTCTGGAACATACATCACTTTCTTTACAAGGATAGTGTGGTGACCTTGTGGTGTAATGCACTTCAAGAAACCCTGGCCTTTACCTTCAGAGGTGATGCTTTTCCCATTTGCTAGGAAAACTTTGTCTTTTGTAATCAATGTTTGTGAAAAAGGTCTCATCGCTACTCATGTGGCTATTCACCAGCCGCGTGGCTTGCCACTCTGTGTCACTTTAAAGGTGCCACTCCATGATATATTCTGCAGTTTCCTTTGTGATTGCTTTGACACTTTCCTTTGTGGATAGCTCTAGCTTTCGCTGCTCGGCATTCCATATAGAACAGTCCTTTTTTAAGTGACCAGTCCTTTTACAGCGATAACAGGCTCTGCTTTCTTTGTTGTGCTTTGTGCCTTTGTACATCTTAAGAGCTTTGTTTTCACGGTGCATATCATCTTTCCTTCTGACACTGGAATCTCTACCACCTTTGCACATCTAGAGAGTGACATTTTTGCCCATTCTTCTCTGCAAAATAGCTCTAGCTCTGTCAGATTAGATGGAGAGCGTCTGTGAACAACAATTTTCAAGTCTTGCTACAGATTCTCAATGGGATTTAGGTCTGGGCTTTGACTGGGCCATTCTAACACATGAATATGCTTAACCATTCCATTATAGCTCTGGCTGTATGTTTAGGGTCGTTGTCCTGCTGGAAGGTGAACCTCCATCCCAGTCTCAAGTCTTTTTCAAACTCTTATGCCCCGTACATACGGTCGGACATTCCAACAAAATCCATGTTTTTTTTCCGCCAGATGTTGGCTCAAACTTGTCTTGCATACACACAGTCACACAAATCTTGTCGGAAATTCCGAACGTCCAAAACGCAGTGAGGTACAATATGTACGATGAGCCGAGAAAAATGAAGTTCAATAGCCAGTGCGGCTCTTCTGCTTGATTCCGACCATGCATGGAACTTTGTGCATCGGAATTGTGTACACACGATTGGAATTTACGACAGCAGATTTTGTTGTCGGAAAATTTGAGATCCAGATCTCAAATTTTGTGTGATGGAAATTCCGAAGGAAAATGTCTGATGGAGCCCACACACGGTCTGAATTTCCAGCAACAAGCTTCCATCGAACATTTTCCGTCCGTGTGTACAGGGCATTACAGGTTCTAAGATTACCCTGTATTTGGCTCCATCCATATTCCCATCAACTCTGACCAGCCTACCTGTCCCTGCTGAAGAAAAGCATCCCCACAACATGATGCTGCCACCACCATGTTTCACGGTGGGGATGGTGTGTTCAGGCTGATGTGCAGTGTTAGTTTTCCGCCACACAAAGTGTTTTGCTTTTAGGCCAAAAAGTTCAATTTTGGTCTCCTCTGACCAGAGCACCTTCTTCCACATTTGGTTTGTTGTGTCCCCCACATGGCTTCTCACAAACTGCAAATGGGACTTCTTATGGCTTTCTTTCAACAATGGCTTTCTTCTTGCCACTCTTCCATAAAGGCCAGATTTGTGGAGAGCACGACTAATAGTTGTCCTGTGGACAGATTCTCCCACCTGAGCTGTGGATCTCTGCAGCTCCTCCAGAGTCACCATGGACCTCTTGGCTGTTTCTCTGATTAATGCTCTCCTTGCCCGGCCTGTCAGTTTAGGTGGATGGCCATGTCTTGGTGGGTTTGCAGTTGTACCATACTCTTTTCATTTTTGGATAATGGATTGAACAGTGCTCCGTGAGATGTTCAAAGCTTGGGATATTTTTTTATAACCTAACCCTGCTTTAAACTTCTCCACAACTTTATCCCTGACCTGTCTGGTGTGTTCCTTGGCCTTCCTAATGCTATTTGTTCACTAAGGTTCTCTAACACACCTCTGAGGGCTTCACAGGACAGCTGTATTTATAGTGAGATTAAATTGCACACAGGTGGACTCTATTTTCTAATTAGGTGACTTCTGAAGGCAATTGGTTCCACTAGATTTTAGTAGGGGGTATCATAGTAAAGGGGGCTGAATACAAATCCTCGCTACACTTTTCAGATATTTATTTGCAAAAATTGAAAATCATTTATTTCCCTTCCACTTCAGAATTATGTTCCACTTTGTGTTGGTCTATCACATAATATCCCAATAAAATACATTTACGTTTTTGGTTGTAACATGACCAAATATTGAAATTTCAGGGGTATGAATACTTTTTCAAGGCACTGTATTTACTAAAATAATTAAATGTCCATGTTCTGTGTACTGTAGAAGACCAGATATAGTGAATGCAGGGTCCTAGGTTTAAGTATCCGTATAGCTCACAATAGAGGCAAATACAGTAATGAAGGGTCTGGCGTGTCCTTCGAATAGCATGTCATTCCAATTCTGCGACGTTTCCGGTCAATCTGATCCTTTTTCCATCTGGAGTCACAAATGATTGAAGTAAGAATATTAAAGTATTGTTTGGAGACAGCTTGGTAGAAGCAAAGCCTTTCTGAAAGAATATGGAGGCTTCCATTGGCGACCTTTCCTTCTGAAAATACTAGTTGCCTGGCTGTCATCATGATCCAGTGATTGGAATACTTTCTGGGTCACTGATCCAGAACACGTATGCGGATCAGGAGTTCTGACCTGACTCTTATTTTCTGAACCGGCCTGCGTAATCCAAGCCTGGGACTCAGAAATGACTTCAGCCTAACAGCCAGGCAACTAAAATGGGGTCGAGGCTCAATATTTGATGTAAAGTTGACCTTTCAATAACTTTACGAGTCTGCATTAGAGGCTGATCATTGTCAGACATTTGTAAACACAGCCAAGAGCTGTGACATCTCAGTCCAGGACACGGATGCTGTCCTTAGACTGAAGGCACTGGCCTCCTGGGGAGGAAAGGAGATAAAAGCTAATCATTGTAGAAGATCTTTGAACAGAGCCAAGGAATGCACAGGCAACAGAATTTATACGGCTGTGTCATCTCTGAGTCAGTATCTCAATCCAAGACGTAGATGCTGTCCTAAACATATATGGCGCTGGCCTTCTGGGGAAGAAAGAAGATAAAAACTGATCATTAGAAGGCATTTGTGAGCACAAAAAAAACGCAGAGGCACCAGACTTTACATGGTTTTGTCATCTCTGAACCAGCATGCCAGTCCAGAAAATAGATGATGACCTTGGGTGATGCCTGAACAAAAATGGCTCCATCATTCCAGAGAGAAAAGCAGAGGGAATCATTCTTAGAGGTAATACCTGACTTTAGGTGGTACACTTGCACACTGATCATCATGTATGCACTTACGGGTGAAATATTTCATCGGATGGTAGCTCCACTTTAACCGCTTCACCCCCGGAAGATTTTTACCCCCTTCCTGACCAGAGCACTTTTTGCGATTTGGCACTGCGCCGCTTTAACTGACAATTGCGCGGTCGTGCGACGTTGCACCCAAACAAAATTGACGTCCTTTTTTTCTCACAAAGCGTTCTTTTGGTGGTATTTGATCACCTCTGTGGTTTTTATTTTTAGCGCTATAAACAAAAAAAGAGCGACAATTTGGAAAAAAAACGCAATATTTTTTACTTTTTGTTATAATAATTATTCCCCAAAGTATATAAAAAAACAATTTTTTTCTTCAGTTTAGGCCGATACGTATTCTACATATTTTTGGTAAAAAAATTGCAATAAGCATATATTGATTGGTTTGCGCAAAAGTTATAGCGTCTACAAAATAGGGGATAGTTCTTTGGTATTTTTATTATTCATTTTTTTTTGCTATACAAATAGGAAAAATTGTAGCAGCGCTAAATTTAGCGCTGCTTCAATTTTTCTTATTTATTCTATGTGTGCATCTCACTTCTAGTGGCTGCTTATGGGTATTTATTTTAGCTATGTTTTAGTAGCGCGGTATTTTCTATTGATTATTATTGCTATAAAAATTGATTACTGTAAAAATGTCACTGGCAGGGAAGGGGCTAACACTACGGGGCGATCAAGGGGTTAATTGTGTTCCCTGGGAGGTTATTCTAACTGAAGGGGGAGGGGACTGTGTAGGGGAGATGACAGATCGCTGTTCATACTCTGTATGAACAGACGATCTGTCTCTTCTCCCCTCAGAGAACCGGAAACTGTGTTTACACACACAGATCCCAGTTCTCTGTATGTCAGCCGCGGTGGCGGGAGCATGGCAGGGATTGTGACTGCTGGGCACTCGCATCTGCTCCTGGGAGCGAGCAGCGGGTGCACACCCCCTAGTGGCCACAGGGCGAGGCGACGTTGCATAATGTCGCTTCGCCCAACCGGACCATTCTTCCGCAGTACAACTGTGGCGGCTGGTCGGCAAGCGGTTAAAGTGTTTCTAAAAGCTCAAGGTTTTTTACCTTCATACATTCTACCTTCTCTGTGCAGCAGCCCCCCCAGCCCCCCTAATACTTACCTGAGCACTGTCTCGATCCAGCAATGTGCACGAGAGCCTCGGCGATCCGGGGACTCTCACTACTCATTGATGCTGTCAATCACAGCCAGTGAGCAAATTAAGAGAGGGAGGGGATGGGGCAGAGCAACGGCACTGTGTGTGAATGGACACGCAGAGCCGCCGCTCGGGAGTGAGCCTGTTTGAATGCCCCCATAGCAAGCTGCTTGTGCTGGGGACACTCGGCAGGAGGGAGGGGCTAGGAATCTGGAGGTGTCTCTTGGGTCCCAGTATACTCAGGGGGGCGCTACATTTTGGCGCCCAACGTGGGGCCTTGGCGGAATAAGTTGCCGTTGTCCCTAGCAACCTATTGCAACTAGGCGCCCACGGGGACCTGAGAAGAAGAGGATCGGGACTGCTCTGTGCAAAACCATTACACATATCAGGTAAACATAACATGTTTGTTATTTAAAGACTTTAATAACACTTTAAGACCCCTTTCACACTGGAGTGTTTTGCAGGCGCTATAGCGTTGAAAATAGCGCCTGCAAACCGCCCCAAAACAGCTGCTCTATTCACCGAGGGCTTTCACACTGGAGCGGTGCTCTGGCTGGGCATCAGAAAAAGTTCTGCCAGCAGCTTCTTTGGAGCGGTGAAGGAGCAGTGAGCTCACCACTCCTCCACCGCTGCACCCCATTGAAATCAATGGGGCAGCGCTGCGATAATGGCGGCGTTTTGCGGGTGGATCTAACCCCTTGTCGGCCGCTAGCGGGGTGAATAGCACCGCTAAAATGACGGTAAAGCGGCGCTAAAAATAGCACCGCTTTACCGCTGACGCCCAGGCGTCGGCAGTGTGAAAGGGGTCTTAAACAGAACTTCTGGCAGACATTAGAATCCCAATCTAATGCAGCTCTTTAATACACACATCTTTAGGGCCCCTTTCACACGGGGCACGTCCATTTTGGCGGACTCCGCTTGCTCAGTGGAGATCGCTCCATTGATCCCCTCTGAGCAGGCGGATGACAGGTCCGTCTCCGCTCACTGTGCAGACACAGACTTGTCAGAGTTCCGCTCTCCTCTATGGGGAGATCAGATGAAAACAGACCGCCTGTCCGTTTCCATTCGATCCGATCCGCCAGATGGATGGAAAATAGGGTCACCATCCGTCTGGATTTGGCGGTCACCGCTGACACCTGTCACTCCATAGAGGTGAATGGAGCGTCCGATCAGATCCGCCTGAAAAACAGACAGGTGAACTCGATTGGACAGCATGTGTGAAAGGGGCCTAAGGCCTGATTCACACCTATGCAGGTTGCAGTTTGCATATTGCTGGTGCATTTTGCGTTTCTCAATACACATTTTTCATCCATTGAAGTCTGTGGTACCAAAAAACAGAAAAAAGTCCCTGGCCCTTTCCATAAAATGCACAGATGTGAACTACAGCCATAGGAAACCATGTTAAATGGACTGTATGGTGTTTCTGTAAAACTGAAAACGCACTAAAAAATGCATAGATGTGAACCAGACCTAAATCTTTTTTTTTTTTATCAATGCAAGTTGTGTAAGTACCTAATTTTAATTGATATCAGCCCCCTGCGGTCACTGTACAGCAGAGCGCAGGCTAGCAGAGGGAGAAGCAGCACAATAAGCCAATAAGGTGTGTTGCAGTGCAAGTAAATTGCTGATAGGAGAGGACAGAGTGACACAGAGATGAGCCCATCAGTCTGGTGCTTCTCCTTCACTGTCCAATTACAGGGTGGGGGAGGGACAAAACCTGTAATGCCCCCTACACACGATTGGAATTTCCGTCAGAAAAAACTTGGATGGTTTTCCCGGCGAAATTCCGCTCAAGCTTGCCTTGCATACACACGCTCACACAAAAGTTCTCTGGACTTTCGACCGTCAAGAATGCGGTGACGTACAACACTACGACGAGCCGAGAAAATGAAGTTCAATGCCTCTGAGCATGCGTCGAATTGTTTCCGAGCATGCGTAGGAATTTTGCGCGTCGGAAATGGTACAGACGATCAGAATTTCCGATCGGAACTTTTTCCAACCGAAAGATAGAGAACCTGCTCTCAATCTTTTGCTGATAGGAATTCCGACCAGCAAAAGTCCATTTGGAGCATACACACGGTTGGAATTTCCGCCCAAAAACTCACATCTGACTTTTGCTGGCGGAATTTCCGATCATGTGTACGGGGCATAAGTGTATAATCAGGTCTGTTGCCCTGCCTGACAGTGCTGTGTGGCAGAGTTGTGTAAATCTCAGGAATGGATGGACAGAAATACAAATAATTTGGCAGGTAAAACAGCTCCCATATATGTTTTTTTATCTGTGGATGTATCTGTTTGCCTGGTGTTCACCCTTTAGGGCTCTTTCATATTTGCTGTGCCCTCTGAAGAGTGATTTTCAGAGGGCATTTGGTAGGCAGTGTAGAGATTTATCCCTGTAATACCGCACTGCAATCACATACATTGCACCCGATCCTATTGAACTCAACGGGCAAGTTTGACAAGCAATGCCGCTTGTCAAACATAGCACCTTGATGTTAAAATTGCAACAAAAGCAGCATGTATACAGATCTGGTGGATGGCCATGGGGCAGTAAAACCGTGGCTCAGCCGCCTGATTTTAACGCCCTCTGGCTGTCAATCTGAAGGATCCCTTCAGCAATGTAAAGGGCTTGTTTACACCACAATCCCTGCGTTCACTGCATGTTTCTGTAAGTGCGTATACATGTGTTTTAAGTGCGTATACATGTGTTTGCAGTATGTATACATGTGTTTGAAGTACGTATACATGTGTTTGCAGTACGTATACATGTTTTTGCAGTACGTATACATGTGTTTGCAGTACGTATACATGTGTTTGCAGTACGTATACATGTGTTTGCAGTACGTATACATGTGTTTGCAGTACGTATACATGTGTTTTCAGTACGTATACATGTGTTTTCAGTACGTATACATGTGTTTTCAGTACATATACATGTGTTTTAAGTGCGTATACATGTGTTTGCAGTGCATATACATGTGTTTTCAGTATGTATACATGTGTTTGAAGTGCATATACATGTGTTTTCAGTATGTATACATGTGTTTGAAGTACGTATACATGTGTTTGCAGTACGTATACATGTGTTTGCAGTACGTATACATGTGTTTGCAGTACGTATACATGTGTTTGCAGTACATATACATGTGTTTTCAGTACGTATACATGTGTTTTCAGTACGTATACATGTGTTTTCAGTACGTATACATGTGTTTTAAGTGCGTATACATGTGTTTGCAGTGCATATACATGTGTTTTCAGTATGTATACATGTGTTTGAAGTGCATATACATGTGTTTTCAGTATGTATACATGTGTTTGAAGTACGTATACATGTGTTTGCAGTACGTATACATGTGTTTGCAGTACGTATACACGTGTTTGCAGTACGTATACATGTGTTTTCAGTACGTATACATGTGTTTTCAGTACGTATACATGTGTTTGCAGTACGTATACATGTGTTTGCAGTACGTATACATGTGTTTTCAGTACGTATACATGTGTTTGCAGTACGTATACATGTGTTTGCAGTACGTATACATGTGTTTGCAGTACGTATACATGTGTTTTCAGTATGTATACATGTGTTTGCAGCACGTATACATGTGTTTTCAGTACGTATACATGTGTTTTCAGTACGTATACATGTGTTTGCAGCACGTATACATGTGTTTTCAGTACGTATACATGTGTTTTCAGTATGTATACATGTGTTTTCAGTACGTATACATGTGTTTTCAGTACGTATACATGTGTTTTCAGTATGTATACATGTGTTTTCAGTACATATACATGTGTTTGCAGTGCGTATACATGTGTTTTCAGTACGTATACATGTGTTTTCAGTATGTATACATGTGTTTTCAGTACATATACATGTGTTTGCAGTGCGTATACATGTGTTTTCAATAGGTATACATGTATTTTCAGTACGTATACATGTGTTTTCAGTACGTATACATGTGTTTTCAGTACGTATACATGTGTTTTCAGTAGGTATACATGTGTTTTCAGTACGTATACATGTGTTTTCAGTAAGTATCCATGTGTTTTCAGTACGTATACATGTGTTTTCAGTAAGTATCCATGTGTTTTCAGTGCATATACATGTGTTTTCAGTATGTATACATGTGTTTTCAATAGGTATACATGTATTTTCAGTACGTATACATGTGTTTTCAGTACGTATACATGTGTTTGCAGTATTTTTTTGGAATTTTAAAAAATGTTAGTTTATTAGCTGCATTCACATACAATTGTGTGCGGTCGTGTTACGCACATTTACAGTGCATTCCGGTGCAGAAAAATGCAGCATTCTGTATTCTTTGTAAACACACATGAAGGAACTGCAAACTGTAAACGAGGCTCCACGAAATACATGAATTTGTCTTGCAGATGCACCTCTACTGCGTTCATACTGCATTTAAAAACACACGACTGCATCTAGTGTAAACCAACCCTAAAGCTTCAGTTTTGTGGAGCTGCAAGTCCCAGTTTGGGTCGCCTCCGCAGCAGGGGAGCAGATCACCCCTAGGTCCTTCTATCGCTATCTTTATATAAGATTTATATATCTTGGAGATGTCAAGTCTTCATCAGGACTGGAAGGCATTCCGGAATTTCGCTTCCAATCCGGAAGAGAACATTGATTGCGGCAAATGCAATCGCAGGAAATCTCAGGCAGACAATCTGGATCTCCGATCAGGACGTCTCTGAAGGGCAGGGGCCATCCGCACTCCCAGGTGATGTCAGAGGCAGATAAGAGAAAAATGGCGGCACGGTGGGATGATTAATGGTGGTGCGCATGGTTCACTAGAGTCTTTATGAAGGACTGAATAGGTTTTTCTTGTACATTGTGTCTTTCCATAACTCAGCTGTTTTCCCCATGTCAGTTCAGCACAAATGAGCTGCGACTTATGGTAATGAATTGTCAGGCAAAGCATGGCTGTCAGTTAACATGCTTTTAAAGCACTCTACCATAATATTACTTTATCGTTATTTGGAGGAAAGTAGAAGCTTCTGATGGATGATACGACTGTTAACGACCCACCGTGATTGGTCCATCAATGCGGCGATCACAGAACGAGCGTCTGTAATTGGCTGGGGCAATGGAAAAATACAATTGGCTGTTGCTGTTTTTTTTTTTTTTTTCCCCCGTCTATGGCAGAGCTGACATGGAGCGCTAACTGGAATATCCATTATTTAAACAACATTGGTTCCAGAGGAGCAAATATGAGTTTCAGCCCTAGACTGGAATGAGGCACAGGAATGCAATTCAATACAAAAGCGGCTCGGAATAAAAACTCCGACAGACAACTGTGCAGAATAACAACCCAGATTTAACCTTTTCGTTGCTGAGGGATCCTGTGTAGCATTTCACGCCGCCATAAAAAAGAATTCCACTAGCCAATGTGGGAAGGAAAATCACTATATGACATAATGCCATCATTTAAAGCAGAACTCCAGCCAGAAATAACAAAATCAAAATGAATTGGTCATTATAAATATAATAGGAAAACCAGCTTCAATCCAGATATCCATCCTGTAGTACTTCTGTCTGCCACTGGATGTCCTCAGTCTTATGGCCAGCATCATTCAACCCTCTGCCTCTAAGTTTTGATTGTCCTGGACCCGCCCCCAGCTTGTGACTGGACAGTGAAAAGAAAAGCAGCAGGAGGTTAAGCTCATCATTCTGTCACTCTGCTTTCTCCTCTTATCCGCATGCTTCTTGCCCACTAGATAATGTTGGTATGGAAAATCACTTTATGATATAATGCCATAATTTAAAACAGAACTCCATGCAAAAATAACAAGATAAAAATGGATAGGTCAATAAAAGATTTACCGTATATACTCGAGTATAAGTGGACATTTTCAGCACATTTTTTTGTACTGAAAATGCCCCCCTCGGCTTATACTCGAGTCAAGCACTTTTCTGCAGCAGAGAATGACATTTTCCGAGCTGACTTTGGGGCCCTGTATCTCGGGGCCACTTGGTGCTAGGAATCCCAAATTTGGTGTGCAAACCCAGTGGAACTAGCACTACAACATCCAAAGCTGGGGTTCCTAGCACCAAGTGGCCCTGAGATACGGGGCCCCAAATTTGGTTCAGAAAATGTCATTCTCTGCTGCAGAAAAGTGCTTGACATTTTCCGAACCGACTTTGGGGCCCCACTGGGTTTGCACACCAAATATGGGGTTCCTAGCACCAAGTGGCCCCGAGATACAGGTCCCCAAAGTCGGTCAGCTGTGTCCACCTGCAGCAATGTCATTTCGGGACCCTTTGGGTCCAGAGACCCCAAATTTTGGCTGCAGCTAGGGGGCATCTAGGAACCCTTAACTACCGAGTTTGAAGTCCGGGGGACCTATGGCTGCAAATGGGCACAGTGAGGCATGCAAATGGGCATTGTTGACCCTCTTTTCCACTTATGCAGTGTACACCCGAGCGGACTTTTTGACCGGACTGGTCCTACGGACTGAGTCCGGCGGACAATCCGATCGTGTGTGGGCTTCATCGGACCTTCAGCAGACTTTTCCAGTCGAAAATCTGACGGACTTTAGATTTGGAACATGCTTCAAATCTTTACGTCGTAACTCCGCCGGACCCAGAAATAGGCTCGTCTGTATGCTAGTCCGACAGACAAAAACCAACGCTAGGGCAGCTATTGGCTACTGGCTATCAACTTCCTTATTTTAGTCTGGTGTACGTCATCACGTAGGAATCCGTCGGACTTTGGTGTGATCGTGTGTAGGCAAGTCTGTTCATAAAAAAGTCAGTCGGAAGTCCGTTGAAAGTCTGCCGGAAAGTCCGTCGGACCAGTCTGGTCGAAAAGTCCGCCCGCGTGTACGCGGCTTTACAGTAGCTGCGCATTTCTCACCCTAGGCTTATACTCGAGTCAATACCTTTTCCCAGTTTTTTGTGGTAAAATTAGGTGCCTCGGCTTAGATTCGGGTCGGCTTATACTGGAGTATATACAGCAATAGAATTTGCTGCAATGTTTTCCTTCAATCCAGAGATCCACACTGCAGTACTTCTTTCTGCCACTAGATGTCCTCAGTCTGTTGGACAGCATCATTTAACCCACTGCCTCTGAGCTTTGGTTGTCCTGGACCTATCCCCAGCCTGTGACTGAACAGTGAAAGGAGAAGCAGCAGAGTGATATACTCATTGTTTTGTCACTCTGCTTTCTTACCCAGTACCTCCTAATGTTAGTATGAAAAATCATAATGCCATCGTTTGAAGCAAAACTCCAGGCAAAAAATAACAAGATAAAAATTAGTAGGTCATTAAAAAATGTAATATAAAAAAAATGATTTTGCTGCAATATTTAGCTTCAGTCCAGAGATCCACCCTGCAGTACTTCTTTATGCCACTAGATGCCCTCAGTCTGGTCGCCAGCATCATTTAATCTGCTTCCTCTGAGCTCAAGTTGCCTCAGCCTGTGACTGGACACTGAAAAATGAAGCAGCTCAGCGATAAGTTCATCTTTCCATCACTCTGCTTTCTCCTCCCATCAACATGCTTCTTGTTAGTATATGATTGGCTCCTTGTACTGCTTCTTCTTTTCACGCTCTCCTGCTGTGCAGGGACTGTAAGATGCTGTTAACAGATCAAATTCAGGTGCTACCAAGATCTAACTAACAACTGAAATTCCGGATGAAATACATATATGGGAATTGTTTTACTGGTCAAAAGATTTGTATTGTTTATCTAGCCCTGAGATTTACACATCTCTGCAGAAGACCTGATCCCTTTCTGCTGCAGTTTAATAGCATTTACAGATCTCGACCCCTCCCCCAGCCAGTAAAAGGAGAAGCAGTGGACTGATGAGGTCAGCTCTCTATTTCTTGGCTCTCTCCTATCAGCATGTTTCTTGCACTGCACTGCAGTACAACTAAGCTCAGGCTGAGTCAAAGGCTGATACCAAGTCGTGTTCAGGTCAGTGGCGGCTGGTGCTATATTTTTTTTGGGGGGGGGAGCAGCAAACAATCCATCCACCTCGAATCAGCTGCACCAACACCTCCCCCCCCCCCGGGTCGGATGGATCACCCGCACTCGCCGTCGGTCGGTCACCAGCACTGTACTAACCCCATCTAGGTCGCTTCCTGCGGGCGGCAGCTTCACCCGGCGTCTCTTCCTCCTTGCCTTCACGGCGGCTTCCCCTGTGTCTCTTCTACCTCTTCTCCTTCACTTTCTTGTATCTCCCTGGAATTCAGCTTTAAGATAAAATACAACACTGTCTATGAAAAGAAAGTATGAAAAAGCACATGGCAGTGAAATAGGCCTAAAGCTAGACTTCAGATGAGATAAAAATACCAATCGATGCAGTTTTCATTCATTAGAGGAACTAAATGTATTTTTAACTTTCAATATTTTTTTATTTTATTATTCAAGTAACAAGACAATGTCATAAAAAGTACATTCAATGAACAATAAAACTTATAAATGTGAGATTAAGCATAAGCATCTGAGTGTCCTTCCATCAGGATATGCAGAAATACAGCACCTCAAAACATTAAACTGAGAAATAAAATATATGTGGGGGAAGTATTGGTGAGGTTGACAAGATGAACTAACATAGAAGGATAAAAGTCCTTAGTGGCCAGGTCATGAAATATGTTTCTGATTCTTTAGGGACTAACTACGTAGAAAAGAGCGACAATTTTGAAAAACAAAAAAAAAAAACAATATTTTTTACTTTTTGCTATAATAAATATCCCTCAAAAAAAATGCAAAAAACAAATTTCTTCATCAGTTTAGGCCAATATGTATTCTTCTACATATATTTGGTATAAAAAAATCGCAATAAGTGTATATTGATTGCTTTGCGCAAAAGTTATAGCGTTTACAAAATAGGGAATAGATTTATGGCATTTTTATTATTTATTTATTTTTTTACTTGTAATGGTGGGTGGCACAGTGGTGTAGTGGTTAGCACTTTCGCCTAGCAGCAAGGAGGGTTCGCTGGTTCGAATCCCAACCACAACACTACCTGCCTGGAGTTTGCATGTTCTCCCTGTGCCTGCGTGGGTTTCCTCCGGGTACTCTGGTTTCCTCCCACACTCCAAAGACAAGCTGGAAGGTTAATTGGATCCTGTCTAAATGGTCCCTAGTATGTATGAATGTGAGTTGGGGACCTTAGATTGTAAGCTCCTTGAGGGTAGGGACTGATGTGAATGTACAATGTATATGTAAAGCGCTGCGTAAATTGACGGTGCTATATAAGTACCTGAAATAAATAAATCAGTGATTTTTAGCAGGACTGCGACATTGCAGCGGACACCTAACTGACATTTTTGACTTTTTTTGAACCAGTAATATTATTACAGTAATCAGTGCTAAAAATATGCACTGATATTGTACTAATGACACTGGCAGGTAAGAGGTTAACATCAGGGGCGATCAAAGGGTTAAATGTGTTCCCTCAGTGTGTGTTCTAACTGTATGGGGGACTGTGTGACAGGGGAAACACACAGATCTGTCTTCCTGCATATCAGAAAGACAGGATCTGTGTGATTTCCCCTGTCAGAACCTGTTCTGTCACTACGGGACACGATCGTGGGTGTCCGGCGGACATTGAGTCCGCCCCACCCGCTGATTGGCTCCCCCGCTGGCCAGTGGGCGCTTGGGATTTGCGGAATCGAGCCACATTGCAGCACTATAACTGCAGCAGCTGGTCCTTAAGTGTCTAATGGACGGGCTGCCCCTGGAGGCTGCAGACTGATGAGCTCATCTCTCAGTCTCTCTCTGCTCTCTCCTCCTATTATCATGTTCCTTGTTAGCGCATAAGCACTGCAGCTCAACTGCCTTTTGTGCTGCTTCTCTCTCTCCCAGTCTGTGTGCTGCTGTACAGGGGAATAATAGAGGCTGATACCAGGTCAGATTCAGGCCATTACCCTTACATAATGATGTATTATTGAATAGAATATAGCTGTAACTATGATATCTATTTGCTACTCCAGCACACATGACATAATCTCTGGATCGGAGACTGGGTGGGTCCCTCCAGCACTTGCTGTGCAGAAAACTCATTTGCTATAAAGGTCTGATGAAGTGATGGAGCCGAGTGAAAAAGAGGAAAGAAAAATAGAAAACACGTCATTGAGTGACTTGGCCGAGGCAATCATCTCTTCTTCTTCCGTCTGCAAACTTCTTAATTTAGAGAGCAAACTTTTCATAGTTGAGGCGCCTGTCTCTGAGGAACCAATAAACCCAAATCCTGGGCTTTGTCATAGAAATAAAACTAAACTTACATTTAAAGCGGTTGTGTACCCACTGAATTTTTTTTTTTTTTTTTTACACCTGTAAAGCAAAAGGCGTAATGAGCTAGTATGCACTGCATACTAGCTCATTATGAAATACTTACCTTAGAACGAGGCGTCGGTATCTTACCTGGTCCACGCCGAGGTAGCTGACATGTTGCCTCGGTGTGTCTTCCGGGTATTGCGGTTCCAGCGCTGTGAGTGGCTGGAGCCGCGATGTCATCACTCCCGCGCATGCGTGCGGGAGATTTCTTTCCCGGCAAGGTCCGGCAGTTGCCGGGCCTTCAGCCGAGAATCCCCTGTGCGCATGCGCCGCTGCAGTCAGCGGCTCATAGCAAGGGAAATATCTCCTAAACCGTACAGGTTTAGGAGATATTTTTTTTACCTACAGGTAAGCCTTATTATAGGCTTACCTGTAGGTAAAAGTTAAAAAAAAGACTATACAACCGCTTTAAGCTGAACTTCAATCTGCTTATAATTTGCCTGCCCGGGTTCCTCCACCCCTCCTAACACGCTATTTACATTTTTAAAGTAATTGTAAAGGTAATTAACAAAAAAAACAAACAAACATGTCGATTCTATTGCACAGAGCAGCCGCGAACATCCTCTTTTCGTGTCCCCCCGCCGGCGATCCTGGCCCCTTCCCTCTGTCCAGTTCCCCCATGGAAAAGCCACTTCCCATGGGGGCACTCTTGTGTGCTCGCACCTGAGCCCAACTACTTTTCACAGTTGAGGCGTTGGCCCTCCTCCATTTTGTGCAAATTTGAGGCTAGAAAGTAGCCATAGGCCTCTCCAGCGTCGAGTCGGGGGCTTTCAGGGTGTCATTATCCTTCTTAAAGTGGGAGTCCGGCGACCAATCTTTTTTTTTTTTTTTAGGTCATTGAGACACTTTGCTAATCCCAAAATAATACTCACAGTTTGGGTGTAATATTTCCGCCTCTGCCTTTTTTTGGTACTGAAGAATAACTTTAAAAATGTGATGCTGGCTGTTTCCATCTTGCTTGTGGGCATGTGAAGCCCACAAGCATTGATTTCCTGGATGCGGTGAATGCTGTTCATTCACAGCTTGTTCACGCGCATGATCAATGTTTCCGCACTGAATCTTGGGAAGCCTGACACTGAGCTCCCAGGAGACAGTGCGGTGCCGGGGAAAGGCAATAAACACGCCTACTCCCATGGGAGGAGAAACAAGAAGTGCCACAATAAAGTACAATATATAGGTAATTACAGCGATAAAAAAAATTTTCGTGCGGCATTTGAACATCTATGCAATTAACTGAAGGGGGTAAGATTAAGTTAAAAATTTGAGTGGAACCCCGACAAGTGCTGCCTCCTCCATGTTCCTCCCCTTCCTGGGCCTTTTGGTTGGAAGGCGGAGGGGAGGGACCTGGGATTGGGTGAGGCTGAGCTCCGCCACCTCCTGGATGACACTAACCCCCACCTCCTGGCTGCCACATTCCACAGCCTCCTCCTGGCTGAGGTCTTCCTCTGTATGATAAAGGGACATAGTTTTAGTTTTGGGTTCATCAATCACACACAATTTTCAGCTCATGACTGTTGCAAATCGAATCTTAATAAATAGAAAAGACTATCATTCTGAGCCCAGCATTTTTCATTCTTGTCCCAATCATTTTTGGCCCCTACTGTCTATTGATATGTAAAACACTTTTTTTCATAAATCATTCATTTGTTAGCACTAATAACATCTAGTTAACAACACTAATTTTTCCAAAAAAAATATGTTTAAAAATAATATACCTGGCTCCAGCTGGGCTCCTCAATTTCTTCCTGGATGGAAGGCCCAGGTTGGTCCTCGGAAGCCTCAGCTGGGGTTGAGGGACGGGTGGGTGGAAGGGGGGCCGGAAGAGTCTAAAGTGATTCCCTGGCTTCCATCTGGCCTTCCAGAAACCGCATCGTCTTGTGTATGTACCACAGACTGGGTACATACACATCTTCTGCTACTGCTCCTGACCTAATGGACTTATGGACCTTCTGAAGCTCCTTCCTATGCGTGCATCTCAAGCTACCAATTTTCCTCTCCACAAAGTCGATGTCTGCGTTGGGGACCTGCGTCTTCACAAATTCCAGCAGTTTCTCCAGCGATGCCTTCCTAGCTTGTTTATTTCTATATAAGGGGTTTTTCACCTCCCACAAATTGCACATATCCCTGTATTTTCAATGAACTGGCCCATGAATTCCGGGTCTTTAAATTGTTTAATTTTTGCTGCAAGACCAAACAAAATACAAAAACACTAATATCAGGCTAAACTCTCCTAATCTTATTCAAATATAGGCCTCAATCTAGAATCAGTATAGGCCACTCATGTCCCAAGTTAAAATTTTACCTTCGTTATTACGTTCGTTGCTTCTGTTCCTCCTTCTTCCGCACACAGAACGTACGTACGACACACGCGTGTTAGCTTTATATACACTGCTCATGCCTGAAACTCTGCACGCCGCGCCCACCCCTTACATTCTTTCTAGAATATTCCCCGCCCCTTCTCTTGCGGCGCAGAGTGGGAAACGACATGGCGGAGGCACAGCAGGTGCGTGATAATAGCAGTAACGAGGAGGAAAGCCCGGAAGAAAGAAACGTCCTGATCCAGGAGGAGGAGATTTAAGCCCTCAAATATGGCCTTTGTAGAGATGGTGGAGATGGTTGACATATTGAAGAGGGCCGACTATGATGGGAAGTATGGACCGTACACCAACCCTAATCAGAGAAAGGCTAAGATCATGACTAAAGTTGTGAAGAGTCTGCACAGGAATTTTGGGGTACGACGATCCAAGGAGCAACTGAGGAAACGCTAGTCAGACCTGAAACTGAGGGAGCAGGATCAGTATCTATACAGGATCCAGAAAGTGCTTCTAAAAAGTAAGTAGTTGTCATTATTATTATTACTTGCATGCTGCGCCATGTGATTTTCTTTACTATTGGACAGTTTAAAATGGCGACTTTCATGTTCATGGGCAGAGTAATCGGTCATAGTAAACATTGTTCGTTTGCCAACTAAATACAATGTTTTTGCCAGATACAGGGTTAACTACATTTGGTCATGATAATTTGTATTAACCACTTGACGACCGCCTCACGCCGATGTACGTCGGCAAGGTGGCACGGACAGGCAAAATCACGTACAGTGTACGTGATTTGCTTTCCGCGGGTGGGGGGTCCGATCGGTCCCCCCCCCCGGTGCCCGAGGCGGTCGCCATTTCTTCCCGGGCGATGAAAGGTCAGGGGGAGGCCATCCATTGTTGGCCACCCCCTCCCGATCGCTCCCGGCGAATGAAAATGCTTCCTTTCCCTCTGTAATGTAAACAGAGGGAAAGGAAGTGATGTCATCTCTCCTCGAGCCAGTCTTTTCGTCGCCGCGCCGAGGAGAGAAGACATCAAGTAAGTCTGCACAACACTACACATTCAGTAGAACACGCCAGGCACACTTGTCACCCCCGATCACCCCCGATCACCCCCTGATCACCCCCCTGTACCCCCTGTCACTCTGACACCAATAGCATTTTTTTTTTTTTTTGCATTGGTGTCAGTTTGTGTCAGTTAAAAGTTTTAGGGCAGTTAGGTTAGCCCCCTTTAGGTCTAGGGTACCCCCCCTTAGGTCCAGGGTACCCCCCTAACCCCCCCTAATAAAAGTTAACCCCTTGATTACCCCCCGTCACCAGTGTCGCTAAGCGATCGTTTTTCTGATCGCTGTATTAGTGACACAGGTGACGCTAGTTAGGGAGGTAAGTATATAGGTTCGCTGTCAGTGTTTTATAGCGACAGGGACCCCCATATACTACCTGCTAAAGGTTTTAACCCCCTGATTGCCCCCTAGTTAACCCTTTCACCAGCGATCACCGTATAAGTGTTACGGGTGACACTGGTTAGCTAGTTTGTTTTTTGTAGTTTATTACAGTTTATTACAGTTTATTATAGTTTTAGGGCACCCGCCGTTTATTACCCTATAAAGGTTTAACCCCCTAATTGCCCGGCGGTGATAGAAGTTAAGTTTTTAGGATCAGATAAGGTCTGCGTCGCCCCAGGCAGCGTCAGGCTAGCGCCAGTACAGCTAAAACCCGTGCACGCAGCATACACCTCCCTTAGTGCTATAGTATCTGAGCGGATCGATATCTGATCCGATCAGATCTATACTCCCCAGCAGTTTAGGGTTCCCTGAAACGCAGTGTTAGCGGGATCAGCCCAGATACCTGCTAGCACCTGCGTTTTGCTCCTCGGCCCAGCCCTGCCCAGCCCACCCAAGTGCAGTATCGATCGATAACTGTCACTTACAAAACACTAAGCACACATAACTGCAGCGGTCGCAGAGTCAGGCCTGATCCCTGCGATCGCTAACAGTTTTTTGGTAGCGTTTTGATACAGTCGCCAACAGTCAGGAGCTTTTTTGCCTGTGAGTCTCACTAGTGTACCCCTAAATTTAGAGCCCAAAATGGCAAATAGAAGGTACACTAGTGAAGAGGCCTACAGGATTCTGAGTATGACAGATAGTGAAGAGGAAGTCACTCATCTGTCAAGTTCAGGCTCAGAATACGAACCTGTAGAGGACAGCGGCTCCATGACAGATAGCTCTGACGACAGAGTTGTGGTCCCTGCTAGGGTCAGGCGTACCAGACCCCGAACTTATGCTGTCCTTGAAGTGCAAGAACCGCAGGACTCTCGTATGGAGCAGAGCAGTACTAGCGCCGCTATTCCTTCTGGTGAACTGGCAAGCACCAGCGGCCTAGTACACCCTGGTCGTACATCCAGCACTGCAGTATCACGTGGTGACGTGGCGAGTCCCATAAGTGCAGTTCAAGCTGGCGAGGTGGCAAGCAGTAGTAGTGTCCCGCTGCCACCAAGAAGACAAAGACAGGCCCGTCGTGCCCATAGTGCCCTTCCTGCTGCATTGGCCAATCCGAATTGGGAACCTTCCACTTCTGCAGCACCCGTACTTCCCCCTTTCACTGGCCAACCCGGAATTCAGGTGGAAACAGTTGACTTTATGCCACTGGATTTTTATTCACTGTTTTTCACCGAAGATCTCTATAGATCTATTGTGGACCAAAGCAATTTGTACGCTGGTCAACACATCGCCGCTAATCCCCAGTCCTCCCTTGCCAGAGATTGGAGACCAATTACGGTCTCCGAATTTAAGACCTTTCTGGGCCTTTCCCTCCTCATGGGGTTGAATAAAAAGAGTAAGTTGCGGTCATATTGGTCCACTGACCCAATTTACCATTCACCCTTGTTCTCTGCTTCCATGGCCAGGGCACGATACAAGCAGATTTTGCGGTTCATGCACTTCAACGACAATGAACTCTGTCGTCCTCGTGGAGACCCTGCATACGATCGGCTCTACAAAATTCGGCCCCTCGTAAACCACTTCAACCAACGTTTTGCAGACTTGTTTACCCCCCATCAAGTTGTCTGCGTTGATGAGTCCCTTATTAAGTTTTCTGGCCGCTTGTCATTCAAACAGTACCTTCCCAGCAAGCGTGCCAGATACGGGGTCAAGATGTATAAGCTCTGTGACAGGGCCACAGGCTATACATGTAGATTTATGGTTTACGAGGGAAGAGATAGTCACGTAGAGCCGACAAACTGCCCTGACTACATAGGAAGCGCTGGCAAGATAGTGTGGGACTTGGTGTCACCCTTATTCGGAAAGGGGTACCACTTGTACGTGGACAATTATTATACGAGCGTGCCACTTTTTAGTCACTTGTTTGATCAGCAGATTGGAGCATGTGGCATCGTGCGACCTAATCGCCGGGGCTTTCCCCAGCGGCTTGTAGATTCCCGTCTTAGGCTGGGGGAGAGAGCCTGCTTGAAGTATAATAATTTGCTCGCTATGAAGTGGAGGGATAAGAAGAATGTTTTCGTTCTCACCTCCCTTCATGCAGACACGACGACCCAAATTTCTACGGCGACTGGTGTTGTGGAGAAACCCCTCTGTGTCCACGAATACAACCTTAATATGGGAGGGGTGGACCTCAACGACCAGTTGTTGGCGCCGTACTTAGTTGCCCGTAAGGCCAGACGCTGGTACAAAAAAGTGTCTGTATACTTATTTCAATTGGCTTTGCTGAATGCTCATGTGCTATACAGAGCTTCAGGACAGACTGGATCCTTCCTTAAATTCCAGGAAGAGATCGTCAGAGCCCTTCTGTTTCCAGACGGTGCTCTACCTCACCTTCCCCAACCAAATGCAGTAAGCCGGCTGCATGAGCGGCATTTTCTTTATGCCATCCCGAGTACCCCTACCCAACGAGCCCCCCAAAAAAGATGTCGTGTCTGCAGCAAGCGCGGATTTAGGCGTGACACCCGGACTTATTGTCCCCTCTGTCCTGGCAATCCTGGTCTTTGCATGGGTGAATGCTTTGAACGCTACCATACATTAGTTGAGTATTAGCGTAGGGTTCAGCACTGCACAGACTAGGCACACTAACACAGGGTCTCCCAAGATGCCATTGCATTTTGAGAGACCCAAACCTGGAACAAAAGTTACAAAAGTTAAAAGTTACTAAAAAAAAGTGTAAAAAAATAAAATAAAAAAAAATTAAAAAAAATAAAAACACAAAAAAAAATATAAAATAAAAAAACCAAAAATAGTTGTTGTTTTATTGTTCTCTCTCTCTCTATTCTCTCTCTATTGTTCTTCTCTTTTTTACTCTATTCTATTCTGCAATGTTTTATTGTTATTATGTTTTACCATGTTTCCTTTTCAGATTTTGCATACTTTACCGTTTACTGTGTTTTGTTGGTAACCATTTTATTGTTTTCAGGTACGCCATTCAGTTGCAGCGCGGATTTATTTATCTTGACAGCAATAGCGTTTGCTCCCACGATATATAAAGCCGTGACTCCAACGCTGTCGGAGGTGATTTCACCACCACAGTTACATACTTCAGCATATATGCCGAAGCGTGGGGGCAGAAGTGGGTGGAGGAGCGATTTGCTCCTGCCTTTTGCGGGAGGATGCCCCCATGCTTCGGCATATATATATTTTAGGCACAGGTTGCGTTAAATGTTTTATTTTTTACTATTTTTTTTTTGTATTTGCTTTGCAGGTATGGTAAGTCTTACTGTTATACTGTAATGTTGCTTTGTTTTATTGTTAACCATCATTTGCTTAGCAGGTACGCCATTCAGTTGCAGCGCGGATTTATTTATCTTGACAGCAACAGCGTTTGCTCCCACGATATATAAAGCCGTGACTCCAACGCTGTCGGAGGTGATTTCACCACCACAGTTACATACTTCAGCATATATGCCGAAGCGTGGGGGCAGAAGTGGGTGGAGGAGCGATTTGCTCCTGCCTTTTGCGGGAGGATGCCCCCATGCTTCGGCATATATATATTTTAGGCACAGGTTGCGTTAAATGTTTTATTTTTTACTATGTTTTTTTTTGTATTTGTTTTGCAGGTATGGTAAGTCTTACTGTTATACTGTAATATTACTTTGTTTTATTGTTAACCATCATTTGCTTAGCAGGTACGCCATTCAGTTGCAGCGCGGATTTATTTATCTTGACAGCAACAGCGTTTGCTCCCACGATATATAAAGCCGTGACTCCAGCGCTGTCGGAGGTGATTTCACCACCACAGTTACATACTTCAGCATATATGCCGAAGCGTGGGGGCAGCAGTGGGTGGAGGAGCAATTTGCTCCTGCCTTTTGCGGGAGGATGCCCCCATGCTTCGGCATATATAAATGGTGCATGTATGCCCATCATTAGAAGTGGGTGGATGAAGGGAGGTATTCTAATGGTGGGCATACCCACCGATCAATATCTTTTTTTCGTTCAGCCCACAGGCTGCATGAAAAAAAAGTTTACAATATATGCCTAACAAGGACCAGCAACGTACTGGTATGTTGCTGGACTTTGAGTGGTTATACCAGAATGATGCCTGCAGGTTTAGGTATCATCTTGGTATCATTCTTTTCAGCCAGCGGTCGGCTTTCATGTAAAAGCAATCCTAGCGGCTAATTAGCCTCTAGACTGCTTTTGCAAGCAGTGGGAGGGAATGCCCCCCCCTCCCCCACCGTCTTCCATGTTTTTCTCTGGGTTTCCTGTCCCAACAGGGAACCTGAAAATGCAGCCGGTGATTCAGCCAGCTGACCATAGAGCTGATCAGAGACCAGAATGGCTCCAAACATCTCTATGGCCTAAGAAACCGGAAGCTACGAGCATTTCATGACTTAGATTTCGCCGAATGTAAACAGCGCCAATGGGAAATTGGGAAAGCATTTTATCACACCGATCTTGGTGTGGTCAGATGCTTTGAGGGCAGAGGAGAGATCTAGGGTCTAATAGAGCCCAATTTTTTAAAAAAAGAGTACCTGTCACTACCTATTGCTATCATAGGGGATATTTACATTCCCTGAGATAACAATAAAATTAATTAAAAAAAAATAAAAATGAAAGGAACAGTTTAAAAATAAGATAAAAAAGCAAAAAAATAATAAAGAAAAAAAAAAAAAAAAAAAAAAAGCACCCCTGTCCCCCCCTGCTCTCGCGCAAAGGCGAACGCAAGCGTCGGTCTGGCGTCAAATGTAAGCAGCAATTGCACCATGCATGTGAGGTATCACCGCGAAGGACAGAACGAGGGCAGTAATTTTAGCAGTAGACCTCCTCTGTAAATCTAAAGTGGTAACCTGTAAAGGCTTTTAAAGGCTTTTAAAAATGTATTTATTTTGTCGCCGCTGCGCGTTTGTGCGCAATTTTAAAGCATGTCATGTTTGGTATCCATGTACTCGGCCTAAGATCATCTTTTTTATTTCATCAAACATTTGGGCAATATAGTGTGTTTTAGTGCATTAAAATTTAAAAAAGTGTGTTTTTTCCCCAAAAAATGCGTTTGAAAAATCGCTGCGCAAATACTGTGTGAAAAAAAAAATGAAACACCCACCATTTTAATCTGTAGGGCATTTGCTTTAAAAAATATATATAATGTTTGGGGGTTCAAAGTAATTTTCTTGCAAAAAAAAATTATTTTTTTCATGTAATCAAAAAGTGTCAGAAAGGGCTTTGTCTTCAAGTGGTTAGAAGAGTGGGTGATGTGTGACATAAGCTTCTAAATGTTGTGCATAAAATGCCAGGACAGTTCAAACCCCCCCCAAATGACCCCATTTTGGAAAGTAGACACCCCAAGCTATTTGCTGAGAGGCATGTCGAGTCCATGGAATATTTTATATTGTGACACAAGTTGCGGGAAAGAGACAAATCTTTTTTTTTTTTTTTTTTTTTTTGCACAAAGATGTCACTAAATGATATATTGCTCAAACATGCCATGGGAATATGTGAAATTATACCCCAAAATACATTCTGTTGCTTCTCCTGAGTATGGGGATACCACATGTGTGGGACTTTTTGGGAGCCTAGCCGCGCACGGGACCCCGAAAACCAAGCCCCGCCTTCAGGCTTTCTAAGGGCGTAAATTTTTGATTTCACTCTTCACTGCCTAGCACAGTTTCGGAGGCCATGGAATGCCCAGATGGCACAACCCCCCCCCCAAATGACCCCATTTTGGAAAATAGACACCCCAAGCTATTTGCTGAGAGGTATAGTGAGTATTTTGCAGACCTCACTTTTTGTCACAAGCTTTCGAAAATTGAAAAAAGAAAAAAAAAATACATTTTTCTTGCCTTTCTTCATTTTCAAAAACAAATGAGAGCTGCAAAATACTCACCATGCCTCTCAGCAAATAGCTTGAGGTGTCTACTTTCCAAAATGGGGTCATTTGGGGGGGGGTTTTGCCATCTTGGCATTTTATGGCCTTCAAAACTGTGATAGGTAGTGAGGAGTGGAATCACAACTTAACGCCCTTAGAAATCCTGAAGCCGGTGCTTGGTTTTCGGGGCCCCGTATGCGGCTAGGCTCCCAAAAAGTCCCACACATGTGGTATCCCCATACTCAGGAGAAGCAGCAGAATATATTTTGGGGTGTAATTCCACATATGCCCATGGCATGTTTGAGCAATATATCATTTAGTGACAACTTTGTGCAAAAAAAAAAAAAAAAAAAAAAAATTGTCACTTTCCCGCAACTTGTGTCAAAAAATAAAATATTCCATGGACTCAACATGCCTCTCAGCAATTACCTTGGGGTGTCTACTTTCCAAAATGGGGTCATTTGGGGGGGTTTTGTGCCATCTTGGCATTTTATGGCCTTCAAAACTGTGATAGGTAGTGAGGAGTCAAATCACAACATTATGCCCTTAGAAATCCTGAAGGCGGTGCTTGGTTTTCGGGGCCCCGTATGCGGCTAGGCTCCCAAAAAGTCCCACACATGTGGTATCCCCATACTCAGGAGAAGCAGCTAAATGTATTTTGGGGTGCAATTCCACATATGCCCATGGCCTGTGTGAGAAATATATCATTTAGTGACAACTTTGTGCAAAAAAAAAAAAAATTGTCACTTTCCCGCAACTTGTGTCAAAAAAGAAAGTATTCCATGGACTCAACATGCCTCTCAGCAAATAGCTTGGAGTGTCTACTTTCCAAAATGGGGTCATTTGGGGGGGTTTTGTGCCATCTGGGCATTTTATGGCCTTCAAAACTGTGATAGGTAGTGAGGAATGAAATCAAAAATTTATGCCCTTAGAAATCCTGAAGGCGGTGATTGGTTTTCGGGGCCCCGTACGCGGCTAGGCTCCCAAAAAGTCCTAAACATGTGGTATCCCCATACTCAGGAGAAGCAGCAGAATGTATTTTGGGGTGTAATTCCACATATGCCCATGGCATGTTTGAGCAATATATCATTTAGTGACAACTTTGTGCAAAAAAAAAAAAAAAAAAAAAAAAAGTGTTACTTTCCCGCAACTTGTGTCAAAATATAAAATATTCCATGGACTCAACATGCCTCTCAGCAAATAGTTTGGGGTGTCTACTTTCCAAAATGGGGTCATTTGGGGGGGTTTTGTGCCATCTTGGCATTTTATGGCCTTCAAAACTGTGATAGGTAGTGAGGAGTCAAATCACAACATTATGCCCTTAGAAATCCTGAAGGCGGTGCTTGGTTTTCGGGGCCCCGTATGCGGCTAGGCTCCCAAAAAGTCCCACACATGTGGTATCCCCATACTCAGGAGAAGCAGCTAAATGTATTTTGGGGTGCAATTCCACATATGCCCATGGCCTGTGTGAGAAATATATCATTTAGTGACAACTTTGTGCAAAAAAAAAAAAAATTGTCACTTTCCCGCAACTTGTGTCAAAAAAGAAAGTATTCCATGGACTCAACATGCCTCTCAGCAAATAGCTTGGAGTGTCTACTTTCCAAAATGGGGTCATTTGGGGGGGGGTTGTGCCATCTGGGCATTTTATGGCCTTCAAAACTGTGATAGGTAGTGAGGAATGAAATCAAAAATTTATGCCCTTAGAAATCCTGAAGGCGGTGATTGGTTTTCGGGGCCCCGTACGTGGCTAGGCTCCCAAAAAGTCCCACACATGTGGTATCCCCATACTCAGGAGAAGCAGCTGAATGTATTTTGGGGTGCAATTCCACATAGGCCCATGGCCTGTGTGAGCAATATATCATTTAGTGACAACTTTTTGTAAATATATTTTTTTTTTTTGTCATTATTCAATCACTTGGGACAAAAAAAATAAATATTCAATGGGTTCAACATGCCTCTCAGCAATTTCCTTGGGGTGTCTACTTTCCAAAATGGGGTCATTTGGGGGGGTTTTGTACTGCCCTGCCATTTTAGCACCTCATGAAATGACATAGGCAGTCATAAACTAAAAGCTGTGTAAATTCCAGAAAATGTACCCTAGTTTGTAGACGCTATAACTTTTGCGCAAACCAATAAATATACGCTTATTAACTTTTTTTTTACCAAAGACATGTGGCCGAATACATTTTGGCCTAAATGTATGACTAAAATTGAGTTTATTGGATTTTTTTTATAACAAAAAGTAGAAAATATCATTTTTTTTCAAAATTTTCGGTCTTTTTCCGTTTATAGCGCAAAAAATAAAAACGGCAGAGGTGATCAAATACCATAAAAAGAAAGCTCTATTTGTGGGAAGAAAAGGACGCATTTCGTTTGGGTACAGCATTGCATGACCGCGCAATTAGCAGTTAAAGCGACGCAGTGCCAAATTGGAAAAAGACCTCTGGTCCTTAGGCAGCATAAAGGTCCGGGGCTCAAGTGGTTAAAATAAGTTTAGGACATTGTTGTCTAGATGTGTTTGAAACTAGAAGGAATTGCAAACTTGATTCAGTGTAATGTAAGGAGAGGACACTCAGCAGCTGTTTACACATCTGGACTCAGGAGCACTAGTGTGGGACACAAGAACAAACTTTTTAGGGTGTCCCACACAGGTGATCCAGTGGATACTTGAGGTGTCTCCATGCGTGAAACTTGTCCAAAAAAGGGAAGTATTCCAGCTTGGTTAAGGGAATAAATCATGTCTTCAACTTGGAACTCTGCCTAAACAGACAATTGTACCCCACTTCCAAGCAATGTTTCATATTACTATTTTTGGCCTCAAATCTGTGTGTTAAGTATACCTTTTGTTTCATTCTCATAGGGGAGAAAAGACTCAGGACTTCTGAGGACTCCAGGAACCCTCTCCTGAAGATGGGGACCAGGAAACACCACAAGCTGAGGATGTGGAGGAAGGAGAGGTGATGCAAATTGTCACCACAACAGGTGAGTGTCTGACACCACAGATTCAGGTAATAGATGTATGCCAGCATATTTATAATACATGGTGTATATTTTTTCTTTTAGGTGATGTGCATGTTGTTGAAGAACAAGCTCCGTATTTCACCATTGATAGTGCCCAAAGGCTTATCCAAGACATCATGTATTGTAGTCAGGATTTAGACTTTATAAAGCAAAAAACACATGAGATTGAAGTCAAACTGAAGAACATGATTAATGTACTAGGAAGAATATAAATACCCAAAAAATGACATTTTAAAGGCCAAATTTTGAAGATGCACACAGTGTGTCAACATGTGCTATCTGCCATCAGGGGATATCAATGTACACGTTTTGTGGCTGCAACCCCTTCCTCGCAACCCAAGTAGCTGAGAGGAAGTGGTTGCACCCCCAAAACACGTCCATTGATCCCCCATGATGGGAGATAGCACATGTTGACATTAGGTATGGGATCAGGAGGAAAATCCCCAGTTTGACTTCCAATTTGTGTGCATCTTCAAAATTTGGCTTTTACAGGGTTGACATCACCCCATCTGATGAAGGCAATATCAACACATTTTGGATACTATAATGTCTGATATTGCCTTCAGTTTTTCAATGTTGAACTTTGTAAGTTTCTGAGTTGTGTATGTTATGTTTTGAAACATGCCTGTTTATGTACCCTAAAAAAAAATTCAAGGTAAAACTTTAAGAAACCCATATTTATTTATTTTTTTAATTTACAATGCACATGTGCATGTGCATGGAGTAAAAGGTTTTATACTCAACAATGTGTGGCTTCTTCTTTCAATGCTCAATACCGGTTTTAGTATTAAGTTGGTGTTTACAGTGACAATGGGTGTTATTTAATAATGGAAAAAACACTTGGGACTACAAGTGCACTAGGAGAACCTAGGATACAGAAAAAAGAAACACAAGTAGTAAATGAAAATAAAGATTTTATCTGATAAAATAGAAAATTTATTCAAAATTGGCTGGCAAAGCAATGGCCCCCCTACCCGTAAAATATTCTACATATTTTTCCCGCACTTCAAGGGCACTTTGGGGGGGCAAGCCAGGACGGCCCGCTTCCAGGGCCATCAGTGTTTCATGAAGTCCGGCCTCAGGCCCAACTGAGCAACATAACTAGGATTTTTATTTTTTTTAAAGTTGTGCAGTATGCAGCAAGCTAACACAATGTGGTTTCGTTTGTACTCCACCATATTTATAGCAGTTAAAGATAGGAGGAAATAGGCCATTATCCCAAACGCATTCTTCACCACTCTTCTCGCTCTGGCCAGCCGGTAATTAAAAACCCTCTTCTCCGGGGTGAGGGTCCTCTGGGGGAATTTCCTCATCACGTGATCACCCAGACCGAATGCCTCATCTGCGACGAACACACATGGCAGTCCCTCAACTTTCGCTTCCGCAGGTGGCAATCCCAAGCCACCACTCTGGAGACGTTGGTCCGGGCAAAGACTCCACCATCTGACATCCGGCCAATCCTCCCCACATCCACATACAGAAACTCATATATCATATGATACTATGAAACCCCTTATAGTTATAATAGTATGACCCTGAATGGGATGGTGGTACGATGTGGACATGTTTCCCATCAATTGCCCCAGATCATGGCTGGTGGGAGGGGCTAGCAGGGGGCTGTATATAGCTTCCTGAAAATATCACAGCACCCTGCCTTAGTACTCCTCTTAAGAGCTCTCTTCCTCAATATAAGTAGTGGGCTGGCTCTTGGGAGGAGTTATGTAAATATTAAAATGCACTGATGGGTGGATATCAGTCTGGGGGAGTGGGCCTTGCTAGGCATTCTGCATTTGCATGCAGATCACTCTGTGTAAAGCCCATGTTGAGCCTCCATGTTTGGAAAGACTGACATTAAATCAATGGATGGGGCAGACCAGGGACAACAGGACTAGTGACTGTCCTGAACAGGGGCTACTATGTCCATTTAGGTTCTGGCTAGGCTGTAGTGAGCTCAGAATGATTGTATAGTTGTTCACCTGGTTTTTCCCTAAGACTAAGTATGAATATTTATATTTTCTTCATGCAATCCAGTAGGAAGTTTATGCCACTGGTGGGGAAGGATATAAATATTTGGGACAGACCATGCGCTTACTGCCTTACCCTGGGCTGAGGCCTAGGAAGGTGCTGCTGGATTAAGCTCTGCTGTTAGGCCCTACTATAGCCTGGTTTGGGTCCTAACATGTGCTGAAGTGGTCCTGAAGCTGTCCTGCCTGGTCTTGGGGAAGCTGTTCCAAGGAGGAGGCCCAGGGGAGGCCCCTTGCTGGAGAGAGCCAGGAAGAAGGTTGGAGGTTAGTGCGAAACCTGTAAACACCCCTGTCTGCTGCTTATTATAGCTTAAAGCAGGGGTCTCCAAACTTTCTAAGCAAAGGGCCAGTTTACTGTCCTTCAGACTCTAAGGGGGCCGGACTATGGCCATTGGGAATAGAAAATGTCCCAGCATCAGTGGGGAAAAATTATGCCCCACTATTAATGTCAGTGGGAGGAACTGTACCCTATCATTGGTGTTATTAGGCTCCATTGTTGGCGTCATTGGGAGGAATTGTGCCCCATCATTGGGAGGAATTGTACCCCTTCATAGGCATTCATTGTGGGGAATTGAGCCCCATTTTTGGTATCAGTGGATTAAATAGTGCCCCAAGGGCCGGATAAAAGCATGCAAAGGTCCGCATCTGGTCCACGGGCCGCAGTTTGGAGACCACTGGCTTAAAGTATAACTTAAGGCAACACTTTTTTTGTTTTGGATAGAGTGGAGATGGATTGGAACCCCCTTCAATTTTTATTGCTGTCTGTGCCCCCATTAGGGAGATTCACCCTCTCTATTGGTCCTGTTTACCATTATCATTAAAAGTGAAAGCAAAGTAAACTCCAAATTTTGGGTTGTCCCCAGAAAAGTAAGATCCCCATCCTAGGTCAGCTGGTCCCTCATTATAACAAAAAGCCACTTGACCATTCTTTGGTTTTAATAGTAATAATTTGACTGATTATAAAGCTCCTTTCACCCTGCCTATGGACACCATAATATGAAGCATCTGCTCAGACAAGCGGTATTGGACAACTGCCACAATGAGCATCACAAGTGAGGACCACGTATGGCTTCTTGCACAAGAGACTATTGCTATTTCAAAAAAGTTTATTACTTACCTATGTAGTCCAGAGCCATCTTTAACACAGGGAAAAAGGGGCAGCTGCCCCAGGCCCAGTCATTGTTGTGGGGCCCAAAGCAGCTGCTCCTTGAGCCTGTGCTGTCCGCAAATAGTGGATAAGTGGATTTGGCTATCACTCAGGAAATGAGGGCAGAACTGAATGTTGGGGACGCTGGTGATTGGTCGGGTGCAATGTCTGCAGCCTGTGCGGTGATTGGCCAGCTCGGTAAGGTAAACCTTGTCCAGGGAGAGTGCCTGTCAGTCCCGGGCAGAGTCACACCAACCCCTCTCCCTCACCGTGTCTGACAAGCCACAGACAAGCCACAGACGATCAGCCCGGTCTTGAGGGGGTTTGCCTGGTGTTCGTCTGAGATCCTCTTGACACAATATAAAGGAAAGCTATCTATGGGGGGGGAGGGCAATGCAGGATGCAGGGGTCTGTGGAGGGAGGGGAGGGGGTCATGTGTAATGATGGGGGTAGTATGGGGGAGGAAGTCCTGAGGATGGGGGTTCTGTGTAATGATGAAAGTAGTATGGGGGAGGGGGTCCTGTATAATGATGTGGGAGGGGGGTCATGTGTAATAATGGGGGGGTAGTATGGGGGGGTCCTGTGTAATGATGGGAGTAGTACTATGATGCTATTTCTCCAAAGGATAAAGCTTTCTGAAGAATGTTCAGCACCAGACACACTTTGAGCTGAGATCTTCAGTAATGTTTGCTCCTTGAGGGTGAATGTTGAAGCAGTTGATGATTGTACCACTAAGGCTTTCGTTTGGGTGGGGGGGGGGGGGTGCTTGTTAGTTTGTTTGTTTTGCTGCCTCCCACCTGGGAATCTTTGCTTTCCTCCATGTTGTCCAGGTAGATCTCACCTCCTGAAAGGTTGCCTACCCCTGCCCTGGGGCTTACCCCATCTAAGGCTTTGTTCACACCAGTGCATTGAAGGGATGCACACAAAATTGTATGCTTTTCCACAATGCACAAAAACACGCTGCACAGGCACCATTTGTGCACATTTCTTGCACATAGGGCAGCCCATTAAAAATGAATCACCTGCTGGTTAACTCAAAAAGGTTAACTGAGGCAGCTCCTGCTCCCAACCTCCATCCAGTGCTGTGCTGACTCCCGCTCCTCGCTCTGCAGTGAAGATGAGAGCGCCTGAGGGTGAGGGTAAGGATCGGCAAAGCATGGCCGTGTTTGCAATCTACCTGTTGGATGCCCGCAATCAACGGCTTGCCCACTATACTGTATTGATGGAGGTGCAGAGTTGTCACCCTAGGACAGCAGGTGTGTTAGGACAACAGAACACCTCCCTTGTTTTTTCTCCATAACATGGGGGGAGGTGTACTGTAGTCTACATATAAAGCTGGGAACAATAACAGTCTGCACAGGAAGAGAGAACACAAGATTTCTGACAGGATCAACAGATATTTATTGCAGTTATCAAACAAATATAACAAAAGCTTTCAATGATTATATATATATATATATATATATATATATATATATATATATATATATATATATATATATAGAGAGAGAGAGAGAGAGAATAAAAGGGAGCAAATAATGGAAGTTCATTGTTAGAGTTTTCATACAATTCAAAGATAACATTTCAGGCAGCATTTAGCCAACGACACAGATGTTCCCTATGTAATTGCTTTTTAACTTTATGCTGTTTATTAGATCAAAATTAGCAAATAAATCCATTTAAATCTAATTGTGTTTCACTAATTGTCTAATACATCTAATTACATTCTGCTAATTGTGTTCCACTGGTCAAAACTAGAGATGATATTTTTTTACTTAGTTTGACCTGTAAAACATAGAAAAAATTATATATATGTATATATTTATGGTCGTGACCCTATGACCGAGAGAGATGTGAATCACATAAACACGCGACAAGACTTACAACATAAATAGACCTGAAGTGTGCCTTGATGGTCTGGTCGGTATGCCAAGAAAAGGGGGCATACAGGAGATAAGGAATGGGTAATTTGTGAAGAATGATGTGTTGAGGAGTGCCCTGAAAAAGGGAAGGGCGGGAGGATATCGCGCACTGGACCCGACAATGAGTATGGGTGAGTGGGCTGCTTAAATACCCTCCGGGCTCCTCCCATAAATTCAGGCCACCATACTGGCCTTATTTATGGCTGTGGCCCTATGACCGAGAGAGATGTGAATCACATAAACACGCGACAAGACTTACAACATAAATAGACCTAAAGTGTGCCTTGATGGTCTGGTCGGTATGCCAAGAAAAGGGGGCAAAAGACTTGGATAGAGAAATAGCTCTTTATTGATTTCTTGTGGTTATTGAGCCAGCATGGTGAAGGCTTATGCCATTTCTTCCTGAGGATTAGGAATGTAGATGGCAAAGCAAGTGGACTTCTATCGGCCTAGTTTCATGATTATGTGGTCTGGTACTCCATGTTGGGAGGCAGCTGAGACTGCTCCAATCTGGAAAAAATGTCCAGAGAGAACTGACTGGGGTTGAAGCCCAAGTTGCTTAGGAGGATCCTGACATGCTTGACAAACTGGCTGCCACTGAGGGGGCTGGTTAGAAAGGGTAGCAATAGACTATATCCAGATTGGGTAGGGTAGCCGGACAGTAGTCGGTCAAGGACCGTCACTGGGCACCAGGCGTTGTTAGTCTGAAATAGGTTGATGTCAACCCCTGGGCTGGTTTGTTGCATTTTGCTGACTGTGAGATGAAGGGTGTAATGGTTCGGAAAGCGAGTCAGGTGGTGTCGGAGCAGTGTCTGACTGCCGGAGCCGCTGACGGTAAATTCGCTAGGTCGTACGGAACCGTAGAAGGCCAAGTAGATGGCCGCTCGGATGATTAGGCTGAGCAAAGCCCCAAAGGGGAACGAGTAAGGGTATCAGACATGTCCCTGAAAATGGCACTCGTGATAGGTAGGCGTTTGCCACTGGCCACAGCTTGGTGCTTCTGTATGCCTCGTAGGAGTTACTTGACTGCGTGGGCAGAGAATACTGACGCTTTCTTTACTGGGGTCCTGTAACGATAGAAAATGCTGGAGGTATAGCCTGATGGTGTTGTAAGCAAGGGCTAGCTGGGTATGGCAATATGATATGAAGGCTAGGACGTGTCTAACGTTGCCTATCGCTGCTCCTGGGCAAGAGGCCAAAGACTCGCAGTAAGTGTTCCAAGCAGTGAGATAGGCCTTCAATGTGTTGTGTGCCAAGGATTGGTTGATGAGCTGGGTTGTGTTGGCGAGGTGCGATTTTAATCCATCGTCAGCAACGACCAGGGTGAGACAGGAGTAGTCGTTGGGTTGGCTCCAGGCTCCTGCTGGAAAAACAAGGTAAGGTTGAAACGGGACAGCACATCAGCAGCGATATTGTATTTGTCTGGAATATATCTACAGAAAAAAATTAAAGTGGTGACGGAGTGACAGCTGTACAAGCCCGCACAGGAAGGACATGATGGGGAGTGACTTGAATCTACCTTTATTAATGATGTCGGCCGTGGCCTGATTGTCCGTGGTGAAAAGCACCGTCTGTTTTGTCCATGTGTGGCCCCAGATCTGGGCAGCTGCGACAATGGGATGTACTGTAGCTCAAAGAGAGATGACGACTGGGTAAAACCAGCGATTAAGAGAATTTCTGGGGGCCAAGATTTGGCAAACCAGTGGCGGACAAATATGTCTGCGAAGCCGGTGGAGGCTGCGGCATTGGTGACCACCTGTGGTTACTCATCTGACACTGCCAGAATGAACATTGAAATGCCGTTCCAGCTGGTGAGGAACTCTTCCTACATAGCCAAGCATGCTACTGCTGCTTGATCTAGTTTGAGAATTCGGTCTGGGTCTTGTACTGGTGTAAGAAAGACTAAAAGCCATGATATGAACGAGCGTCCTTGAGAAATAATCCTCATCGCAAAGTTCATCATCCCTGGTAAGGACTGCAACTGCCTCCTGGTGCACCCTTACGACTGGGTGAAGTCATGGATAGTTGCCCTGGTACGAGCTAGTTTGTCAAGAGGCAGGCTAACTTGCATAGCTTGCGTGTCGAGAGTGACACCTACAAAGGTAATGGAATGTGCCGGTCCTTCTACTTTGTGCTGGGCTATGGGCACGTTGAGGTTGTTAAAAACTATTCTTAACTTGTCTAGATCTGCCAGGGGTGTGCCTGGTTGCTCGATAAGCAGGAAGTCGTCAAGGTAGTGGATGGCCAAGTTTCAGCAGTCCTGGTGAGACAGAATCTATGTGAGGGCCTGAGCAAAAACGTTGAACAGCCATGGGCTGCTCTTGGACCCGAAGGTCAACTTGGTGGCGAAGTAGTAGGACTTCCTCCATTTAAGACTGTGCCAACGCCAGAGGGACGGTTCGATAGGGAGGAGCTTGCATGCATTAGATATATCTGCTTTGGATGGCCAGGCGCCGGGACCTATCCCAATGATGGTTTGGATGGCCAAGTCTACTGAGGCATACTTGAGGGAAATAGGTAAATATAGAAGGGTACTGCGCTTAGGACAAATATAAAGGTTGCATCCTCCCCAAAAAAAACGCAGTAGGAGGGCTCTTAAAGAATAGAAATAGACAGAAGAGGGGTTGATGGCGCTACCTGTGTGCTAAAGAGTGATCTAATATGTCACTCCTTTGGTGGCTAGAGCAACTCCAAGAAATGGTTAAATCACAGTGGTAGGATAAACTACCTTAACCCTTCCTAACGGTGTACGTGAGTGTAATGATCCACCTGTGTGTGAACAGCGCTCTCAGCCCAAAACCAAGATGCTAAGCCCACAATGGAGGTCCAAGTCCTACCAAAAAAGTGGATATTAATTAATATTAGACCAGTACCTAAAGGATACCAGGGAAGTTGTGAAATAATAAACTCAAACAACTGTTACATAAATCCAAATGAATTATGAATGAATCTCTATATGTACACAGTGTATAAAGTCCAAACACCAGAAAATATATTTAGGCATAAAGAGTGTCCAAAAATATGGGTGTACCGAAAATAGTTCAATTAAGTGTGCCAAAAAAATTAAAAAAGGGCAAAAAAACACAAAAAAATACAAAAATTGCAAAAATCTCACCAAAAAACAAACCAAAAAAAGCAACAAAATAATCGCACCAATTACAAAAAACGCATAAATGCATCCATTCCAATATAAGTGACTGTTCGTGCTTTAATAAAGTTGTTGCAGGTGACTTTTAGTGCTCACAAAATCTTGACAGGTGACTTGCGTGCTCCCCCTCATAGGTCCCCACTCACCAGCTCCTGTAACCCCTGCAGGGGTGATACGCATGTAAATCCACAGTGTAGACCGATGTTCACAGGTGTCAGCATCTGCAGTCCCTCAAACAGCCTTAGGATTTCCAGACAGTGGCAGGTATAGTTAATCATTTTCCTCATGGAAAAGAAAAATTGGCTCCCATAGTGTAGTATCCAAAAAACTCCATTTATTTAAAAGTTATTTAAAATCAATCAAAAAAGATAAGCAATAAAAAACACAGATAGAGAACAGAGTACATACAGCATAGGTGCTTCTTCCCAAAAAACAGCTCTATCTGATGGCTAGCAAGAGAAGCCCGAGCTGTGGATGAGCAGCATGCGCTCCAACTGCGTTCCACCCACTAGCTCTGGTTCCCGGAAGTCACGTAGTGTGCGTAATGACTCCGTACGCATTTTGTCATAGACGTCTTCAGCGGCGGTATCATCTTACTGCACACCACGTATTTTGTAAGGGAGAGAGGCCGTGAAACCCCACCCCCTTGGCTCCGACCCAGCCAATCCAAAAAAAAAAAAAAGAAACGGAAAACCCCACACATTACAGGTTAGTTGCTGTTAAGTAGGGAACCGTCCCGGTGATGGAGCAAGTGAAAAGTATAAAAAAAATATAAGAAATTAAATGAAAATTAAAAGCTTAATATAATAACCCGCTCTCCCTTAGTGACTTAGCATACCAAATACATAGCGACAAACAACATTGGTGTAAACATACCAATATGAGAGTACGTGTGGCGATGTTAGAAGACATATGAGAAATACAAACAACAGTTGTTTGGTTTTTTTTGGATTGGATGGGTCGGAGCCAAGTGGGTGGGGTTTCACAGCCACTCTCCCTTACAAAATACATGGTGTTGAGTAAGAAGATACCGACGCTGAAGACTTCTATGACGAAACGCGTACGGCGTCATTACGTACACTACGTGACTTCCGGGAACCAGAGCTAGTAGGTGGAGCGCAGTTGGAGCTCACACTGCTCATCCACAGTTCGGGCTCCTCTTGCTAGCCATCAGATAGAGCTGTTTTTTGGGAAGAAGCACCTATGCTGTATGGACTCTGTTCTCTGTCTGTGTTTTTTTATTGCTTATCTTTTTTAAATGATTTTAAAAAACTTTTAAATAAATTGAATTTTTTGGATACTACACTATTGGAGCCAATCTTTCTTTTCCATGAGGAACAAGATTAACTATACCTGCCACTGTCTGGAAATCCTAAGGCTGTTTGAGGGACTGCAGATGCTGACACCTGTGAACATCGGTCTGCAATGTGAATTTACATGCATATCACCCCTGCAGGGGTTACAGGAGCTGGTGAGTGGGGACCTATGAGGGGGAGCACGCAAGTCACCTGTCAAGATTTTGTGAGCACTAAAAGTCACCTGCAACAACTTTATTAAAGCACGAACAGTCACTTACTTTGGAATGGATGCATTCATGCGTTTTTTGTAATTGGTGCAATTATTTTGTTGCTTTTTTGTTTTTTGGTGCGATTTTTGCATTTTTTGTTTTTTTGCACTTTTTTGATCAACATTTTTTTTTTTGGCACACTTAATTGAACTATTTTCGGTACACCAATATTTTTGGACACTCTTTATGCCTTAATATATTTCTGGTGTTTGGACTTTATACACTGTGTACATATAGAGGTTCATTCATAATTCATTTGGATTTGTGTAACAATTGTTTGAATTTATTATTTCACAACTTCCCTGGTATCCTTTAGGTACTGGTCTAATATTAATTAATATCGACTTTTTTGGTAGGACTTAGACCTCCATTGCGGGCTTAGCATCTCGGTTTTGGGCTGAGAGCGCTGTCCACACACAGGTGGATCATTACACTCACCTACACCCTTAGGAAGGGTTAAGGTAGTTTATCCTACCACTGTGATTTAACCATTTCTTGGAGTTGCTCTAGCCATTAAACAGTGACCTATTAGATCACTCTTTAGCACACAGGTAGCGCCATCAACCCCTCTTCTGTCTATTTTCATGCTAGAGGGAAAACTCCTGCGAAATCGCAGCAGAATAGCTCCATGTCAGAAACACTCCAGTCTGTCTAGATCTGGAACTGGCCGAGCTTGGCAGCTGCCTTGGCCGAAAATGAGCGGTGGTAGTCATAAAAGGTGTGCCCTCCATACTTGTACCCTAGGTCTGTGACTGAATGGAGATATAGGTCTAGCTCTTCCCTTCTGTTGGGGACGGCTGAGCAGACAACATCCCTGAACATCCCGAAAGCCAAAACTAATTTGGTGACTGTAAGTTTGTGGGTGAGCCTGGGGTCTTTCGACTTAATGACCACTGCGATGTCCCCCCAGGCAAATGCTCTGTTGTCGGCCACATCGTGCACCGAAATCAGTAGTGATGCAAAATTGACGTCCTTACCCTCCAAGATGTCCTTCCTGAGGCTGGCAGGGACAAGGTGAGCAGGAAGGATGGTAGAAGAGGACTCTGGCGTACCTGCAGGAGGGAATGCCAGCGCTGTGACCTTGACTGGGTCAGGGAGGGTCGTGGGAGGGCAAGCCTCCAGGGCTGCGACTCTGGTCTCCACGTCGGTAACTGTTGCGGACAGTGAGGAAACCATGGAGTGCAGCTGGGAGATGGCCCCGGATATAGACTGCAAGGATGACTGAGGGGGCGCTAGGTCATGTAGCGGCTGTCGGCGGGAAGAGTAGCCTGAATAGCTCTGCCTTCCTGGCCATAGCCAGGTAGGGGATGGCTTTGCGTCTAAACTCAGCTATGATCTTGGGAATGGTCCAAGTGTGGAGGGAATGCAGGCTGCCACTCTCTGAGCCCGTAGAAGGTGACAGAGGGGTGGGTGTGAGGTCATCACTGCCGGCCTGCGACATGACTCCGACTGTAAAAAATAAGGGGGTGCAAGTGTTATGAAGAGATGTAAGATTGGACAGAAGGCAAGTAGGGCACAGTGACTGGGCTTTGGAGAAGGATCCGTAACTACACACCTGAGTGACGCCCTAGCAGCGAGGTCCTGGCACGGATCGAGACTGGGTCGACCGGAACCCTGCGATGAGGGTGACATAGGAGTAATATGTATGTTCCTTTAGCTGAGAATAAATTACCTACCCTTGCCATGCTATTGGCCCTGGTGGAATGCGACTGTATGTTCTTCCCCCTATATATATATATATATATATATATATATATATATATATATATATACTTATTTATTTATTTTTTATTTATTTTTTTTTACCTGGGGAGAAACGACCAACCTGGTGTAGGATGAAAAACCTGAACTCGACTGAAGAAAAGACAGAGAGGATGATGAGTAGCCGGTATGCCACTGAAGATAAATGTATAACTGGATATCGCTACGTGTATGCAAGGCTGATTGGGTGCCCCTTGGTGTGTTTGTAATCTGGTTTGTGCCCACGATGTTTTGATGCTACTGGAGATGAGCTGACCTTGTGTGGTTGTGAAGGTCACTGTGTGACACGGTGTGATTGCAAGGGTCTCAGTCTGGTGTGCTGCGACGACATTGCATGGTCGCAAGGGCCTCAGTTTTGTTTGCTGAGACGATATTGTGTGGTCACAAGGGTCCCGGTGAGTGTCCTGCTGCTGGGACGATATTGCGTGATTGCAAGGGACCCAATGAGCCAATGAGTATGAGGTCTGTTTGGAGACTATATCGCGTGATTGCAAGGGTCTCTGTGAGTGTCAGGCTGCTGAGACAGTATTGCGTTTGCAAGGGTCTCGTGCGAGTGCCAGGTTTTTGGGCCTGTGTGGTGGCAAAGGGGGTTATATATTATATATATATATATTTTATTTTTTTGATGAGTGAGGGATAGCTGAGACAATATTGCGTTTTTGCAAGGGTCTCAATAAGAGTGACAAGAGTGGGGTCTCAACGAACGGGAATTGGGTTGGTGAGAAAGGATAGAAACACCTGGCTTGTTTGACGGTTCACCGAACCCCTAAGTGGGCAGTATAAGGGATAAAGACATCCGTCTGATTCGTAGGTTCCATAGGGGAAACTAATGAACGACCTGGGGGACAATGAATGGTGTTGAATAGATACGACATAAAGAAAGGTGGTGACAAATCTTACCTGCGATAGTGAGCCATGCGAGTGATTCGTGGCGGAACTACAACTTATCAGGAAGGTGTGGCGTGGTGCTGTGCACGACGCAACAACAAGTTTGGTGTAGAAAATAATGAGAGAAGTGCGTACGAATGATTCGTAAGTTGCACTGTGGGACCCGAACACATGGTATGGGTGACACTGCGAGTGTCTACGAATTGACATGGGAAAAACATGGTAAAGAATCCAACCTGCTATAGTGGCTGTGCGACTGGGTCCGCATCGCTCTGTAGCGTGTATGCAACGTATCCGAAGAGTGTGGTGTGGCGCCGTACATGACGCTTACAATGGCGGGAACTGAACATTCAACAAGGGAGATACAACGAATGACAACGATTTAGGACAAGATGCAAATGCAAAATAACGACTCCTACCTGCGACAGCGAGCAAGACTTGATCGAAAAACCACGAATGAGCAAACGCACTATTTGGGAAAATCAGACTCACGAACTGGCAGTGATCGTGAACACGCAGTTTAATATATATATATATATATATATATATATATATATATTAAAATATATATATTAATATATATATATATATATATATATATAAAAAACATTTTTTCATTATATCAATTTTCTGTGGTATTTTTCTATTTGTTTTACTTCTTTTGATCTGAAAATAAAAATATTTTTTAAAAAGATAATGACACCAATAAACAGCTTTGTTTGTCTTCACAAAAATATACAGAATATCTTTTTTTTTATCATTGGTATATAGACAATGTTATTAACAAATCAATTTGTACCCATCTGAAATAAATAATAAATTGTTCTGATTCAAAGGAGGTGAACAGCCATTGGACCTAAAGTGGTTAAATTTTCTTTATAATTGGAAACATATAGAAGCCCCCTAATCATTGATAAGCACAGCTGTCATTGGTTTTAGATAAATGCCAATTTATAAATAACCCCACCCCCTGCCTTGGTCTGTATTTGGTCTCATGCACATTTTAGTTTCAAGTTGAAACCCTACAGCACTTTTCTGCAACCAGAGAGCTGAATGCACGTACGGTGTATTCTCCTAAGCCCTGTTCACACTTGTACGACTTGTCAGGTCCAAATTGCATGACAAGTCGCACCCTATTGTCGGCAATGGAAGTGTTCAAATCGGTGCCGACTTTGGGGTGCCATACTGATTTGAAAAAGAGGTTCCTGCACTATTTTTTGCAATTTCAGGTGCTGCTTGCATAGAAATGAAGTCGCACAGATGTCAGCCAAGTTGCACCTGAAGTCGCACTGACCTGCAGTTATGAAGTTGTGCGATTTTCAGTAAAGTCGCACAATTCCAAAGTCGGGTTTGGTTTGAACGGGGCTTTATGCAAAAGTGGCGGGTGTATACATCATATGTGCATGCGTGGATAAACCCGAAATGCAGAAGCGATCGGCATTTACAGGAGTTCAACAGTGTATAGCTATTCCCTTGTATTGGCAATTGAACGTGGCACTTGCAGTAATATTTGGCAGCCAGGCCTGCCAAATATTACCTACACTCACAAAAAGAATCCTAATCTAGCACCTACCTCTGTAGAGGAATGCTACATCTGCAACGGCTAAGTACAGCACAGTGATGATCTTACAAGACATAATCTGGGCTTGCAAATGTGTTTGGCCCACACAAAGTGTATTTTTTTTTTTTATGCTTAGCATTCAGTTAAAAAAATCTGCACACTTTTTTTTTTTTTCATTTACGTTTTGTAAATTATTTTTTATTGCAATCTTCACCCTTCTGAGCAGCAAAAAATGACTGAAGATCTCAGCAACATACTTCTTATTGGGTTGAATGACTGGTCCCCTGCTGAGAACCGTGGTGCCATCCGCTGGCGCCTACATCACTACTGTGATGCATGGGCCAGTGGATCTAACCACAGAGGGCGGAGGGGACCAGGCATCCAACATTGCTCAAAGTGTGTCTGGTGCTAAATGTTCTTCAGAAAGCTTTCTTATTCAAGAGATTGAAGAATGGCATCATGAGTGACCTACATAGGTAAATAATAAACCTTTCCTTTGCAGCAAGACTTTTTTTTTTTCATGTTTGTAATAGCAATAGTTGCTTGTGCCAGAAGCCACATGTGGCCCTCACTTTTGATGCTGTTTGTGGCAGCTGTCCAGTACTGCTTGTCTGAACAGATGCTTCATATTATGGTGTCCATAGGCAGGGTGCCTGGAGCTGTCTAATCAATCAAATTATTACATTTAAAAATAAAGAATGGCTAAGTGGCCTTTTGTTATAATGAGGGACGAGCTGACCCAGGTTGGGGATCTCGGCTGTACAGAACCAGAAGAGGTCAGAAGAATCAGGGGCTCGGGAGCACATGTGGGGGACAGTTGACTTACACTTTGCCCTGCCAGACAGAACTTGCTTTACACTCAATAAGAACATCTTCCTGTCTTGATACAAGACATTCTTGGCCAGACACACACACACACATGGTTGTCATAATCCCCAGAGATAGAGAGGGCCCCCCAGGAATGACAGCAAGGACAGCCAGGATTACACATGGCTGGAAGCCAGTAAACTAGACACCCCCATGTGTGCCAAACACCATTCAAGTCATCTACACATACAAACAGCCAGAAACAAAACAATTCCCCTGCCAAAATGCAAACAATAATGTCCCCCATAGCAAGTCTCCTTTTATTAGGGATTAGAGAAGTGATTCTGGTCAAATTGAGTTTGTTGCAATATTCTTAAATTAAGTATTCTAAATTGGATACTCTTATTTTCTTTTCTTTTTTTTTAAAGTCTTTTTATTGATTTTCAAAGAGAAAAAACAAAGAGAGAACAAACACTCAAACATACATTGGTCTTATATGTAGGAGTCACGCTATCACCGCATCATACGTAAATATCTGGCATGAAATACATATTATGATAGTGGTTATACCGGCACAGTTCGCTGGGTCGCTAGATGATGCTATGCATATTTGTACATGATATGGTATCATATTATAGATTCATTGTGTACACCTGGCACCCGCTTGGGGGTTATTTCGTGATGGATACTCTTATTTTCACACATTGATGCACTTAGGCTAAATTTACTTTTTTAAATATATACTTTTTTTATTTTATTTTTATTGGGAGGGTGTTTTGTTGTTTTGGGGTATATAGTATACTGTATATTAGTTTAGGTTATTTAATTTACTGTTTGTTTTTTTCCTTTTTTGTGTATTTGATTATTTTTGTGCCGTTGATTTCAATTTATGTTTATTTAAATGTATTAAACTTTTTTTTAACTATCGAGTATTTTTTTTCTTTGTGCAAGAAAAAAACTTAAAATATCAAGGGAAGCTTTTGGCATAAAAGCAGGTCCAGGATAGTTAATAGTCATTTCTGTAACCCCCCAGGAGCCATTTTACGCCCATTGTACCCTTAACCCCTTCCCGCCTGCTTCTGTTGTTACTTTAATTGGGCTACCGTATTATGCCGCAGAGGCAGGAAGGTCTGCCTAATCATGGGACCACTATGATTGGCTATCACAGTAGTCACATGATAGGGCCCTGCCAGTTCCTGATCATTAGTACAGAACAAGAGCTCTCTTTGACAGCTTAGTCTCTGTACTGGGAGCCCACAGTGAGAAACCTATGTTGCCCATAGACACACATGAGCAGCATTTGTGGGCATTAAGACCCACCCTCTTTGCCACCGCACATATGCATTACGTGGACAGCAAGGGGTTAAAGCTGAATTCCAGGTATACATTTTATTGCATAGTTACATTGCTCCAGCTTGGACCAAGTACGCATTTTTCATACCTGGTTGCTGTCTTCTTGGTCCAATGTGGCATTTACAGGACATCTTGCATATTTCTCAACGAATGTAAGACATTCTTTGATTGGATGAGGTGGAAAGGCAGTGAAGTCACAATCTCCACCTTGTCCAATCAGAAAACATCTTGCATTAATTGAGAAAAACTAAGTTCTGTAAATGGTGCCCCCCGTGCTGAGTGAGCAACCCCTGTGTTCACTATGCAGCAGAACAGCCACTTGGCTTAGGACCTAGAAGACAGCAGCAATCACTGTAGTAGCAGTGCCTACTACAGCGATTCTCCACTTTCATGGGGATCCCACTGGCATGGCACATACATACTAAACCTGTGTTGATCCATGCAGGACCAATGTACCTATATAATAAAATGCATACCTGGAATTTAGCTTTAAGGCCTCATGCACACGGACGTTTTTACAGCCCCGTTTTTGAGCGTTTTTTGCAGCTTAAAAAGGCCTGTCTATGTTAGTCTATGGCTTCATGCCCACCTAGGCGTTTTTGAGCTGCAAATGGCATAGGCGTTTTTAAGCTGTAAAAAAAACCCAGGACCAGTGGGTTCTGAGAGACGTTTTTCAGCTGTAAAAACGCTCTAACGCTGATAAACGCTCAAAAACGTCATTCACCAACGTTTAACGTTTTGAACCATTGAAAAAAATAAAATAAATTTTTGGAAAAAAAAAAACGCAAAAAAACGATAAAAACCGCTAACGCAGAAAAACGCTCAAATACGCTAAAAAACGCTATTGCAAAAACGCTGAAAAAAGCTGAAAAAAATCACTGCAAAGATACTGGCGTTTTCATAACGTTATTTTAACATCCCATGTGCATGAGGCCTGAAGTATAACATCATTGTGCAATTAAATGGTCAGGTAGCTCAAAAGCACAATTCAAGGTTGGGCACCCAGAGTAATTCTCCTCATGGGCACAGTTTTTTTTTATTTTTGTATACATACCTTTTCAGATGTCTTCTGGCCAGTCATGTGATGTCCCGGGTCCTCTTGCTCTTCTTCTGATAGTAAGGGTTGGTGGTCCTGAATACAGCAGGAAGATGGGCTCACAATGGGATGTCAGCACTATTTTCTGCAGAATGATGATGCTCTCCCAGGGGGAAAATATTTATTTCACTTTGCTAACAGGAAACGGGTTGAATGATGCACACTGATGGGTGTCATTCTATGGGGAACAGTCCTAGTGGCACAGAAAGAAATAGGATGCAGGAGACATCGCTGGAGGTAAGAGAAGATAAGTAATGATTGGCAACTGTTTATATATAATAGTTGAAGAGCCCCTATTTAAAAGAGAGGGAGAACTTCGGGGGGGGGGGGGAGGAGAGAAGGGGAACCACCGAGCCATGGCCTCTTTCTTCCCGGGGCTCCGGTTGGCTGCAGGTCCCCTATCCTAAGACCCTTCAGTTCCCACAGTGCATGCCAAACCTGCCACCGTGCCTCTCACCCCCCCTGAGGTAGCCCCTAGCTTGCTGCAGAGTCTCCAGCCCCCCATTATGCCACCAACAGTTTCCCAATATGCCCTCCAGCCCCCACTGTACCCTCCAGTTTACCACATTCCCCCTACCAAACCCCCCAGTCCCAATCAGAATGCCTATCCTCCACAGATGCCCCCAGCTCATCCTCTACTGCAGTGGTTCTTACCCTCAGTCCTAAAGTACCCCCAACAGGCCATGTTTTGGGAATTTCTCTTAGATAAAATAGCTGTCCAAAATACCAAGCCATTGACTCTGATTTAGAGCACCTGTGCAAGATAAAGGAAAACCTGCAAACATGGCCTGTTGGGGGTACTTGAAGACTGAGGTTGAGAACCACTGCTCTACAGGACCACAGAGTCTACTGCAGAGTCTCCTAACCCCCTTCAGAAGTTTCAACCTCCCCACAATGACACCCAGCCCCATCCAGAGCCTTCCAGAATTTTAAAACATGTTTTGTATTTCTATACTTTTATTGTGTGAGTATAAACTTTTTTTTTTTCGTGGTACATGGAAGGTTTTGGAAGAATTTACTGGTCTCTGGTCTCAATTAGATTGAGAAGCACTGCTATAGAGTGTCAGTTGGATGACAGCTCTGAGTCTGCTGAGAGTGCTGACTTCAATTCTAAGTTGGTGGCACCCAGCAGCAGGGTTTTAGGGCTTTTGGGTGTCTACTAGGAATGGGCGAACGGTTCGGCCCAAGCAAAAGTTCGGGTCGAACGTTCGTTGTTTGGACATTCGGCGAACATCCCAGCAAATGGGTAATTCGACCGTTTGTTCGGCCCCCCCGAACCAACCACAATGCATTGTGGTGCTGAACAGTGCATTGCAAGCCCTGATTGGCTGAAGCAGTGAAAGATTCAGCCAATTAGGGCACAGAGCACTGTCAGTCATGATTGGACACTGTCATCATGACTTTATCCAATCATGGCTCATTCCCGCCCCACAGTATAAAAGTATTCTTTCAATGGCAGCCATTTTCAGTGTGATTTCGGTGTGGAGAGAGATAGAACAGGGCTCTGTTCAGTGCTATTAGTTAGTGTGCTATACTGTGCTATTTTGTGTCAATTGTCAGTTTAGAATATTAGTTTAGTATCAGTCTTGGGATAGTGTGGGTGCAGTGAGGAGGACCATCATTCAGCTTTGCATAGTGTGCAGCTAGAGTAGGGACAGCTCAGATAGTTTCACTGTAGTGTAGCGAGACCGTGTCATTCATACATACATTAGTGTAGAATAGGGACAGCTCAGATAGTTTCAGTGTAGTGAGACCGTGTCAGTAATCTGTACATTAGTGTATAGCTAGAGTAGGGACATTTCAGATAGCGTCAGTGTAGTGACGGTTGAACACCGTCTATTTGATTGCGTTACTGCCAGTTTAATGCCATATAGTTTTGTGTGCGTTACTGCCAGTTTGACGCCATATAATTTTGTGCATTACTGTCATTTTAACGCCATATAGTTTTGTGCGTTACTGACAGTTTAACGCCATATAGTTCTGTGTGCATTACTGCCAGTTTAACGCCATATAATTCTGTGTGCGTTGCTGCCAGTTTAACGCCATCTAATTTTGTGTGCGTTACTGCCAGTTTAACGCCATCTAATTTTGTGTGCGTTACTGCCAGTTTAATGTCATATAGTTTTCTGCATTACTGCAAGTTTAACGCCATATATTTCTGTGTGCGTTACTACCAGTTTAACGCCATATAGTTTTGTGTGTGTTACTGCCAGTTTAACGCCATATAGTTTTGTGCGTTTCTGCCAGTTTAACGCCATTGACTTCTGTGTGAGTTACTGGCAGTTTAACGCCATCTATTTCTGTGTGTGTTACTGCCAGTTGAATGCCATATGGTTTTTTGCGTTACTGCCAGTTTAATGCCATATAGTTCTGTGTGCATTACTGCCAGTTTAATAACATATAGTTCTGTGTGGGTACTGCCAGTTTAATGTCATATAGTTTTGTGTGCGTTACTGCCAGTTTAACGCCATATAGTTTTGTGCGTTACTGCAAGGTTAACGCCATTTACTTCTGTGTGCGTTACTGCAAGTTTAATGCCATTTACTTCTTTGTGCGTTACTGCAAGTAAAATGCCATATAGTTCTATGCGTCACTGTACGTTTGGTGCATTATATTGCAGTATATTATAGTGTATCCGTGGAGTGTGTCTGTAGTGTGAGTACTCAAATTAAAGTGCACCAAACACCACTTTACATTCATTAAAGTGCATCTACGTACAGATTTCCACTTCTTCTTTACATTTGCTTATAAGCACCACCCCCCCCCCCCCCCCCCTCCCAATAATATCTGGGAGGACAAGGAGAGGCAGACGTTTCCTTGGCACTGTAAGGGGGGCAGCAACAAATGTGTCCACAGGCAAAGGTGGACATGGTGGTCAGTCCTCAGGCAAGGCATAATTTCTTCTGTTTAGTGAGTTTGCCCATGCTATCCAGCCACAGCATGCAGAGGAGGTGGAGGACTGGCTTACTAAACCTTCCTCATCCTCCTCAGCCGCAGTGTATTGCCAAGTTGTCTCCAGTGGTAATGATGATGATGAAGATGGAGGAGATGAAGATGATGATGAGGTTACTGATGCGACTTGGGTGCCAGATAGAGCAGAGGAGGAAATTGAAGGTGAGGCGGCACAACCCCAAGGAGGCCAACATCAAGAAAAAGTAGAGAGCAGCCACCCTATTCCCTCACATTCTGCAGCTGTTATCCCCCGGCCCACTCCCCAAAGCTCAGCTGTCTGGGGGGTTTTCAGCACATCTGCAGCAGATCGCACTGTTGCTATCTGCAAACTGTGTCTCAGGAACATAAAACGTGGCAAAAACACCAGCCATTTGGGTACCACATGCTTAACAAGGCATTTAACGTCCAACCACTCAGCCCATTGGCAAGAGCACCCTAAAAGCCACACAAAAGGGGCACAAATCTGTCCCTTCTCCTCCTTACCCACTTCAGTCTGCCCCTGCTATACCGAGTCATTACCTTTCAGCAGCCTCCACTGACAGGGATGATGGTATAGCACAGGGTGTCCCAGGTCCTAGCAGCACATCTGCCAGTAGCACACCACCAGCTGTAGACTGTAGCCGGCAAATTTCTCTGCCTCATCTTCTGCAGCGGAAAAAAAAATACAGTCTCTGCCACCCACATGCCCAGCTTCTAAATGCAAGCTTGTCAAAGCTGTTGACTCTCCAACTTCTGCCTTTCAGCCTGGTGGATTCTGCCCCCTTTCGTGAATTTGCACAATGTGCTGTACCACAATGGCAAGTTTCCAGTCGCTACTACTTTTCACGTAAGGCCGTTCCATCTCTCTACCATCACGTGGAAGGGAATGTTCTGGCATCGTTGGGAAAGGCAGTCAGCCATAAAATCCACCGTTCTGCTGCCACGTGGTCCAGCAAGCATGGGCAGGGTCGATATACAGTGGGGATAGAAAGTATTTAGTCCCCCTTAAATTTTTCACTCTTTGTTATATTGCAGCCATTTGCTAAAATCATTTAAGTTCATTTTTTTTCCTTATTAATGTACACACAGCACACCATATTGACAGAAAAACACAGAATTGTTGACATTTTTGCAGATTTATTAAAAAAGAAAAACTGAAGTATCACATGGTCCTAAGTATTCAGACCCTTTGCTCAGTATTTAGTAGAAGCACCCTTTTGATCTAATACAGCCATGAGTCTTTTTGGGAAAGATGCAACAAGTTTTTCACACCTGGATTTGGAGATCCTCTGCCATTTCTCCTTGCAGATCCTCTCCAGTTCTGTCAGGTTGGATGGTAAACGTTTGTGGACAGCCATTTTTAGGTCTCTCCAGAGATGCTCAATTGGGTTTAAGTCAGGGCTCTGGCTGGGTCATTAAAGAACAGTCACAGAGTTGTTGTGAAGCCACTCCTTCATTATTTTAGCTGTGTGCTTAAGGTCATTGTCTTGTTGGAAGGTAAACCTTCGGCCCAGTCTGAGGTCCTGAGCACTCTGGAGAAGGTTTTTGTCCAGGATATCCCCGTACTTGGCCGCATTCATCTTTCCCTCGATTGCAACCAGTTGTCCTGACCCTGCAGCTGAAAAACACCCCCACAGCATGATGCTGCCACCACCATGCTTCACTGTTGGGACTGTATTAGACAGGTGATGCGCAGTGCCTGGTTTTCTCCACACATACCGCTTAGAATTAAGGACAAAAAGTTCTATCTTGGTCTCATCAGACCAGAGAAACTTTTTTCTCACCATCTTGGAGTCCTTCAGGTGTTTTTTTAGCAAACTCCATGCGGGCTTTCATGTGTCTTGCACTGAGGAGAGGCTTCCTTCGGGCCACTCTGCCATAAAGCCCCGACTGGTGGAGGGCTGCAGTGATGGTTGACTTTCTACAACTTTCTCCCATCATTAAGGAACCTTAGGTGCAGCAGAAATTTTTTTTTATAACCTTGGCCGGATCTGTGCCTTGCCACCATTCTGTCTCTGAGCTCTTCAAGCAGTTCCTTTGACCTCATGATTCTCATTTGCTCTGACATGCACTGTGAGCTGTAAGGTCTTATATAGAGAGGTGTGTGGCTTTCCTAATCAAGTCCAGTCAGTATAATCAAACACAGCATGACTCAAATGAAGGTGTAGAACCATCTCAAGGATGATCAGAAAAAATGGACAGCACCTGAGTTAAACATATGAGTGTCACAGCAAAGGGTCTGAATACTTAGGACCATGTGATATTTCAGTTTTTCTTTTTTAATAAATCTGCAAAAATGTCAACAATTCTGTGTTTTTCTGTCAATATTGGGTGCTGTGTGTACATTAATGAGGAAAAAAATGAACTTAAATGATTTTAGCAAATGGCTGCAATATAACAAAGAGTGAAAAATTTAAGGGGGTCTGAATACTTTCCGTCCCCACTGTATTTAGTTCACAGCACACTGAGTAACGCTGCTTGCAACTTGAAAGGATGCAGGACAGGGCTCGGTGCTGCAGCTTGTGTGCCCCCCACGTCTCCATACAGCTGGTGGTGATGGTGCCAGACCTGTGAGCTCTACCCCTCCTCCTTCACCACCTCCATGCCGTCCTTTGCATAATTGTCCAATGAACATCAGGTACCCCCTAAGAGTTCAAAGGGCTATTCCATGAGTCAAGCTAAAGGGTGCCATGCAGTGCTTCAGCTAGTGTGTTTAGGGGACAGGAACCACATTGATTCTTGCAGCTCTGCAGGGACAGGCCCAGAGGTGGTTCACACCATGCCAGTTGGAGCCAGGAATGGTTTGTGTGTGATAATGGCTCAAACCTCCTGTCCGTCCTTAGACAGGGAAAGTTGACACATGTGCCATGTCTGGCACATGTCCTCAATTTGGTGGTGCAGCGTTTCCTAAGTACGTACCCAGGGTTGCAAGATGTGCTAAAGCTGGCCAGAAGAGTCTGTAGCCATTTCAGGCGGTCATACACAGCCAGTGCTCGGTTGGCTGAAATTCACCTGCCCGTAAACCGCCTGATTTGTGACATGCCCACCAGGTGGAACTCGACTTTGGCAATGCTGCAGCGGCTATACATGCAGGAGAGGGCCGTCAATGAGTACCTGTGCGAGTACGGCATGATGACAGGCTCAGGCCGCCTCTGCTTTTTTTCCCCACTCCAATGGCTGATCATTAAGGATGCATGCACTGTATTTTCACCATTTGAGGAGGCCACAAGGATCGTTAGCCGTGACAGTGCATGCATCAGTGACACAATATCTGTTGTGTTCCTCTCTCTCAGGTGCTCTATTCAAATGGCACAAATGACCAGGCAATGGATATATTTCTTTGCATTTCAGGCATCTAGAGAGGTAGAATCTTTTTTCTGAGTAACAGTCAATGACGGACGGTATCACACTATTGTATGCCTCTATTATTCTTCCTATGTGGCATATGCGAGGAGGCTTATTGGAAGTGACCAGGAGAAAACTGGTATCCTCTTAAAGCTGGGCTATTATCAGGAGCAGGAGGTGACCAGGGAGGAGTACCAGCACACAGCAGCCAGTGTACTTATAGGAGATAGAAGGATGGTCCAGGATATCTGCTGAAAACATCTTTTGGCTTATTTTCTAAGCCCTTAAGGTAAGGGTACAACTGAAGGGGGAGGAGCGCACATTGCATGAAGACACCTTATCACTTTATATGGACTGTGTTGATTATATTTATATCATTATTGACTGTGTGTGATTCACGGAGCACGAGCACTTTATATTATGATTGGATTATTATTTTACGAGCACTTTATATTATGATTGGATTATTTTGTAATTCACTGTTTTATGATACACATATCATCCAGATTACTTTACAGCATAGGTTGTATTGATTGTTGGTTAGGAGTAGTGCGGCACATTCATTTACATTTGTTGTGTTCCTGCTGGAGCAAACTCTGCGTGGCATTATGGACAGGGCACTGGAGGCAGAGCAGCAGGAGAAAGAGGAGGACTTACTTTTCTCTCAAGGCCACCATCATTCCTATGTCACAGAACACACAGGAGGAGAGAGGGGAGGAGGATGAGGAGGAGTATTCTGGCACTTTCATAGGCTTCGAAGAAGAGAAAGACATGCGTCAATCTGTAAGCGATGGCTTTCCAACCCCAGGACCCTTGGGAGTAGTACGTGGCTGGGAGGAGGAAGTTCCAGATGCTGTCATCCTGAGTGACCCCGAGGAGTCTGCTTCTCAAGCCTCGGGAAATTTGAGGCGCATGGGCAACCTCATGTTTCAAAGCCTGCGAAAGGACCCAAGAATACTTGGCATAAAGGAGAAGGATGATTACTGATTGGCAACCCTCCTTGACCACTGTTACAAGGGGAAGGTCTCAGAACTCATCCCGTCCCCACAGAGAGTGCAGAAGATAAAATCTCTTGAGGGCACGTTTAAAGAGGATTTTATTGAACGTTTTTCCTGACTCCAGTAGGTTACAGTGTCGTGGAAAACGTAGTTTTGAGTCTTCTGTTGGTCAAGAGAGAAACAACAAGGAAGAGGGGCGCCACTGAATATATATCAAGTTAAATTTATTGTTAAAAACAATATCCACTCACATGTAAAACTGAAGTGTAGATCTCCGATACATCTCGTGACACAAAAAGGAGCGGAGGACTACAAGTGGCAGCAAGTCCAAATGCACTGACATCACCTCTCATAGGCTGAAGATGAGCTGCACTGAGCCAATGTTGTAGTCTGTGAGCACACCACAAACAGGAGAGCAGAAGAGCCGTCTAGGGTGGTGTGGGTTCCAGGAAGAGAGGGCGTGAGGGCATCTAGGCTGGTGCTTTAGTGTGAAGCGGAGTGTCCCAGCATCTCGTCCGGCATCCGAACATAAAGCCCATCCCTAGTTGTGAGAAGTCTGCAGAGGAATTTTGGGGTACGACGATCCAATGATGAATTGAGAAAATGCTGGTCAGACCTTGTGGTAATGGGACAATCGCATAAGAGGTAAATGCTGGAGGAGGTGGTCTCTCTTTGGGGTCCCTAGACCGGAGCCGGTGGTCCCTGTGCTTTAATCCCTCAATGCTATCTGTCGCCGAGGAAAGAGTTGTGGTGTACTCCCAGATGATTCCGCTATACAGCGCTGTTCCGTCACAGAAGCTCCGAGAAGACACCACCTTCCTGGTCGCCGGCGATCTCCGTAGATTGAGCAAACGCTAGCCAGCTCATACACGGGTGGGGCTGATTAGTAACTAAAGGAGACTCCGCTCCTTTTTGTGTCACGAGATGTATCGGAGATCTACACTTCAGTTTTACATGTGAGTGGATATTGTTTTTAACAATAAATTTAACTTGATATATATTCAGTGGCGCCCCTCTTCCTTGTTTTTCTCTAGCACATTGGACCTGGCTTTTTGGTTCCTTCCGGTGGCTGCCTTGAATGACTCTTACTGCACCCATATATATATCTTATATATGTTTGTATGGACCCTGCCCTTGTGTGCATAGGCAATGGTATATAAGGTATATTGTAGGGTTGTCCCGATACCGATACTAGTATCGGTATCGGCACCGATACCGAGCATTTGCCCAAGTACTTGTACTCGGGCAAATGCTCCCGATGCTTCCCCCGATACCTAGAGGACAGCTGTGATCGGCGCGTGGGGGAGTTACAAGATTCTCCCCCAGCGGCTTTCACCAGCTTTAGTGACATACAGCTGTGATCGGTCACAGCTGACTGTCACTGCATCCTCCTCCATGCCCCCTCCGTTCCTCTGTGCCTCTCCGCTGTCCCCTTCGTTCCTCTCTCTTATCTGTCCCCTCCGTTCTGCTCTCCTTATCTGTCCCCTCCGTTCTGCTCTCCTTATCTTTCCCCTCCGTTCTCCCCCTCCGTTCCCCTCCTCCTTCCTTTGTGTATGGAGAGAGTCAGCTGACTCTGTCCATTCACATACTGAAACATTGTAATCTCCTGTGATTATGATGTGTCAGTTTATGAATGGAGAGAAGCTGCTGTGTTCTCTCCATTCATTGTCAGTGCAGCTGACGCTGCAGAGAAAGGGACTGGGGAATCTCTATCCTCTGTCTCTTTCTCTGTCTCAAGGGGGAGATATCAGAGGTCTGTTAAGACCCCTGATATCTCACCAAAGCCCCCCAAAAGGGCTGATTAAAAAAAAAAAAACAAAGAATAAAAAAATATTATTGGAAAAAAATAAAAATTGTAAAAAAAAAACCAAAAAAACACACACACACATACAACGTTCACCCCCCCCCCCCCCCCCAAAAAAAAAAGTAAAAAAAAAAACTGTCACGTGACAAAAAAAGTATCGGTAATCGGTATCGGCGAGTACTTGAAAAAAAGTATCGGTACTTGTACTCGGTCCTAAAAAAGTGGTATCGGGACAACCCTAGTATATTGTATTGCGCCTTCTTTTACTTGTTTTACTGTTGGTCAAGAGAGGAGCGTTGAAGAAGGCGTACGCCTAAGTGAGGCATTTTGGAATTTTTTTTAGTCCTTGCCACCCTGGGCTGTCAGCTTCCACATCCCATCGGCAGCGTCTGCATCACATGGTGGATGATTACCTCGGGCCAAAACAGAGATGGAGAGCTTTCCAGCTGACGATCCACTGACTTACTGGGTTATGAGAATAGACCACTAGCCAGAACTTGCCCAATGTGCTATTGAGTTGTTGGGCTGCCCTGCATCCAGCATGCTTTCAGAACAGGCATTCAGTACTGCAGGAGGTTTCGTTATTGATCAAAGAACGCATCTGTCCACAGACCCCGTGGACCGCTTGACTTTTAAAAAAATGAATTAGTCCTGGATTACCAGCTATGAAGCCCCTGATGCCGATGTCACTGATTAAGTCTTTTTGGGATGTGGAGTCTCTGCAGGACTTTGCGGCTGCCTAGCTTTGAGGGTGTTCAATCATTTCACCTGGAAGAATGTTTTTGGTATAGGTTTCATGGACACAATTAACACCCAAAGACCAATTTTTCAGCACCTGTTTGATGGGTGCATATCATTGCATTTTTTTTTCCTTCATCAAGAGCATCACTATATCTCTAATCTTGTTCCCAGTGTACTACCTTGTGGCCTCATCATACACACTGGCTCCCCAGCTGTTGCTGCGCCAAATAAAGGCAGCTTGCAGGGAAAATGTCATTTTTATGCTTTCACTTTATAAATTTTTTTATTGATACATGTCCCCCAGGGCAGAACCCGGACCCCTATAACCATTGTATGCCCAATTATTTGCATATAAGCCTTCAAAATGGGCACTTTTGATTTTTGACCTTCAGGTCCCATTGAGTTTAATGGGGCTCGCTATTTGGGTCCGATCTTTCGCGGTGTTCGAAAGTTCTGGTGCGAACCGAACAGGGGTCCATTCGGCCCATCCCTAGTGTCTACACATCAAAGGCTTTTACAGGAAAATAACATGCATAAAATACATATATTATATATATATATATATATATATATATATATATATATATATATATATATATCTCATATGCAAAGATTTTAATTTAATTTAATGGTTTGTGGTTTGGTAAAAGGATCTCGTAAAGAAAGCAAAAAACAAAACAAAAAAAAAACACTGATCATTTGTGTTGACTGATCCTTTAGTGATGGAAAATACACTTATCCAAGGCCTCATGCATACTGGACGTTAAAATAACCATATAAAAACACTAGTAGCTTTGCAGTGACTTTTTCAACGTTTTTGCAATAGCGTTTATGAGCTTTTTTAGCATTTTTACGCGTTAGCATTTTTTGGCTTTTTTTTTTTTTTTCAAGTTTTTAAAAAAATTTTTTTGCAATAGATCAAAAACATCCAAAAATGCTGGTGAGCCACATTTTTGAGCGTTTATCGGCGTTTATTGGCGTTAGAGCATTTTTACGTCTAAAAACAGCTAAAAAACGTCTCTCAGAACCCACTAGTTTTGGGTTTTTTTAAAGCCAAAAATGCCCCAGCTAAAAACTGCTGATAACAGCCTATGGGGGTGATTTAATAAGAAGAAGGCACTGCACCAGTTTATACATTAGTTGGTGCGCCGGAAAAGTCATTAATTGAACTTACGAACCGGCGCACATTGAAGCGCAAATAGCGATAATAAATACCCGCATATGTAAACTGCAACTGGTGCTAGGGTAACTGCGGTTTTCTCATTGATAATAGCGCACGCCCAATATAATTGTTTAATTTAATCTCATTGGATGTGTCTTGTTAGGCAATTAGTTCACAGTTAATTAACCCTTTTGATGCTAATCTCATTCCTATCACTTCTAATATAGGGGGCGCGCGACCCGATGCGCGTGCCCGGCGGTCGCAATGTCAGCCGGGTACCCGCCATTGCCCAGCAACCGAGCAGGACCGTGAATCTGTGTATGTAAGCACACAGATCCACATTCTGTCAGAGAGGAGAGGAAACCAATGTGTGTCCCTACATAGGGACACGGATCGGTCACCTCCCCAGTCAGTCCCCTCCCCCCACAGTTACAATCACCGACCTAGGACACACATTAACGCCTCCATCACCCCCTAGTGTTAACCCCTTCCCTGCCAGTCACATTTACACAGTAATCAATGCATTTTTATAGCACGGATCGCTGTATAAATGTGAATGGTCCCAAAAATGTGTCAAAAGTGTCCGATATGTCCGCCATAATATCGCAGTCACAATAAAAATCGCTGATCGCCGCCAAGACTAGTAAAAAAAAAAAATAATAATAATAAAAATGCTATACGGCTGGATTCACACCTATGCATTGTTTGTGCTTTTTGCATTTTGCAGATTTCCACACAACCCTAGGCTGGGGTTGTGGAGGGCTGCAGACAGGGGGCATTACGGAATGTGGAAAACCCCTTTAAACTAGTGGGTACAAGGTGCTTTGTGGTCGGTATTGGGCTGAGCCCAACATGCCCCAAAGGCAGCCAGCTATGTTGATTGCATGTGGCCTTGTATGGTTCAGGAGGGGGTTGGGCAATCGCTCTTCTCACCCCTTTCCTAGCTGGCCCTTTTGTATGCTCTGAAAAAGGACGTGGTTTGGATTGGTGAAGGCAGCTCACAGCCTTTTGAGAATGGAGTGGAGTGTGGAGTTTACCTTTGAAAGCAAAAGTTAGCCCATGGAAATCCAAGGGGTTAGAGAGGGGAGACAAGAGCATTGGAGAATGAAGTGTGGAGTTCCCCTTTAAAAGCAAAAGCTAGCCCAAGGAAATCATATGCATTAGAGGGGGAAGGTTAAATGCCCCTTTAGGAGGAGCTAGAGGAGCGAGAGTCTTTTTACATAATTTTAACAAGGCGCATGTCACATGTTGGCAACGTAACACGCTAACATGACCTGTGTGCAAATCTCCTTAAAAAAATACATGAAGGTGAACCAGCGTAAATTAAAATGTGTCAAGTTTACAGGTGCGCCCGTTCAACCCACACAATTGCATGTACGTTGCTTAACATTTACTAAGATTTTGACCGCACAGTGAACAAACGCATGTGAACAAGCACAACAGCCGCTTGCGCACGCGCACTGCTTACATTGATCTCACGCAGTTCTAAACGTACTTGCAGGCACAGCAAGCTTTCTCAGAAAAAGTTACTTTCTCATTCTATTTTGGGCATATTTGTTACTTGGGCAGTTGTTACTAAACTTTCTCACATCAACCCATAATATTGGCACCTCTATCTTCTGTCAATATTGATTTGGAGATGCCGTGCGCCATGTCCATAGTGGCGCACAGATTGCACTCTTCCGTGTGCCGAGATCGCTATAGTAAATGGGGGATCCGTGCTCTGTTCCCAGGACATACCGTTTCGTAAATATGGAAATGTACGTTGCGCATCACCGTGCGCCTCTACTGATGACGCACGGCTTTCTGAAATCACAACCTATGTGTGCATGGACACATAGGATAACGTGATGGGGAGTTTATTGACTGTAGAAAAAAAACGTCTAAAGCCACAAACAGCTGCTGTAAAAATGTCCAAAAACGTCCAGTGTGCATGATGCCTGATGTTACATGTCATCTATACTAGCCCATTATTATATGGGATCCTGGAATCCTTAGCGCAGTTACATCTGTGATTTCACCAATTAGCAAGATATGTCAATCCAGCCAGCAGCATGCTGGGTCTGGGGAGCAACTTCTAATTAACTCAGAGCAACTCATAAAATATCATAGACAACTGCAGAAAACGCAATAGTGCTGATTTACCAAAACAGGAACAGATGACCAAAGCAGCCAATCGGAGTTCTTCCTTTAGATAAAGAAAATAATTACTAACCGCTATAGGCAACTGATCATATTTTGCTCCAGTTATTATTATTCCACTTTTTTTAACTAATGCATGTGTTTACAGGTCTCTCCACTCAGAATTTTACTGTCCATGAAAAGGAGGAATTTTTTATGTGCTATGCTAAAAAGAAATGAAAGAATATGGACCCACAGATGATTCTGTCCATCCAGTTCCGAGATTTACACAGCCCCATCACATGACACAGACAATTCCAATAGGACAGGAGACCTGATTTTTCTGTGCTGCAGTTCAATAATACTTACAGGTCTTTTCCCTCCCCCAGCCTGTGATTGGATAGTGAAGGAGAAGAAGCAAACTGATGATCTCAACTCTTTCGCTCTGCTTTCTTTTCCCATGGGCTTGCCCATTGTTAGCACATGAGCACTGCAGCATAACTGATAAGTAGCTGATACCAGGTCAGATTCAGATACTTACACTGCATGCATTTACAAAAATAAATGTAATTATATAAAAATGAATACAGAGCTGCATTAATTTGTGTATTTGATATCTGCCCAGAATTTATCTTTAAAGCATTTAACAGTTTCCAATGTGTCAGGGACTTGATGCTCTGCTCGTTATGAGGGGTTCTGCTCTAGCTGTTGAATATTTTTATTTATTTCATATTATGGAGAATGCAGGGCTTTTTTTCTCAAACAATAGGTGCTGGAACTCAACCACGACCCCCCAAAACCCCTCCCCCCACACACACCCTCCAAATCACATCAAATAGTGGGTGTAATCATATTTCACAAACAGTAGAAGGGTCTTAAAGGGGCATTAAATATCAGGATTGCATTACAGAGTGCAGAGTTCATGGGGGTTACACACAGAGTGCAAAGCTGTCACTTGTAAACACAGAAACCAGACTTCTGTGTTTACAAGTGATTGTGGTGAGCAGGCACCAAAGGGTCTGAGCCAGAGGTGGTGGAACTGAGTTCCACCAAGTTCCCCCTGAAAAAAAGCCCTGGGAGAATGTAACAGGATGAGTGGGAACACCCAAAACTATTCAATAAGAAGCCGGGAGGCCAACTCAGCCAAACAAGTTCCACCTATAACTGAAATGCTACCTTTTAATAAACAACGGTGCTATTGTTGCTAATTTTTAATTGCATTTCTCTTGTTTCGAACGCCAGAAAAATGATGGAATTGTTATAGGTAGCACAATTTTTTAATCTGTTAACAAAGCTACAGCAAATATGTGTTTTTGAAGTATTCTCTTTTACTTATAGTTACTATTGTAAATCTATGAACATGGACATCTTAGGCAGTTTTAGACATGTACATCCAGCTTTCAATCAGAAAAGTGACCAATTAGATTAATTCAACCTACCACCAATAGCCTCTAACAACTCCATGTAATATGAGTAAGCACTCAGCTCAGAGTGCGAAACGCGTCAGCTAATCCTGTACTTTCTGCATGATGGTCTTGTATTTTTGATGATCCCATCTTTCTAATAAAGTCAAGTTTTCTACTACATCCGGTGTGCGGCATCCAGATCTTCTCATTTCAAGCCAACTCCATGTAATAGTCCATGTTGCTGGCTGGCTTCCTTGAACTCTTCCTTGATTTTGCAAATATAAGTTGATTGAAAGGGGTTAATGTAATGGTTGTGCACATTGAGCCCATGAAAAGCTGTATGTGACAACCATTGGTTAAGAGCACTGAACGGGAGCCAGTCGGCTCCTGGTTTTCCAGCATGTTTGTCCGACAGAAGCTGGCCAAACTTCTATGAGACCGGATGTCATACACATGGGCCGAATGTCGGCCTGTTTTAATTGAACTGGTCGATTGTTAGGTAGATTGTATATCAAACAATTTACAGATTGTAAATCAATCAATTGGGACAACTACAGTTAGGTCCATAAATATTGGGACATCGACACAATTCTAATTTTTTTGTCTCAATACACCACCACAATGGATTTGAAATGAAACAAACAAAATGTGCTTTAACTGCAGACTTTCAGCTTTAATTTGAGGGTATTTACATCCAAATCAGGTGAACGGTGCAGGAATTACAACAGTTTGTATATGTGCCTCCCACTTTTTAAGGGACCAAAAGTAATGGGAAAATTGGCTGCTCAGCTGTTCCATGGCCAGGTGTGTGTTATTCCCTCATTATCCCATTTACAAGGAGCAGATAAAAGGTCCAGAGTTCATTTCAAGTGTGCTAATTGCATTTGGAATCTGTTGCTGTCAACTCTCAATATGAGATCCAAAGAGCTGTCACTATCAGTGAAGCAAGCCATCATTAGGCTGAAAAAACAAAACAAACCCATCAGAGAGATAGAAAAAACATTAGGTGTGGCCAAATCAACTGTTTGGAACATCCTTAAAAAGAAAGAACGCACCGGTGAGCTCAGCAACACCAAAAGACCCGGAAGACCACGGAAAACAACTGTGGTGGATGACCGAAGAATTCTTTCCCTGGTGAAGAAAACACCCTTCACAACAGTTGGCCAGATCAAGAACACTCTCCAGGAGGTAGGTGTATGTGTGTCAAAGTCAACAATCAAGAGAAGACTTCACCAGAGTGAATACAGAGGGTTCACCACAAGATGTAAACCATTGGTGAGCCTCAAAAACAGGAAGGCCAGATTAGAGTTTGCCAAACAATATCTAAAAAAGCCTTCACAGTTCTGGAACAACATCCTATGGACAGATGAGACCACAATCAACTTGTACCAGAGTGATGGGAAGAGAAGAGTATGGAGAAGGAAAGGAACTGCTCATGATCCAAAGCATACCACCTCATCAGTGAAGCATGGTGGTGGTAGTGTCATGGCGTGGGCATGTATGGCTGCCAATGGAACTGGTTCTATTGTATTTATTGATGATGTGACTGCTGACAAAAGCAGCAGGATGAATTCTGAAGTGTTTCGGGCAATATTATCTGCTCATATTCAGCAAAATGCTTCAGAACCCATTGGACGGCGCTTTACAGTGCAGATGGACAATAACCCAAAGCATACTGCGAAAGCAACCAAAGAGTTTTTTAAGGGAAAGAAGTGAAATGTTATGCAATGGCCAAATCAATCACCTGACCTGAATCCGATTGAGCATGCATTTCACTTGCTGAAGACAAAACTGAAGGGAAAATGCCCCAAGAACAAGCAGGAACTGAAGACAGTTGCAGTAGAGGCCTGGCAGAGCATCACCAGGGATGAAACCCAGCGTCTGGTGATGTCTATGCGTTCCAGACTTCAGGATGTAATTGACTGCAAAGGATTTGCAACCAAGTATTAAAAAGTGAAAGTTTGATGGATGATTGTTAAGCACTTTTCTTGCTTTCAGACAATTCCTCTTCCTTCCTCCTGCACAACTCTTTATCTCCCAGGAGCAGCTAGCACATGTTTAGGCCTGACACCGGCTGTAAATGCCCTTTGCAGGTAGAGACCACAAGCTCCTATGGTGTAGCAGAAAGTAAAAAGTCTTTAGTGCTAGCTGTCCTATTGGTGGACTACTGCTCCCAGTCAGTCCTCTTCAGACCCTGCCAGCCCCCCTGGCTGCAGCTGCCCGACTCCACTGCCTATGACATTGCAGTCCTCACTACTGGCTCTGCACCCATCTCTGACTGCATGCTCCCAGTCCTCTCAGGCGTGCCTCCCCAGTCCTCCTGAATGCACATGTCACTCACTAGCCCTCCAAGCTACAACCAATGGTTCCCTCCTGAAGACTTGCCCCGACAGTACTAGCTCCCGCTGCCCTCTCTTGCTCCTCCTGTGTCTCCTGTTCAGAGCCTCCAGGATTTCCTGGAGGGCTCTGTCCTGCACCCGAGCCCAAGCCCCCCCCTCCCCAGACTGGCCCCCGACAGCCTAGTACTCCATCCTCGGTTCTTCCACCCGACAACTCCTCCCCAGCTGGGCGGACACCCGGTTGGGGATTGTTCAGGACTCCTTAACACCCCCCAGGCATCTCCACCTCTCTTCTCCTCCTGTCTTTCTAGTACCTTCCAGAAAGCTCTAGAAAGAAGAGGGAGGCCTTAGCGATGCTGCCTGTGAATCATCAGCTGCTGACTCTGAGCCACTCCCAGCCCACACAAACCAAAAGAAACAAGCCTAGCTTCTAGCTAGGCCTGACTAAATTTGCCTACACTTACAAAAGACCTAATCTAGCACTTACCTATGTAGAAGGTGCTACATTAAGATTGTAAGTTTCCTCCTTCTTGGTAAAAAGGGGGTGGTGACCGTTTAAAGGGTTAATTGCTTAATTGACTTAACCCAGTGACAATTGCCCTCAGGCTGCTGGCACCTAGATTGTGGGCCCAAAAGCTGTAAAATCTTTGTGCAGGGTATAGCTGAGAGTGGCATTGTTATGTAAGTGACAGCGCAGTGTGAGATTGGCCAGTCCTTTGTCACAAGTTGGTCACAAGGGCAGAGGTCTGATACTGCGTTTCGTCACAGTTAAAGCAAAAAGAAGAGAACAGGCGCCTCTAGGTTAGAACTTGTGTCATTTTAATGAATTACAGGTGCAAATATCCACTTACATCAAAGTTATGGAAGTCCGGCACATGTCCTATCCACACTGATGTGGCGTCCGTTCCTGCGCGATGGCGTTGTTGCAGCTTTTTGTACCCCAGAAGAGAGGAATCCTGATCAGCAGGGTCTTTGGGAGGCTGGAGAGCTGTGACCGAGGCTTGGTTAAAGCTGTGGGGTGGTGTTGGGACATGGCGTCAGGCGCAAAAACATCACTGGTGGGTCTCGACAATGTTTTGGAGCATGCGCACTGGCTAGTAAGGCAGGCACGCTGCTTTCTCAAGCTAAAGGGACATAGGCTGCTAACAGTCTTACATGTGCATTGGTTAGTTGCAATCTAGTGGGTGGAATAGGGATACTTCCCAAGTCCAAGTGCTTAACAGATTTATATCTTACAGGTGGTAATTGCAAATGAAACAGAACACCACGAAGATAAATAAAATGTACATCAAATAACATTACATGAGAGATAGCAATTCGATTCATAAGAAAATAGGGCAATATATAGGTATACAAATCATTTAGGAAAATGAAAAAAGGCATTGAAAGCATTAATAACATAGGAATAACATTTAAAAAACAATAGAATACATTGATTCATTCTGGGACCACCATTGCATGATATGAGTTAATACTAAGGATATATATATATATATATATAATATATAAAATTTACTGTATTAAATGGGAATGGGCAAACTCTACTAACATCTACAGTATCTCACAAAAGTGAGTACACCCCTCACATTTTTGTAAACATTTTATTATATCTTTTCATGTGACAACACGAAGAAGAAATTAAAGAAATTACACCTTTCACTTTGCTACAATGTAAAGTAGTGAGTGTGCAGCTTGTATAACAGTGTAAATTTGGCGTCCCCTCAAAATAACTCAACGCACAGCCATTACTGTCTAAACCGCTGGCAACAAAAGTGAGTACACCCCTAAATGAAAATGTTCAAATTGGGCCCAATTAGCCATTTTACCTCTCCGGTGTCATGTGACTAGTTAGGTCTTAGGTGTGAATGGAGAGCAGGTGTCTTGAATTTGGTGTTATCGCTCTCACTCTCTCATACTGGTCATGGAAGTTCAACAAGGCAGGATCTGAAAAAAAGAATTGTTGCTCTACATAAAGATGGCCTAGGCTATAAGAAGATTGCCAAGACCCTGAAACTGAGCTGCAGCACGGTGGCCAAGACCATACAGCAGTTTAACAGGACAAGTTCCACTCAGAACTGGCCTCGCCATGGTCGACCAAAGAAGCTGAGTGCACGTGCTCAGCGTCATACCCAGAGGTTCTCTTTGGAAAATAGACGTATAAGTGCTGACAGCATTGCTGCAGAGGTTGAAGGGGTGGGGGGATCAGCCTGTCAGTGCTCAGAACATACGTCACACACTGCATCAAATTGGTCTGCATGGCTGTCATCCCAGAAGGAAGCCTCTTCTAAAGATGATGCACAAGAAAGCCCGCAAACAGTTTGCTAAAGACAAGCAGACTAAGGACATGGATTACTGGAACCATGTCCTGTGGTCTGATGAGACCAAGATAAACTTAATTGGTTCAGATGGTGTCGAGAGTGTGTGGCGGCAACCAGGTGAGGAGTACAAAGACAAGTGTGTCTTGCCTACAGTCAAGCATGGTGGTGGGAGTGTCATGGTCTGGGGCTGCATGAGTGTTGCCGGCACTGGGGAGCTACAGTTCATTGAGGGAACCATGAATGAAAACATGTACTGTGACATACTGAAGCAGAGCATGATCCCCTCCCTTTGGAGACTGGGCCGCAGGTCAGTATTCTAACATATAATGACCCCAAACACACCTCCAAGATGACCACTGCCTTGCTAAAGAAGCTGAGGGTAAAGGTGATGGACTGGCCAAGCGTGTCTCCAGACCTAAACCCTATTGAGCATCTGTGGGGCATCCTCAAACAGAAGGTGGAGGAGCGCAAGGTCTCTAACATCCACCAGCTCCGTGATGTCGTCATGGAGGAGTGGAAGAGGACTCAAGTGGCAACCTGTGAAGCTCTAGTGAACTCCATGCCCAAGAGGGTTAAAGCAGTGCTGGAAAATAATGGTGGCCACACAAAATATTGACACTTTGAGCCCAATTTGGACATTTTCACTTAGGGGTTTACTCACTTTTGTTGCCAGCGGTTTAGACATTAATGGCTGTGTGTTGAGTTATTTTGAGGGGACTGCAAATTTACACTGTTATACAAGCTGTACACTGACTATTTTGCATTGTAGCAAAGTGTCATTTCTTCAGTGTTATCACATGAAAAGTTATAGTAAAATATTTACAAAAATGTGAGGGGTGTACTCACTTTTGTGAGATACTGTATGTATATGAATAGATTAAAAAAAAAAGTCATCAAATGCAGCCACTTGTGCCCATCAAATGCAGCCACTTGTGCCCATCAAATGCAGCCACTTGTGCCCATCATATGCAGCCACTTGTGCCCATCACATGCAGCCACTTGTGCCCATCACATGCAGCCACTTGCGCCCCATCAAATGCAGCCACTTGTGTCCCATCAAATGCAGCCACTTGTGCCCCATCAAATGCAGCCACTTGTGCCCCATCAAATGCAGCCACTTGTGCCCATCATATGCAGCCACTTGTGCCCATCATATGCAGCCACTTGCGCCCATCATATGCAGCCAGTTGCGCCCATCATATGCAGCCACCTGTGCCCATCATATGCAGCCACTTGTGCTCATCAAATGCAGCCACTTGTGCCCCATCAAATGCAGCCACTTGTGCCCATCATTAGCAGCCACTGTGACCCCCGCCCACCTGCTGTCTACCTGCCACTTTCCCCATCTTGGTGGCGGGTCAGGCAGCGGGTGAATGTGGCGAGCTGTGGGACGGCTCCTGTGTCCTCCATGTTTCCCCCTTCTCTCTTCTTCCATTCTGCTAGGCGCCCAATAGGGGCACCTGTGCGTTCAACCAGTCAGGTGACGGGTATTAGACCCGTGCTTCCTGATTGACGGAAGGGCGGTTCAGTGTTAGAAAAGCAAATATTCATTTGCTTTTCTAACACATCTGGGTGGACTCCGAGCACAATGCTCTGCTCTCCGAGTCCACCTTTTTTGAAGCCTATTAGAACCTATGGCTCTAATTAGGTGCTTAAAAAAAACACCCCCGCCGCTGTAATTCAGACGCCTGGAGTCTGAAAAGGGGCCGGATGCCTGAATAGGGGGTGGCAGCAGTGGCCATGGATAGATTCATGCAATGCAATGCATGAATTTATCCATTAGTCATATAGGTTGGTGGCGTGATGGAGGGGGTGGCACCCGTATGCCCTTAATGGACTTGGTAACCACTGTATCTTCACATTGTATTAACTCTGTACCATTATCTTCATGCCCCAATGTGTTTAGTGACCTGGGCTGTAACTACACGTGACGGTTACTTGCATTACACCCCTTAAATATGTTCAGACCAGGCAAAGGCAAAGTCTTGTCATATACAGAAAACAGTCCAAAATAAAGTGCCGTCTTTTCCCTAACATCCCTAGTGCCTAACTTCAGGCCTGTAGCTGCCCCAGCACACCTGCATAGGAAAAAGTCTATAACTGGTTGAGTCCATCGCGTATCGAACTCCAACCCTGGCATGGCAAATCCAGACTCTTGCAACGGCCGTAGGTAAGGTGTCCCCTTAGAGAGTGGACCAGACCAGAACTGAGCCAAGCTGAATTTTTATAGCACACAGGACCGGGGGGGGGGGGGGGGGATGGGAGGGTCAGACCCAGGAATACCTGCCAAGGAAAACCCGGTAAACACAATTAACTCCAACCTTCCCAGTTGCAGCATTGACCACTACCTATTTACAGACAGCAGGTGATTGACAGCCTGAGATGTGCATCTTTCACTATGAGACTGTGTAGAGGGGTGTGTGTCCATTCCCTTAGCTCCCTGCTTTATGCCGTGTAATGTTTGACATCAGATGCCCAACTTCTGGCAGCTAGAATGGCTGTGGATAAGAGATGGCTGCAGATAAACAGGTACAACATATGTGGAAGGATTTGTTTCATCTCTGTGCATCACCTTGAGGATAGTCACTTCAGTGGGTATATGTAAAATTAAAGCTGTCCAAAAATGCACAAAAATATGTCTTTTGCTCATGAATTTTTTGTGATCAGCATGACTGGAGGTGTGGCAGGAGATTATCTTTTAATAATTTTATACTTTATCAGAACATCATTAGATAGAATGGGTCCTAGAGATTTCATATCATGCCCCAGTTGAAGTCTGTTTTAGACGAAACGTGTCAGTCGCACGCTCCCCATATTGCTTTTCCTACTTTTTAATCTTTTTGTGATCACTTTTTATGTACTCATTACTATTTGATGTACTGTCATTTTAAATAAACCTAATTGGTTTAACCTGCACCATATGGAGCCTTCTCCCTTCTTGTTCTATTTTTGCCCCAGTTGGTTGAGCCTCCTTCATATATTCTGACACTCCGAATGTCAGCACTTGGAGTGGAGATTCGGTGTTACTACAGTGAATCGCGAGGATCCAGGTACCGTGCCAGGATTGCTATTACTGAAGTCCGGGTGTATCCTGCTGAAGTGATCCCCTCTTCCTGTTTTGATCCACACTGTGAGGCATCCGGCCCACATAAGCTTGATTGACCCACTACCGCTGGTAAGTGGGTCCACCACATCTGGTAAGAGTATCCATCCATTGCTTTATGACAGAGGATTTCGCATTTTATCTACATCATTTGATTGTTCAATGTTTGGTCTACACCGTCGCCTTGAGTGAAGAATCACTATTACACATTTATGGACATTTAGTTGTTCTCTATTTTTGTTTTTTCTATTTATTCATCACAGTGACTATTGCTACACATATCACATATTGTGTTATGGTTTCACTATATTATTATTTTCATGTTCTTTAGTGCTACACTATATTTTTTTATATTATATCCAATGAATAACCTGACCCCTTTAATAACCTATAAGTCTTCTCTTGTGGCTATAGACAGGTCCCGCACTGTGGTTTAGGTGTAGTCCTCCCTAATAAGGATACAGTAAGCTTTCTAGCAGCTACTGTTACACCAGAATACTCCACCGCTGCTCTGACAGCTGTAATACCAATGTACAATTCTGACAGGTAGGGAACTGTTCCAACACACATCCTATTAAAACAACCAAGAGCGATAACACCCAGCGTCAGCAAGAGGGGGGCGTCAGATCAATAGGCTATAAAATACCTAATAGTGCGGAGGTGGCAGTGAGAGGGAAGCAGGATGATCACACCGATTCAGTGCTGAAACTAGACTCTTAGGGGACACGTGGGCAGTTTGGCTCCTAATCAGTAGAAAATACATCTGGAAAAAAAGAAGGAGAGAATGGCTTGGCGTTCACAGCTGCAGCAGAGGCGAGCGCGACACAGACCAGAGGAGCCTGTCCGTGGAAGGACACAAATGGGTGAGTTAGAGAGATGTCCTGGCACGGGAAGGGTTAAGTACATTGGGGACATGGTGTGCAATGACAGTAATCCCAGGTTTTGAAGATTTGTCCCTTAAATCTTGGCATCTGTGAACCACACCATATTCTACTTTTTCAATATTTTAATATTTATTTTTAATTTACTGAAGAATGACATATAAAAGTGCCTTATCCTAACCTACTGTGTAAATATTCATTAATGTTGTGAATAATTATTGTGAATAATTACATAGTTTCATAGTTAGTCTGGTTTAAAAAAGACACAGGCCCATCTAGTTCAACCACTGAAAATTAAATTAATGTAAATGAAATTTAATAGCTAAGTGTCGGTAAATTTTTTTAGAATTTTTTTGCAATTATACTTCAGTTTAGCTTTGTTTTATTTAATCCTCTGGCAACAATGTTTGATGAACTGCAGGCTTCGTTAAAACAGTTAATGCCGGTTTGGAACTGCAATATTGAATGAAATCTTTAGGAATGTTTCTCATTGGGTTGTGTTGTAATGGTGCCTCCTGACAGGTCACTGAAATCCTATAGCAACCTTCCTCAACCTTTTACCATGAAGGAACCCTTGAAAGTAACTTTCAGTTCTCAGGGAACCCATGCAAAAAAATATATGTACAGCCTTGGGTTTATTAGAGTGATCAGTAAAAGTTACAGAAGGTTTTAAATAAAAAGTAAAGAAAGTGTCATATCAAGGGTATTTGATGCCTGGATGGATCAATTATATTTACAGCAACATTATTTTAGTTATCAAATAATTATGAAATAAAAAAAATATTAAGATTATGCAGAAAAGAAATGTGAAGTAAAAATCCCTTTATATTGATGTTCAGTGGGATAAGGACCCCCTACATAGGAAGGAGAACAGCCCCTTATATAGGTGGTCAAACAGAGAGGACCCCCTACATTGGCGGTAAGGAGGAGAACAGCCCCTTACATAGGTGGTCCTCTGGGGAAGCTATCCGGTTAGATGCTGCCACGCCATGTCAAGCCTGGTGTGCTTTTTGCAAGTGGGTAGCATAGGGGAAGGTACCCCATCTGTTAGGGACAATTCTAGCAGTAGGGAAAGGCTCCTGATGTGATGAGGAGGGAAAGCGTAGGGTTCACAACTCCTCTGGACATCTTCCCGCTTGGGCACGAGATGTCCAGGGCACACTCTGCCCTCTTATCAGATGCTATCAGTCCGGCTGAAAACTGCCCTCTTCACATTGCTGGAAACTGCGAGTGTGCCTGGTTGGGCAGTCTTCCCACTGGGTTTGTTGTGAACTGTTGTTGCACAATTTTTCTATTTGCACCTTACTGTGTGAATTATTACCACTGCACCACGCCACATCTATCACCACAGGATGGGTTTGACTTCTTATGGCTTTCTTTAACCAATGTCTTTCTTGCCACTCTTCCATAAAGGTCAGATTTGTGGAGTGTACGACTAATAGTTGTCCTGTGGACAGATTCTCCCACCTGAGCTGTGGATCTCTGCAGCTCCTCCAGAGTTACCATGGACCTCTTGGCTGCTTCTCTGATTAATGCTCTCCTTGCCCGGCCTGTCAGTTTAAGTGGACGGCCATGTCTTGGTAGGTTTACAATTTGTGCCATACTCTTTCCATTTTCAGATGATGGATTGAACAGTAGTCTGTGAGATGTTCAAAGCTTGGGATATTTTTTATAACCTAACCCTGCTTTAAACTTCTCCACAACTTTATCCTTGACCTGTCTGGTGTGTTCCTTGGCCTTCATAATGCTGTTTGTTCACTAAGTTTCTCTAAAAAACCTCTGAGGGCTTCACAGAACAGCTGTATTTATACTGAGATTACAGACATGTGAACTTTATTTACTAATCAGGTGACTTCTGAAGGCAATTGGTTCCACTAGATTTTAGTTAGTGGTATCAGAGTAAAGGGGGCTGAATACAAATGTACACCACACTTTTCACATATTTATTTGCAAATTTTTGTAAAACATTTTGAAAACCATTTATCATTTTCCTTCCACTTCACAATTATTTGCCACTTTGTGTTAGTTTATCACATAAAATACCAATAAAATATATTTACGTTTTTGGTTGTAACATGACAGACAACATGTGGAAAATTTCAAGAAGTATGAATACTTTTTCAAGGCACTATATTACAGGTTGGATTTTTGTACCTGTCGGATACTCCAGGGGTGAAATCTTTTCACCATTGTCCTTTCTTAATTTTAGTGATGGTATTACCCTCCCCCTGAAGGGTATTCATAATGCTTAATTAGAAATATATTTTGGATCCAGCAACCAGAGAGTACCTTATTCGTTATTTACAGTGCGCTAGGAGGCAAAAAACAAACAAACCTAGTAGTACCTCCAAGAGGTATACGAAACCAGTGTGAATTTTTTTTTTCACACAAATACAGCTTACTTTTGGTGGTATTTAATCACAACTTTTTTGCTAAAAAATGAAAAAAGACCGAAAATTTAGAAGAAAAAAAAAGATTTTCTTATGCCGCGTACACACGGTCGGACTTTTCGTCTACAAAAGTCCGATGGACGCTGACGGACCAAATCTGGCGGACAATCCGATCGTGTGTGGGCTTCCCCGGACTTTCAGCGGACTTTTCCAGCCACAAATCTGACGGACTTTAGACTTGGAACATGTTTCAAATCTTTACGTCATAACTACGCCGGACCCAGAAATCCGCTCGTCTGTATGCTAGTCCGACGGACAAAAACCCACGCTAGGGCAGCTATTGGCTACTGGCTATCAACTTCCTTATTTTGGTCCGGTGTACGTCATCACGTACGAATCTGTCGTACTTTTCTGTGATCGTATGTAGGCCGTTCGTTAGAAAGTCCGCAAAAAATCAGTCGAAAGGGCTGTCGGACTTTTGTAGCCGAAAAGTCCGACCGTGTGTACGCGGCATTAGTTTCTGTTAGAAAATTTTGTAAATAAGAAATTTTTCTCCTTCACTGATGTACGCTGATGATGCGGCACTAATATGCAGCACTGATGGGTACTGATAGGTGGCACTTACTGGCAGTAATGAGCACTGATTGGCGGCACTGATGGGCGGCACTGATAAGCAGGCTCTGATGGGCACTGACTGGCATCACTGTTGGGCACTGTGGGGGCTGCACTGATGATAAGTGCCCTGATTATCTGTGCAGGTCTTCCCTGTGAGAAAATGCAGCTGATCAGCTCTCCTTTCCTCACACGCTGTCAGCGCGAGGAGGGGAAAGCCAATAACCAACATTTCCTTGTTTACATGTGATCAGCTGTGATTGGACACAAAGCTGATCACATGGGTAAAGAGCCTCGTCATCGGCTCCTTACAGAGATCGGGGATGCGCCGTGTCCCAGAGACACAGTGCGTCTGTGATTGCCACGCTGCGCGCCCACAGCTAGCATAAATACTGGTTTCAGTTTTGGTCTCCATGACTGTACTCTTCGCTGGTTCTCTTCCTACTTTTCCAACCGCACCTTTAGCATTCCTTACAGCTCAACTTCCTCCTCTCCTCTTCCTTTCTCTGTTGGAGTCCCCCAAGGTTATGTTCTTGGCCATCTCCTATTTTCAATCTACACCTCCTCCCTGGGTCAGCCTCCCATGGCTTCCAATATCACCTCTACGCTGATGACACCCAAATCTATTTCTCTACCTCAGCACACTTCCTCTGTCTCCTCACATATCACTAATTTACTATCAGATATATCAGTCTGGATGTCACACCACTTCCTCAAGCTCAATATATCCAAAACCGAATTTATAATTTTTCCTCCCCCATATGTCCCTTTCCCTTCCCCTGATCTCTCTGTCAAAATTAATGGCACAACTATAAACCCATCCCTGCATGCCAAGGTTCTAGGTGTAGTCCTGGACTCTGAACTCTCCTTGAACCACTTCAGCCCCGGAAGAATTTACCCCCTTCCTGACCAGAGCACTTTTTGCGATTCAGCACTGCGTCGCTTTTACTGACAATTGCGCGGTCGTGCGACGTTGTACCCAAACAAAATTGACGTCCTTTTTTTCCCACAAATAGAGCTTTTGGTGGTATTTGATCGCCTCTGCGGTTTTTATTTTTTGCGATATAAACAAAAGACTAGCGACAATTTTGAAAAAAAACGCATTATTTTTTACTTTTTGCTATAATAAATATCCCCCAAACATATCTAAAAAAAACAATTTTTTTCTTCAGTTTAGGCCGATATGTTTTCTTCTACATATTTTGGTAAAAAAAAAATTGCAATAAGCGTATATTGATTGGTTTGCGCAAAAGTTATAGCGTCTACAAAATAGGGGATAGATTTGTAGCATTTTTATTATTGATTTTTTTTATTAGTAATGGCGGCGATCTGCGATTTTTATCGGGGCTGCGACATTATGGCGGACACATCGGACATTTTTGACACTATTTTGGGACCATTGTCATTTATACAGCGATCGATGCTATTAAAATGCATTGAATACTGTGTAAATGACACTGGCAGTAAAGGGGTTTAGGGGGCAGTGAAGGGGTTAAGTGTGTCCTAGGGAGTGATTCTAACTGTGAGGGGGCTGGACTTCAACACACAGAACAGTGATCACTGCTCTCGATGAGAGAGAGCTGTGATCACTGTCTTGTCACTAGGCAGAACGGGGAAATGCTTTGTTTACAAAAGCATCTCCCCGTTCTCCCTCTCCGTGACACGATCGCGGGCACCCGGCGGACATCGAGTCTGCGGGACCCGCAGTCACGGAGACCGCGGTGGTGCGCACGTGCTCGCAGCACTGCTTCGTAAAGGAGACGTACCTGTACTCCCTTTTGCCTGCCAGTGCCATTCTTCCGACGTAAAACGGCGTGCGCTGGTCGGCAAGCAGTTAAGCACCACGTCCAATCACTATCCAAATCTTGCCGCCTCAACCTCCGCAACATCTCCAAAATACGCCCCTTTCTAACCAACAAAGCTCTTAATTCATTTCCTGGTCATCTCTCGCCTCGACTACTGCAACTCCCTTGTCATTGGCTTACCTCTACATAGTCTATCCCCCCTTCAATCCATCATGAATGTTGCTGCCAGACTCCTCCACCTTACCAATCGCTCTGTGTCTGCTACTCCTCTCTGCCAATCCTTCCACTGGCTTCCGCTCACCCAATGAATTAAATTCAAAATACTACCAACTACTTACAAAGCCATCAACAATTTAGCCCCCAGCTACATCTCTAAATACCAACCTACTCAATCTCTTTTTTCCTCTCAAGACCTCCTGCTCTCTAGCTCCCTCATCACCTCCTCCCATGCTTGCCTCCAGGACTTTTCCAGAGCCTCTCCAATCCTATGGAATGCCCTACCCCAAATTGTCCGATTATCTCCTACTCTCTTAGCTTTTAGACAATCCCTTAAAACATTCCTCTTCAGAGAAGACTACACTACTCACACCTAACAACTATATTTTCATTTTCTCCATCAGCTCATCCCCCCACAGTTATTACATTTTGTTCCAATTGACCTTCCCTTCTAGATTGTAAGCTCTAACGAGCAGGGCCCTATGATCCCTCCTGTATTGATTTGTATTGTAAGTGTATTGTCTGCGCTGCACAAACTGTTGGCACTATATAAATCCTGTATAATAATAATAATAATAATATATATGGGCGGCACAGTGGTGTAGTGGGTAGCACTCTCACCTAGCAGTAAAAAGGGTCGCTGGTTCAAATCCCAACCACGACTCTGCCTGCCTGGCGTTTGCATGTTCTCCCTGTGCCTGCATGGGTTTTCTCCGGGTACTCCGGTTTCCTCCCACACTCCAAAAACATGCTGGTAGGTTAATTGGATCCTGTCTAAATTGGCCCTAGTATATGAATGTGAGATAGGGACCTTAGATTGTGGGCTCCTTGAGGGTGGGGACTGATGTGAATGTACAATGTATATGTAAAGCGCTGCGTAAATTGACAGCGCTATATAAGTACCATAAATAATAATAATAATAATATTAGAATATATTTTTGATAGCAGCACTCAAACAGGCAGAAGAAGAAGCAGCACTCAGAACTACTGCTACCCAAAGAACCATCAGTCTGTGTGGACCTGTTTAAATCTAACATAACCCTAACCTTACATGATATCCCACCACCTCTGCTTTGATACTTACCTTCCCTGGACTCCCCCACCATTCTATTTATCTCTGCATCTCATTACATCTGTGAATGGGGAAACTTGTGACTCTCTCCTTTCCTCACTTGTTACTATGCTGAGTGTTTGAGTGTCTGGTCACCAAGCATTCACTGTCCCATGGTTGTTGGGAGGGTTTCCTTAGCCCTTTGCATGCTCCCACTGGGATGGTATGGAACTTAGCTTTTTTTTGGGGGGTTCTACTACATTAGAAGTGGCTGTAGAAAATCAAGGGGAAGAAAATAATTAGTTTTGGAAGGGAGCAGGCTATCAAGCAAACATGTTGCTTGGCCCATAAATTACAACTAAAGTCTCCTGTATGACAGTCTAAATATGAGCTAAATCCATTTACCATGCAGAAGCTTTATAAAGTAAACAAAGCCTAGTGAGCCCAATCCTCCTTCATTAGTGTCTCTCACGCTCCCCTTCCCAGACGCTGCAGCTCACAGTGGGAGGGTTTCACCAGTAGAGACTGTGCTGCCAATCCAGAAAGCAGTGGGCGGAGCTAGATGTGTCCACGTGCTGATTTATAGGCAGTGAATCAGCCGTGATAATATTGATAGCCACGCCCCCTACAACGACTTCTTATTCCATTGTAGTGCAATCCGGCACGACCTGGATGAGAGGAGGAGGAGCAGTGCAGCATTGTTGCCACACCATCACAAGAAGCTGCATTAGGTGGACTTCACTGGCAGGATCAGCAGGTATTTGTTGGACTTTTCACGGGGCCTAACAGAAAACCATAAGTGCAGATACACATATTTAAAATTAACTCCATTATTATTATTATACAGGATTTATATAGCGCCAACAGTTTACGCAGCACTTTACTTTATAAAAAAGGAGACAATACAGTTATAATACAATAAAATACAAGAGGATTAAGAGGGCCCTGCTCAGAAGAGCTTACAATCTAATAGGGTGGGGCAGGTGGTACGAAAGGTTGTAACTGTGGGGAATGAGTTGATGGAAGTGGTAGAAGATTAGTTGGAGAAGTGATAGGCTTTCCTAAAGAGATGAGTTCTCAGGGATCGCCTGAAGGCGGGGGATAGCTGGACAGGTGGAGGTAGCGAGTTCCATTGGATGGGAGAGGCTCTGGAGAAATCCTGGAGATGAGCATGGGAGGAGGAGACTAGAGAGCTTGAGAGTAGGAGGTCTTGAGAAGAGCGGAGAGGACGATTTGGGTGATATTTGGAGACAAGATTGGTGATGTAGCTCGGGGCAGAGTTGTGAATGGAGTTGTGAACTCCATGTATGATCTTAATTGCATACTTACATTGGTCCAGCTTGGCACAGAGTAAGTATGCAAATTTCATAACCGAAGGACTCCTGTGGAATCTGACAATCAGTGTAGTGGTCACTGCTACAACAGTGATTAGCGCAATCTTCTGGGTACTGCTGCCCCTCTGCATACTGACCACTGGGGGTCGCTCACTTGGCACTGCTGCCATTCACAGAACACCTTGTACATTTTTTTAATGAATGCAAGGCATTCTCTCATTGGATGAGGTGGAAATTGTGATGTCATGGCTGCTCCGCTCAACATCCTTTTACATGCAGTTACTTTTTTTTTTATTCAGGCAGCTGTATGTGTCACGGCTGCTTGAATATGATCACTGGAAGAGCAGATTTCTTCATCCACTCAATTCATTGCTCTCATTCAGCCCACAGGGCTAAACAAGCGCAATCTAAGTGTATGGCTAGCTTTACACCATACAATCCTTGTACAATCTCCTTTAAATCTACCAACAGCTATGTAGTGTGAGGGCCTACATGACCGCATACAAATTTAGCAAATTGTGTAAGTTTACCTTTATGTTACTTTGGTGCTAATAAATAAAGAACACAAATGGTACAGTCGGATTGGAGCATGCATGGCCAGCTCCCAAAATAAATGTAGACAAAACTGACCAAATTCGGATTTGGGAGTATTAAATCCACATTTCGGTATTAACGAATGTAATTGCATTATTGTTTTCATGTATAAAATAAAGAATTCTGGCATTATGCAGTTGTTGAGCGTATCAGAGCCTGTGGTATTGACTCCCCCTGGTGGCCGATATGCTAACTTCATTTTAAAAGCAGATGGATCTAATTTAGCTACATTGCTGAACAAAAGACTTACAATAAAACAAATCATACCAGGATGGACTTTTTTCAAATAACGAAGGCTGAGGGCATGCCAAACATGGAAGCAATTTCTTCTGTGACACTCAACAGCTTTATTTTAAAACCAGGTGTGAGGTCAGCTTGTTCACCATGCTGGTAAAAACAAAAATCCCAGCTTTGCTTTTATCTTTTATTTTTCACTTAAAGCATAACTTCAGTTAAAAAAATGAACAGTCCATTAAAAGATAAAATTAAAAAAACAGCTTTTGATGCAATATTAATATTGATGCCTTTAATTTGGAGCTATCACGTCTACAAAAGTCCGACGGACGCCGACGGACTAAAGCTGGCTGACAATCCGATCGTGTGTGGGCTTCCCCGGACTTTTAGCGGACTTTCAGCGGACTTTTCCAGCCGAAAATCTGACAGACTTTAGATTTGAAACATGCTTCAAATCTTTACGTCGTAACTACTCCGGAACCAGAAATCCGCTTGTCTGTATGCTAGTCCGACGGGCAAAAACCCACGCTAGGGCAGCTATTGGCTACTGGCTATCAACTTCCTTATTTTAGTCCGGTGTACGTCATCACGTACGAATCCGTCAGACTTTTGTGTGATCGTATGTAGGCAAGTCCGTTAGTAAGAAAGTCTGGCGCAAGTCCGCCAAAAGTCCGTCGGATAGGCTGTCGGACTTTTGTAGCCAAAAAGTCCGACCGTATGTACGCGGCATTAGCCTTTTGGGTTGATTGGTGGCCTGTATCATTCAACCCATTTCTTCTGAGCCCAGAGAGCCATGGCCCCCCCTTTAGACTTGATAGTAAAGGAGAAGCATAACATTGATGAGATCACCTCTTTATCCCCCACTGATGGCTTTCATTATGAGACCTATATTAAAGATATCATTCTTTTTTCTTTTTTTTTTTTTTTTTTTTATTCTTTATTTAAAGCGGAGGTCCACCTTTAAATAAAAAATTACATTAACATTCTCAAAAAAATATAAAAAAACATTTAAAAAAAAAAGTTTACTTACCAGAAACCCCTGTTGCTAGGCAGTCTTCCTAATCTGCCTCTTCCTATTCCGCGGCGCTTCCTCCTCTTCGGCGAGCTGCCCATTGTCTTTTGGGACATGTGTGTGTCCCAGAAAATAACAGGGCTATTCACAAAGCGCTGCGCTACTCGCGCATGTGCAGTAGGAAACGGGCAGTGAAGCCGCAAGGCTCCACTGCCTGTTTCCCTTTGTTAAAATGGCGACGCCGGCACCCGATCTGATGGACGGATCGGCCTCGGGGGGGCTGACATCGCGGGCTCCCTGGACAGGTAAGTGTCCTTATTAAAAGTCAGCAGCTACAAAATCATGGCTGGAACACCCATTTAAGGTATGCAGTTGAACATAATAGTATTGCATGACATACACATAGTCAATAAAATCCATTGATAGACAATAATCCAACCATATAAAAGAATCAATGGATATCAACGAAATAACACACAGGGTTCAGTAGCCCAACAAAATAACACACAAGCCATAGCTCCCAACTGTCCCTGATTTGGAGCAATGTCCCTCTGTCATTCTTTCCTTCTCATTTGTCCCTCATTTTGGTCTGATCCATATAGTTGTATATAAAATGCACTTTTTAACCACTTGAGCCCCGGACCATTATGCTGCCTAAGGACCAGAGGTCTTTTTCCAATTTGGCACTGCGTCGCTTTAACTGCTAATTGCGCAGTCATGCAATGCTGTACCCAAACGAAATTTGCGTCCTTTTCTTCCCACAAATAGAGCTTTCTTTTGATGGTATTTGATCACCTCTGCGGTTTTTATTTTTTGCGCTATAAACGGAAAAAGACCGAAAATTTTGAAAAAAAATGATATTTTCTACTTTTTGTTATAAAAAAAATCCAATAAACTAAATTTTAGTCATACATTTAGGCCAAAATGTATTCGGCCACATGTCTTTGGTAAAAAAAATGTCAATAAGCATATATTTATTGGTTTGCGCAAAAGTTATAGCGTCTACAAACTAGGGTACATTTTCTGTAATTTACACAGCTTTTAGTTTATGACTGCCTATGTCATTTCTTGAGGTGCTAAAATGGCAGGGCAGTACAAAACCCCCCCAAATGACCCCATTTTGGAAAGTAGACACCCCAAGGAAATTGCTGAGAGGAATGTTGAACCCATTGAATATTTATTTTTTTTGTCCCAAGTGATTGAAAAATGACAAAAAAAAAAAAAAAAAAAATATTTACAAAAAGTTGTCACTAAATGATATATTGCTCACACAGGCCTATCACAGTTTCGGAGGCCATGGAATGCCCAGGTGGCACAAAACCCCCCAAAATGACCCCATTTTGGAAAGTAGACACCCCAAGCTATTTGCTGAGAGGCATATTGAGTCCATGGAATATTTTATATTTTGACACAAGTTGCGGGAAAGTGACACTTTTTTTTTTTTTTTTTTCTCATAAAGTTGTCACTAAATGATATATTGCTCACACAGGCCATGGGCATATGTGGAATTGCACCCCAAAATACATTTAGCTGCTTCTCCTGAGTATGGGGATACCACATGTGTGGGACTTTTTGGGAGCCTAGCCGCGTACGGGACCCCGAAAACCAATCACTGCCTTCAGGATTTCTAAGGGTGAAAATTTTTGATTTCACTCTTTACTGCCTATCACAGGTTCGGAGGCCATGGAATGCCCAGGTGGCACAACCCCCCCCCCCCAAATGACCCCATTTTGGAAAGTAGACACCCCAAGCTATTTGCTGAGAGGCATGGTGAGTATTTTGCAGCTCTCCTTTGTTTTTGAAAATGAAGAAAGACAAGAAAAAACATTTTTTTTTTTCTTTTTTCAATTTTCAAAACTTTGTGACAAAAAGTGAGGTCTGCAAAATACTCACTATACCTCTCAGCAAATAGCTTGGGGTGTCTACTTTCCAAAATGGGGTCATTTGGGGGGGTTTTGTGCCACCTGGGCATTCCATGGCCTCCGAAACTGACATAGGCAGTGAAGAGTGAAATCAAAAATTCACGCCCTTAGAAAGCCTGAAGGCGGTGCTTGGTTTTCGGGGTCCCGTACGCGGCTAGGCTCCCAAAAAGTCTCACACATGTGGTATCCCCGTACTCAGGAGAAGCAGCAGAATGTATTTTGGGGTGTCATTTCACATATTTCCATGGCATGTTTGAGCAATATATCATTTAGTGACAACTTTGTGCAAAAAAAAAAAAAAAAAAATTTGTCTCTTTCCCGCAACTTGTGTCGCAATATAAAATATTCCATGGACTCGACATGACTCTCAGCAAATAGCTTGGGGTGTCTACTTTCCAAAATGGGGCATTTTATGCATAACATTTAGAAGCTTATGTCACACATCACCCACTCTTCTAACCACTTGAAGACAAAGCCCTTTCTGACACTTATTGTTTACATGAAAAAGTTATTTTTTTTTGCAAAAAAATTACTTTGAACCCCCAAACATTATATATTTTTTTAAAGCAAATGCCCTACAGATTAAAATGGTGGGTGTTTCGTTTTTTTTTTTTCACACAGTAATTGCGCAGCGATTTTTCAAACGCATTTTTTGGGGAAAAAACACACTTTTTTAAATTTTAATGCACTAAAACACACTATATTGCCCAAATGTTTGATGAAATAAAAAAGATGATCTTAGGCGGAGTACATGGGTACCAAACATGACATGCTTTAAAATTGCGCAGTGGCAACAAAATAAATACATGTTTAAAAGCCTTTAAAAGCCTTTACAGGTTACCACTTTAGATTTACAGAGGAGGTCTACTGGAAAAATTACTGCACTCGATCTGGCCTTCGCGGTGATACCTCACATGCATGGTGCAATTGCTGTTTACGTTTGACGACAGACCGCCGCTTGCGTTCGCCTTAGCGCGAGAGCAGGGGGCGACAGGGGTGCTTTTTTTTTTTTTTTTTTTCTTTATTATTTTTTTGCTTTTTTAATCTTACTTTTAAACTGTTCCTTTCATATTTTTTTTTTTAATCATTTTTATTGTTATCTCGGGGAATGTAAATATCCCCTATGATAGCAATAGGTAGTGACAGGTACTCTTTTTTTGAAAAAATTGGGGTCTATTAGACCTTAGATCTCTCCTCTGCCCTCAAAGCATCTGACCACACCAAGATCGGTGTGATAAAATGCTTCCCCAATTTCCCAATGGCGCTATTTACATCCGGCGAAATCTAAGTCATGAAATGCTCGTAGCTTCCGGTTTCTTAGGCCATAGAGATGTTTGGAGCCACTCTGGTCTCTGATCAGCTCTATGGTCAGCTGGCTGAATCACCGGCTGCATTCTCAGGTTCCCTGTTGAGACAGGAGAGCCAGAGAAAAACACGAAAGACGGTGGGGGGGGGGGCATTCCCTCCCACGGCTTGTAAAAGCAGTCTAGAGGCTAATTAGCCGCTAGGATTGCTTTTACATGAAAGCCGACCGCTGGCTGAAAAGAATGATACCAAGATGATACCTAAACCTGCAGGCATCATTCTGGTATAACCACTCAAAGTCGTGAATGGCGTACCTGAAGACAAAAAAATGGTTAACAATAAAGCACAGTAAACAGTAAAGTATAAATAATTACATACCTGAAAAACAAACATGATAAAACATAATAACAATAACAATAAAACATTGCAGAATAGAATACAGTAAAAAAAGAGCAGAACAATAGAGAGAGAGAATAGAGAGAGAGAGAACAATAAAACGACAACTATTTTATTTTATTTTATATATTTTTTTTTTTTTACACTTTTTTTGTAACTAACTTTTATAACTGTAACCGGTTCCAGGTTCGGGTCTCTCAAAATGCGATGGCATCTTGGGAGACCCTGTGAAAGTGTGCCTAGTCTGTGGAATGCTGTACCCTACGCTAATACTCAACTAGTGAATGGTAGCGTTCAAAACATTCACCAATGCAAAGACCAGGATTGTCAGGACAGGAGGGACAATAATAGCGGGTGTCACGCCTATATCCGCGCTTGCTGCAGACACAACATCTTTTTTGGGGGGTTCGCTGGGTAGGGGTACTCGGGAGGACATAAAAATGCCTCTCATGCAGCCGACTGCATTTGGTTGGGGATGTGAATGGGGGAAGTACGGGCGCTGCAGAAGCGGTGGGTTCCCAATTAGGATTGGCGAATGCAGCAGGAAGGGCATTATGGGCACGACGGGTCTGTGTTTGTCTTTTTGGTGTCAGCGGGACACTACTTGTGCTTGCCACCTCACCAGCTTGAACTGCACTTATGGGACTCGCCACGTCACCAAGTGTTACTGCAGTGCTGGTTTGGCTACGACCGGGGTGTACTACGCCGCTGGCGCTTGCCAGTTCCCCAAAACGCTACCAAAAAAACTGTTAGCGATCGCAGGGATCAGGCCTGACTCTGTGAACGCTGCAGTTATGCGTTTAGTGTTTTGTAAGTGATAGTGATCGATCAATACTGCACTTGGGTGGTCTGGGCTGGGCCGGGCGGAGGGGCAAAACGCAGGTGCTAGCAGGTATCTGGGCTGATCCCGCTAACACTGCGTTTTTGGGAACCCTAAACTGCTGGGGACGCTAGTATAGATCTGATCGGATCAGATATTGATCCGTTCAGATACTATACCACTAAGGGAGGTGTACGGTGCGTGCGTGGGTGTTAGCGGTACTGGCGCTAACCTGACGCTGCCTGGGGCTGGTGCTTGCCAGTTCACCAAAATGCTACCAAAAAAACTGTTAGCGATCGCAGGGATCAGGCCTGACTCTGCGAACGCTGCAGTTATGCGGTTAGTGTTTTGTAAGTGACAGTGATCGATCGATACTGCACTTGGGTGGGCTGGGCTGGGCCGGGCGGAGGCGCAAAACGCAGGTGCTAGCAGGTATCTGGGCTGATCCCGCTAACACTGCGTTTTTGGGAACCCTAAACTGCTGGTGACGCTAGTATAGATCTGATCGGATCAGATATTGATCCGATCAGATACTATACCACTAAGGGAGGTATATGCTGCGTGCGTGGGTGTTAGCGGTACTGGCGCTAACCTGACGCTGCCTGGAGCTGGTGCTTGCCAGTTCACCAAAACGCTACCAAAAAAACTGTTAGCGATCGCAGGGATCAGGCCTGACTCTGTGAACGCTGCAGTTATGCGTTTAGTGTTTTGTAAGTGATAGTGATCGATCAATACTGCACTTGGGTGGTCTGGGCTGGGCCGGGCGGAGGGGCAAAACGCAGGTGCTAGCAGGTATCTGGGCTGATCCCGCTAACACTGCGTTTTTGGGAACCCTAAACTGCTGGGGACGCTAGTATAGATCTGATCGGATCAGATATTGATCCGTTCAGATACTATACCACTAAGGGAGGTGTACGGTGCGTGCGTGGGTGTTAGCGGTACTGGCGCTAACCTGACGCTGCCTGGGGCTGGTGCTTGCCAGTTCACCAAAATGCTACCAAAAAAACTGTTAGCGATCGCAGGGATCAGGCCTGACTCTGCGAACGCTGCAGTTATGCGGTTAGTGTTTTGTAAGTGACAGTGATCGATCGATACTGCACTTGGGTGGGCTGGGCTGGGCCGGGCGGAGGCGCAAAACGCAGGTGCTAGCAGGTATCTGGGCTGATCCCGCTAACACTGCGTTTTTGGGAACCCTAAACTGCTGGGGACGCTAGTATAGATCTGATCAGATATTGATGCGTTCAGATACTATACCACTAAGGGAGGCGCATGCTGCGTGCGTGGGTGTTAGCGGTACTGGCGCTAATCTGACGCTGCCTGGGGCGACGCATATCACCGCCGGGCGATCAGGGGGCTAAACCTTTATTCGGTAATAAACGGCGGGTGCCCTGACACTATAAAAAATAAACTAACTAACCAGCGTCAACCGTAACGGTTATACGGTGATCAGTGGTGAAAGGGTTAACTAGGGGGCAATCAAGGGGTTAAAACATTTATTAGGTAGTATATGGGGGTCCCTGACGCTATAAAACGCTGACGGCGAACCTAAATATTTACCTCACTAACTATCGTCACCAGCGACACTAATACAGCGATCAGAAAAATGATCGCTTAGTGACACTGGTGACGGGGGGTGATCAAGGGGTTAAAACTTTATTAGGGGGGGTTAGGGGGGTACCCTAGACCTACAGGGGGGTAACAGTAACTGTCACAAACTGACACCTAGCAGTAATCAGAAAAAAAAAAAAAAAAAAACTGCTGGTGTCAGTTTGTGACAGGGGGGGGGGGGGGGGGATCGGGGTGTAATGTGTGCCTGGCATGTTCTACTGTGTGTGTGTGTGTGTTGGTGCAGTCACTTACATGTCGTCCCTCCTCGGGCCGGAACGGAAACTACCGACCCGAGGGGAGATGACATCATTTCCTTTGCTGCTGTTTAGCATACAGCAGCAAAGGAGTGTTCCCATTGGCCGGCGGCGATCGCGAGGGGGGGGCCACGAACGGATGCCTCCCCCTCGTCTCTGATCGCCGGGGGACAAAACGGGACCGCCTCGGGCGGCGGGGGGGGGGTCCGATCGGACCCCCCACCCGCGGAAGGCAAATCACGTACCATGTACGTGATTTTGCCTGCCCGTGCCGCCTTGCCGACGTACATCGGCGTGAGGCGGTCGTCAAGTGGTTAACTTTCAAAAAGTGTTTCTCAGTGCTAAACCTTTCATCCAAATTATAAATTGCTGAATTTGTAAATTTTAAAAGCCAATATAAAGGAATAGTAGTGGTAAAAAAAAGCCCTTGTGGATTTAATTCATCTTTTTTTTTGGTTAATTCTCCTTTAAGGGGGTGTGGCAGGGGGCGTGTCTTATGCCTACATACGTTTGCTAGTAGGTGTCCCTCGTTCTCATCTCAAAATGTTGGGAGGTATGCACAAGGTTCAAGTACAGTAATCAGGGCCGCTGTTAGAAAACCTGGCAGGGCCCCCCCCCCCCCCCACATGACAGGGGCAGGGCCAGCACCCCTCTCTTTAGCCCACGGGCAGCCAGTGGAGAAGGACGTGGCAGTATGGACTCTGTGCAATGGAGAAATGTGGGTGTGGCAAAATTGCACTAACAGTAGGGTTAAAAACCTGTAAAGATCACAGTGCTAAAATGTATTTTAAAAGGTTGTAAAGTCTAAACATTTTTTACCCTAATGCATTGCTTGCATTGGGGTAAAAAATGTTTAGGTGTCAGCATCACCCCCTCAGCCCCATTTACTTACCTGAGACCCCTTTCGATCCAGCGCCGTGCATGTCCTCAGATCGTTTCTCCCCTCACTTCTGGATCTTGCTGGCTTTGCTGGGGCATGGGGGGACATTGACTCCCAGTGCTGCCAATCAAAGCCAGTGACAACGGAGTGAGGGGCGGGGCCGAGTCCTGCTGTCTGTGTCAATGGGCGCAGCAGAGGAATTCGGGGTGCAAGCAGACACGAGTGCCCCCATGGGAAGCGGCTTCTAATGGGGGCACTGGACAGAGAGGAGGGGCCAGGAGCGCCAGTGGGGGATCCGAAAAGAGGAGGTTTCTGGCCGCTCTGTGCGATTCCATTGCACAGAGTAGGTAAGTATAGACATGTCTTTTGTTTTTGTTTTTTTAATTTACCTTTACAAACCCTTTCACATGCAGAGTGCAGATCAGGTGTATGTATGTAATTTACAAAATGCAGGTGTCAAGAAGATGTAATGAACAGAGTGCAGGTTTAAGAAGTATGTATTGTACAGTCTGCACATGGCTCAGGGGTCAGGAATGGGTAATGTACATAGTTCGGTGGTCAGGAGTGAGTAGCTTACAGAGTGCTCATGCATAGTTCAGGGGTCAGGAGTGGGTAATGCATAGAATGCAGTTGTCTGGAGTATGTAACATACAGAGTTCAGGGGACAGGAGTGGGTAACGTGCATAGTGCAGGGGTCAGGAGTGGGTAAAGTGCAGGGGTCAGGAGTGGGTAACGTGCAGAGTGCAGGGATCAGGAGTGGGTAACGTGCATAGTGCAGGGGTCTGGAGTGGGTAACGTGCATAGTGCAGAGGTCAGGAATGGGTAACGTGCATAGTGCAAGGCGCGGGGGTCAGGAGTGGGTAACATGCATAGTGCAGAGTTTAGGAATGGGTAACGTGCATAATGCAGGGATCAGGAGTGGGTAACGTGCATAGTGCAGGGGTCAGGAGTGGGTAACGTGCATAATGCAGGGGTCAGGAGTGGGTAACGTGCATAGTGCAGAGATCAGGAATGGGTAACGTGCATAGTGCAGGGTGCAGGGGTCAGGAGTCTTTAATGTGCATAGTGCAGAGGTCAGGAGTGGGTCACGTACAAAGTTCAGGGGTCTGGAGTATGTAACATACAGAGTCCAGGGGTCAGGAGGGGGTAACAGGTAAAGCCAGAAATTGGGGGTATACAAAAGTTATCCTCACAAGAAACATTTGATGGCCAAAAACGACCTGTACCATTGAAGGGGGCCGCCTTGCAACTGTGTACAATATATGTAGCTGCAGCGAGGTGGTGCAGGTTTATAGGTATTAAATAAGGTGGTGAGGAGGCAATATATTACTTCCCCACCCTCTGGCTAACACCCTCTGAAAAGTGTTACACTGTGGATCTCCCATTAATAAATAATTGTGGATCACACTTCAGAGGAAAACACAAGCATGCACTAATCCACAGCAATAATGCACCTGAGATGTGTGACTTCAACCACACGGTTAGTGCTACAGCAGGGAAAATAATTTCACTCCGGGCACAGTAAATATACATCTTTTAGATATGTGGGAGGGCAGTATGCAGTCTAATGCTCAGAGCCGGGGCACAGTCTCCCCCATAACCCATAGTTGCCAACTGTCCTGTATTTCCCGAGTCATTCCTGGCATTTAGACTTTTGTCCCAGTCTTACCGTATCCCAGGAAGTCTGCATTTTCCCGATTTTTCGCCACCGCTAGAGGATTGCGGCCGGAACTGGTAAATTGTCTCCGCCAGCCGCCATTTTACAGAAGACCAGCTATCGAGAGCAAGAAACAAGAGGCGGAACCCAGGCTCCGCCTCTTGGTTCTTCCCTTCGGGCTCCACGAGCTGGTCTCCTGTAAATGGTGCGGAGACCAAATCACCAGTGGTGTCGCTACCGGGGTGCGGCCGATGTAAGGAGGGACTCCGCTGGAGACACCTGATGTAACGAGGGACTTCTCTGGGGACACCTGATGTAATGAGGGACTCCGCTGGGGACACCTGATGTAACGAGGGACTCCACTGGGGACACCTGATGTAAGGAGGGACTCCTCTGGGGACACCTGATGTAAGGAGGAACTCCACTGGGTACACCTGATGTAAGGAGGGCCTCCACTGGGGACACCTGATGTAAGGAAGAACTCTACTGGGGACACCTGATGTAAGGAGGGCCTCCACTGGGGACACCTGATGTAAGGAGGGACTCCGCTGGGGACACCCGATGAAGGGAGAGACACCTGATGTAAGGAGGGACTCTGCTGGGAATGCCTGGTGTAATGTGGGACTCTGCTGGGGACACCTGATGTAAGGAGGGACTCCCCTGGGGACACCTGACGTAAGAAGGGACTCCACTGGGGACACCTGATGTAAGGAGGGACTCCGTTGGGGAGACCTGATGTAAGGAGGGACTCCGTTGGGGAGACCTGATGTAAGGAGGGACTCTGCTGGGGACACCTGATGTAAGGAGGGACTCCATTGGGGACACCTGATGTAAGGAGAGACTCCACTTGGGACACCTGATATAAGGAGGGACTCCGCTGAGGACTCTGCTGAGGACTCCGCTGGGGACACCTGATGTAAGGAGGAACTCCACTGGGGGAACTGATGCAAGAAGGGACTCCGCTGAGGACTCTGCTGAGGACTCCGCTTGGGACACCTGATGTAAGGAGGGACTCTGTTAGGGACACCTGTTGTAAGGAGTGACTCCGCCGGGGGCACTTGTTGTAAGGAGGGACTCCGCTGGGGGCACCTGATGTAAGGAGGGACTCCACTGAGGACACCCGATATAAGGAGGAACTCCACTGAGGACTCTGCTTGGGACACCTGATGTAAGGAGGGCCTCCACTGGGGACACCTGATGTAAGGAGGAACGCCACTGGGGACACCTGATGTAAGGAGGGCCTCCACTAGGGACACCTGATGTAATGAAGAACTCCGCTGGGGACACCCGATGAAGGGAGAGACTCCGTTAGGGATACCTGATGTAAGGAGGGACTCTGCTGGGAATGCCTGGTGTAAGGAGGGACTCTGCTGGGGACACCTGATGTAAGGAGGGACGCTGCTGGGGACACCTGATGTAAGGAGGGACTCTGTTGGAGACATCTGATGTAAGGAGGGACTCCGCTGGGGACACCTGATGTAAGGAGGGACTCCGCTGGGGACACCTGATGTAAGGAGGGACTCCGCTGGGGACACCTGATGTAAGGAGGGGCTCTGCTGGGGACACCTGATGTAAGGAGGGACTCTGCTGGGGACAACTGATGGAAGGAGGGACTCCGTTGGGGACACCTGATGTAAGGAGAAACTCTGCTGGGGACACCTGATGTAAGGAGAGACTCCGCTTGGGACACCTGATGTAAGGAGGGACTCCGCTTGGGACACCTGATGTAAGCAGGGACTTCGTTAGGGACACCTGATCTAGGGAGGGACTCCACCGGGGGCACCTGATGTAAGGAGGGACTCTGCTGGGGAAACCTGATGTAAGGAGGGGCTCTGTTGGGGACACCTGATGTAAGGAGGGACTCCACTGGGGACACCTGATGTAAGGAGGGACTCTGCTGGGAATGCCTGGTGTAAGGAGGGACTCTGCTGGGGACACCTGATGTAAGGAGGGACTCTGCTGGGGACACCTGATGTAAGGAGGGACTCCACTGGGAACACCTGATGTAAGGAGGGACTCCACTGGGGACACCTGATGTAAGAAGGGACTCCACTGGGGACACCTGATGTAAGGAGGGACTCCACTGAAGGCTCGGCTTGGGACACCTGATGTAAGGAGGGACTCCGTTAGGGACACCTGATCTAAGGAGGGACCCCGCCGGGGGCCCCTGATGTAAGGAGGGACTCCGCTGGGGACACCTGATGTAAAGAGGAACTCTGCTGGGGACACCTGATGTAAGGAGGGACTCTGCTTGGGACACCTGATGTAAGGAGGGACTCTGCTGGGGACACCTGGTGTAAGGAGGGACTCTGCTGGGGACACCTGATGTAAGGAGGGACTCTGCTGGGGACACTTGATGTAAGGAGGGACTCTGTTGGAGACATCTGATGTAAGGAGGGACTCTGCTGGGGACACCTGATGTAAGGAGGGACTCCGCTGGGAACACCTGGTGTAAGGAGGGACTCCGCTGGGGACACCTGATGTAAGGAGGGACTCTGCTGGGGAAACCTGATGTAAGGAGGGGCTCTGTTGGGGACACCTGATGTAAGGAGGGACTCCACTGGGGACACCTGATGTAAGGAGGGACTCTGCTGGGAATGCCTGGTGTAAGGAGGGACTCTGCTGGGGACACCTGATGTAAGGAGGGACTCCGCTGGGGACACCTGATGTAAGGAGGGACTCCGCTGGGGACACCTGATGTAAGGAGGGACTCTGCTGGGGACACCTGATGTAAGGAGGGACTCTGCTGGGGACAACTGATGGAAGGAGGGACTCCGTTGGGGACACCTGATGTAAGGAGAAACTCTGCTGGGGACAATTGATGTAAGGAGAGACTCCGCTTGGGACACCTGATGTAAGGAGGGACTCCGCTTGGGACACCTGATGTAAGGAGGGACTTCGTTAGGGACACCTGATCTAGGGAGGGACTCCACCGGGGGCACCTGATGTAAGGAGGGACTCTGCTGGGGAAACCTGATGTAAGGAGGGGCTCTGTTGGGGACACCTGATGTAAGGAGGGACTCCACTGGGGACACCTGATGTAAGGAGGGACTCTGCTGGGAATGCCTGGTGTAAGGAGGGACTCTGCTGGGGACACCTGATGTAAGGAGGGACTCTGCTGGGGACACCTGATGTAAGGAGAGACTCTGTTGGAGACATCTGATGTAAGGAGGGACTCCGCTGGGGACACCTGATGTAAGGAGGGACTCCGCTGGGGACACCTGATGTAAGGAGGGACTCCGCTGGGGACACCTGATGTAAGGAGGGACTCTGCTGGGGACACCTGATGTAAGGAGGGACTCTGCTGGGGACAACTGATGGAAGGAGGGACTCCGCTGGGGACACCTGATGTAAGGAGGAACTCTGCTGGGGACACCTGATGTAAGGAGGGACTCTGCTGGGGACACCTGATGTAAGGAGGGACTCTGCTTGGGACACCTGATATAAGGAGGGACTCCGTTAGGGACACCTGATCTAAGGAGGGACTCCACCGGGGGTACCTGATGTAAGGAGGGACTCTGTTGGAGACATCTGATGTAAGGAGGGACTCTGCTGGGGACACCTGATGTAAGGAGGGACTCCGCTGGGAACACCTGATGTAAGGAGGGACTCCGCTGGGGACACCTGATGTAAGGAGGGACTCTGCTGGGGAAACCTGATGTAAGGAGGGGCTCTGTTGGGGACACCTGATGTAAGGAGGGACTCCGCTGGGAACACCTGGTGTAAGGGGGGACTCCGCTGGGGACACCTGATGTAAGGAGGGACTCTGCTGGGGAAACCTGATGTAAGCAGGGGCTCTGTTGGGGACACCTGATGTAAGGAGGGACTCCACTGTGGACACCTGATGTAAGGAGGGACTCTGCTGGGAATGCCTGGTGTAAAGAGGGACTCTGCTTGGGACACCTGATGTAAGGAGGGACTCAGCTGGGAATGCCTGGTGTAAGAAGGGACTCTGCTGGGGACACCTGATGTAAGGAGGAACTCCCCTGGGGAAACCTGATGTAAGGAGGAACTCCACTGGGAACACCTGATGTAAGGAGGGACTCCACTGGGGACACCTGATGTAAGGAGGGACTCCACTGGGGACACCTGATGTAAGGAGGGACTCCACTGAAGGCTCAGCTTGGGACACCTGATGTAAGGAGGGACTCCGTTAGGGACACCTGATCTAAGGAGGGACCCCGCCGGGGGCACCTGATGTAAGGAGGGACTCCGCTGGGGACACCAGATGTAAGGAGGAACTCTGCTGGGGACACCTGATGTAAGGAGGGACTCCGCTTGGGACACCTGATGTAAGGAGGGACTCCGTTAGGGACACCTGATCTAAGGAGGGACTCCACCGGGGGTACCTGATGTAAGGAGGGACTCTGCTGGGGACACCTGATGTAAGGAGGGACTCTGCTGGGGACACCTGATGTAAGGAGGGACTCTTTTGGAGACATCTGATGTAAGGAGGGACTCTGCTGGGGACACCTGATGTAAGGAGGGACTCCACTGGGGACACCTGATGTAAGGAGGGACTCCGCTGGGGACACCTGATGTAAGGAGGGACTCTGCTGGGGACACCTGATGTAAGGAGGGACTCTGCTGGGGACACCTGATGTAAGGAGGGACTCTGCTGGGGACAACTGATGGAAGGAGGGACTCCGTTGGGGACACCTGATGTAAGGAGAGACTCCACTGGGGACACCCGATGAAGGGAGAGACTCCGTTAGGGACACCTGATGTAAGGAGGGACTCTGCTGGGGATACCTCATGTAAGGAGGGATTCCCCTGGAGACACCTCATGTAAGGAGGCAGAGATGATCTGCAGAGATGCAGAGATGATCTGCAGGACCTGTTGCAAGAATGAGGCCAGCTTCAGGCAGTCCCAGAAAATGTGGAGTAGTGTGCCAGTCTGGGTACCACATCTCCAGCATAACGGGCTATGTCCTGGGAATATTGTACATAATATTACTGGGTACTAACATTTAAAGGTAAAGTTGATCCAGGGAAAATCCAATTGCCTCTCTGGAATCAGGAAGGATTTTTTTCCCCTACTGTAGCAAATTGGATCCTGCTTTTCTGGGGGGGGGGTTTTCGCCTTCCTCTGGATCAACTGTGGGTATAGGATTTGGTATATGGGATTGTATGATATTTTTTATTTTATTTATTTATTTATTTTTTGGTTGAACTAGATAGACTTGTGTATTTTTTCAACCTAACTAACTATGTAACTATTGACACTAATACTGACAGAGTCCTGTACCAGCGTGTCAAAATTTCAAATGTGATCTCCTAAAACTTGCTGCACAGGGAAGAATTATGAGCAAAGAAAAGGATATGGTTCTTTTAATTCTCTGTAAGGCTGCTTTAACACTAGAGCGGGCGGGCGTTGACGGTAAAGCGATGCTAGTTTTAGCAGCGCTTTACCGTCGTTTTAGCAGCGCTGTGCTATGATTTCATGGTTCACGTTTTTTTGTTCGCTAGGACCTGACAACATTGCACTGCAGAGCTCCATAAAAAAAAAGAAAAAAAACTCTGATTTGAGTAGCAGGCTATGTGCGTGGGGCCAGTGCTCTCTTAGGTCCATGTCACACTAGCAGTATTGAATCGGTGATTTGCAGCAGCTATAGTATTCCTCTCTATTAGCATTTTTGTTGTCAGGATAAAATAAATTGCAATCAATGAAAGGTCTGTGCCACTGAAATTCAAAGTGATTTGTAGCTCATTCGCCTGAGGGATTCATTTTTTACAGCATTTGAAGCTAGATACAGAATTTCCACCTTCAGTAGCTATCCTATTATCTAATGATCATCCTTCATGTCACCAGTCAGGCTGCCCAACTGGCAACCTGAATAAGCACTATGTTCCCTGATGAAGGGAGAGCATTGAGGCCCTGAAATGTCTCAGCCTTTTCTTGTGACCTCTTTTTATGTGCAATAAGGATTTACTAGACATCATATTTTTGGCACTCTCATCCATCTCACACTCTTTAGCCTGTCCCTAGGACCCTCAAAGACACCCCGTCTGCAGGGTCATCTTTAAGGCAAGGCAAAAGGGGCAGCTGCCCTGGGCCCTATCATTGTTGTGGGGCCCAAAGAAGCTGCCTCATACTTGCCAACTATCCCAAGTTTAAATTCCCTCGTTCCTTGAGGTTTTAGTCCCGTGCTGTGTCCTGATATCTCAGTGTGAAGCTTTGTTACTAATGCTGTCCAGCTCTGCCCTATTGTTGTGTTCAGATGACTCACCTGCAGACCCTGTGTTTACATATAAATACTGCCATTGATATGTAAATAGAGGCAGTATTCATATGTATGTCGTGCCCCCCTGAGGTCATATCCATCATCACCTATACTGAATGCTGCCCACTGGAGAGATAAAGGGGCATGCTTGAAAGTCCTGCCTAAAACTGTGGTCATTAAGCCTACCATCAGTCTGTTCTGCAAAGGTAAGCAAATTAGTGGGGGGGAGGGTAGTGTGTGGTGTGCAGAGGTAGGCAGAAAAGGAATTACAGTTTGGGGTGCACAGGTGAGCAAGGAGGAGATGTATGGAGGTAAGAAAGGTGGGTGCAAAGATGAGCAGAGGAAGCAGGTAGAGTTAAAGGGGTGGAGGTTTGGAGTGGAGAAGATGGGGGAGGTTTGGGGTGCAGAGGTTAGCTCGGGTTTTAGGATGCAAAGGTGTACTGACAGGGTGGGTAAAGATGTAGGTCACGTGTAGGGCAGCCCATTCATTTCAATGGGCTGGTCTATGTGCAATAAAGTCCCAAACCCCTTTTCAAAATCACACAGTGGCAAGGCACATGTCAGCAGATGCTTGAGGGTGTCATTAACAATTAATGGCACTGCTGTGTATCATTACATTGGTCAGTGTAAATCTTCTCATTACATTGGTGCTTGGTGTAGTATCCGTTCATTCACACTAGTGGCCAGTGTGAAGGTTCCCCTTACATTGGTGGTCAGTGTAAATCCCTCCTTACATTGGTGGTTACTGTGAATGCTTCTTTTACATAAGTGGTCAGTGTAAACCCCTATTACATTAGTGGTCAGTGTAAACCCCTATTACTTTGGTGGCCAGTGTTGAAACTCCTCTTTATATTGGTAGTGGGTAAAAAAAGCAACCAATCAACAAGTAGAAATCATTTGCTGTAACCTCTAGCAACTAATCAGTGAGCCGTAATGTGTGCTGTAACCTCTAGCAACCAGTCAGTGAGCAGTATTGATACACTGTAACCTCTGGCAACCAATCACAATCACTGTCTGATCTGATTCATTAAACGGATTATGAGTCTAGCTGCTATTTATTTTATGTCTCAGAGCAGGTGGAGAGCGAAACTGCATGGGGGTGCCAAGAAGTTTTTTGCCCAGGGTCCAATAAATATTAAAGATGGCCCTGCCCTTCTGACAGAGAGCTGCCTCTAAAATTTGAATTGACAGTCTTCTCCCTCCTGGTTTGGGTCTAGTGTTCTACTAACACATCTATTGTTATTCAGCTATCATGGCACACCACTGATTTGTAGCTCTATAGATAAGTTTTGAAGTCAGCTAGAGCAGCAACTCTGTATCCAGCTTCATATCAACAGTGAAAACAAGCCCTGAGATTTGTAGTTGTTATACGTATATATGTTCTGCTACACAGTTTCTAATATGACCAGACTGGTCATATTAGCAACAAAGTAAAGTAGTAAAAAATGGGACTTTTAAGGCACAACTGTAATGGACTACAAAAGGTATATAAAAAGGTTAAATTTTATTGATAACGTACAAAAAACATGGGGAATGGACATGGACATTTAAAAACAACACATCAGATATAGGCATACAACACGTGTAGTAACACCATTGAGGATCCTATCCTGCAGTCTCCTAAATTATTCTAATACTCATAACATTGAATTAGATTCCAGATAAAGGAAAAGGGTAGACTTCCCCAAGAAAAAAGCAACAAAAGTGGGACTTTAAATGAAAAGCGTGAAATGTCCAAAAAACAAAACCGATGGATTACTAGGAAAATTTTATTGAATTCATGAAAGTAAAACATGCATATAAAATTATATATCAATCACGAATAGAGAGAAATAACAGCAATAATAGCAGCAAATATACATGATTCAATGAATAAAACAATTCTCCATGGTACATCAGTAGGATATTAATACACAACCATATAATAGGAAATATTGCCTGCAAAATAAGCCTCCAAAAAACTCAAAAAATTAGGAATGGTATGACGCTGGTGAGAAACGCGACAATGATAGCTCTACGCGTTTCGTGGCTTCTTGTGCCACTCGTCAGGAGCAAGCGCGTATCTTGATCTAAAATAAAGGATATAAAAATGAACTGGTAATTATAAACATGAAACGGAGGTGGGGTAATTGCAAAACCCCACACAGAGTGCATGCTTACATATTGTGGTTCGTGAGAAGGTGGCGGAGGCCATACATCGCTCGGCAATCAGAGACACCACCCCCCCGGGAGCTGAGGTGGACGGACCAATGGGGGCAGCCCCACAGGGCACCATCCAAAGCAGGCCAGGACCCCCGAGGCAAACCTGGAGTGGGAGGTACAGATGAGAGATCAAATTAGCAACCCAACCGTGGAGGTGAACAGCTGAGTGTGAAAGGAGAATGCTGGGGTGAAATGGAAAAAGGATGAGTGACCATGTGGAGGACAGGGAAAGAAGGCTGGATGGAAGCATCCAAGCAAAACCGCCAAAAGAAAACCCGACACCACAGAGCAAAGGCAAGAGAAAGGGGAAAGAGCCAGAGAGTGAAGCATGGATGGAGATACCTGGTGTGCGGGGTGAGGCATCATGGAGGAAAAAAGACGGAGTGTGTTGCCAAACAGACATGACACCCAGTGGAGTGGGCAGCCTCGAGAGCCAAACCCACCGAGGCTGCGCCCATATGAGCGCCACCACCGGAAACGCCCACCAACGTCACGCCGCACACACATGGGAGGGGCGTACGGCATCACCAATCGGGCACCGGCGCCCGGCCAGCAGACGTCCACGCCCCTTCCAAGTGGTGTGCGTGAGGGAGACTATCCGATCGAGCGAGTCAGCATCCAGAGGGGTGCTGTCAGGAAAAGCCCTCTTGCAAATATCCCAGCAAACTAAAGTTTAGAGGAATGCCTGTGCACAGAAGCGCCATCCGGCGCTCGCGCGCAATAGCGCCAAAAGCGCATGCGCAATAGCGCCAATAGCGGCGCCCTGTGACAGCACTTGGCGCCAAAGAGGCTATTTAAGGAGGACTGTTCCACTGCTGCCTTGCTGTCCGGTCTACAGCGTTCCTGAAGAACCCTTGTGCCCTGTTACTTGCTTATTGCTACCTGATACCTGTTGGACTGTTCCTGACTACTCTGTTTGCTGCCTGCCCTGATCCCGGCTTTTGGACTTTGACTACTCTCCCGGATTTACCTTCTGTACCTGATCTGCCCGCCTGTGTTTGACCCGGCTTGCCTGTACCCTGCTGTCTACGTCCTGCTGCTGGACTACAAAACACCTCCCTGCTGTCTACATCCTGCTGGTGGACTACAAGACACCTCCCTGCTGTCTACATCCTGCTGCCAGACTACAGGACACCTCCCTGCTGTCTACATCCTGCTGGTGGACTACAAGACACCTCCCTGCTGTCTACATCCTGCTGGTGGACTACAAGACACCTCCCTGCTGTCTACATCCTGCTGCCAGACTACAGGACACCTCCCAGCTGACTACCCGATTCAGCTCTCTGCTCCAGCCTTCCAGTCAGGCACTTGTGCCCCTTCGCACTCCCGAGCCCCTGTCATCACTACCAGGGGTTCCCGAGTCGGAGGTATACGAGAGGCCGTTCCCTGCATTCCGGGCTCCACCTACCAGGTACGTGACAGGTGCGCACGCTCGATGGGGAGTGCGTGACGCTGACGTGCAGTGGCGGCGGATCCACCCCTCCCTACGGGGAAGGGGGAGGAGCCGACAGGCGCGTCACAGCTCCCGGAAGGGGGGAAAAACCAAAAGAAACAAGCGGCGTATTGAGGCCAAGGGGGGCACCACTAAAACAAACGAACCCTCTATAAAAAGCTGGTGACAAGATCTACATCATAAATAATTATCCAAAAATAGTTCAAAAATAATAATGATAGTAAAAATATATAATCGAGCAATTGAAAGAAGAGGCGAATGAAATTTTAAATAAATCACAATGAATGTGATGAGATTGAAAAATGGAACCATTTCACGCTTATCCATCCCTGTAACATTTATGTTAGAGAAGGGTTTGGGATTGTCCATCCCGTGGGACTTTAAATGAAACCATGACCGGATGGGGTCATGCGTTTCCATCCCTTTACTAGTCTAAGAAAAAAGCAACAAAAGTGGGACTTTAAATGAAAAGCGTGAAATGTCCAAAAAACAAAACCGATGGACTACTAGGAAAATTTTATTGAATTCATGAAAGTAAAACATGCATATAAAATTATATATCAATCACGAATAGAGAGAAATAACAGCAATAATAGCAGCAAATATACATGATTCAATGAATAAAACAATTCTCCATGGTACATCAGTAGGATATTAATACACAACCATATAATAGGAAATATTGCCTGCAAAATAAGCCTCCAAAAAACTCAAAAAATTAGGAATGGTATGACGCTGGTGAGAAACGCGACAATGATAGCTCTACGCGTTTCGTGGCTTCTTGTGCCACTCGTCAGGAGCAAGCGCGTATCTTGATCTAAAATAAAGGATATAAAAATGAACTGGTAATTATAAACATGAAACGGAGGTGGGGTAATTGAAAAACCCCACACAGAGTGCATGCTTACATATTGTGGTTCGTGAGAAGGTGGCGGAGGCCATACATCGCTCGGCAATCGGAGACACCACCCCCCCGGGAGCTGAGGTGGACGGACCAATGGGGGCAGCCCCACAGGGCACCATCCAAAGCAGACCAGGACCCCCGAGGCAAACCTGGAGTGGGAGGTACAGATGAGAGATCAAATTAGCAACCCAACCGTGGAGGTGAACAGCTGAGTGTGAAAGGAGAATGCTGGGGTGAAATGGAAAAAGGATGAGTGACCATGTGGAGGACAGGGAAAGAAGGCTGGATGGAAGCATCCAAGCAAAACCGCCAAAAGAAAACCCGACACCACAGAGCAAAGGCAAGAGAAAGGGGAAAGAGCCAGAGAGTGAAGCATGGATGGAGATACCTGGTGTGCGGGGTGAGGCATCATGGAGGAAAAAAGATGGAGTGTGTTGCCAAACAGACATGACACCCAGTGGAGTGGGCAGCCTCGAGAGCCAAACCCACCGAGGCTGCGCCCATATGAGCGCCACCACCGGAAACGCCCACCAACGTCACGCCGCACACACATGGGAGGGGCGTACGGCATCACCAATCGGGCACCGGCGCCCGGCCAGCAGACGTCCACGCCCCTTCCCAGTGGTGTGCATGAGGGAGACCATCCGATCGAGCGCGTCAGCATCCAGAGGGGTGCGCACGCTCGATGGGGAGTGCGTGACGCTGACGCGCAGTGGCGGCGGATCCACCCCTCCCTACGGGGAAGGGGGAGGAGCCGACAGGCGCGTCACAGCTCCCGGAAGGGGGGAAAAACCAAAAGAAACAAGCAGCGTATTGAGGCCAAGGGGGCCACCACTAAAACAAACGAACCCTCTATAAAAAGCTGGTGACAAGATCTACATCATAAATAATTATCCAAAAATAGTTCAAAAATAATGATAGTAAAAATATATAATCGAGCAATTGAAAGAAGAGGCGAATGAAATTTTAAATAAATCACAATGAATGTGATGAGATTGAAAAATGGAACCATTTCACGCTTATCCATCCCTGTAACATTTATGTTAGAGAAGGGTTTGGGATTGTCCATCCCGTGGGACTTTAAATGAAACCATGACCGGATGGGGTCATGCGTTTCCATCCCTTTACTAGTCTAAGAAAAAAGCAACAAAAGTGGGACTTTAAATGAAAAGCGTGAAATGTCCAAAAAACAAAACCGATGGACTACTAGGAAAATTTTATTGAATTCATGAAAGTAAAACATGCATATAAAATTATATATCAATCACGAATAAATGTAGCATCAGATACTTGTAGGTATGGGGAAAGCTTGAATGAGCTGCAGGTGGGACATGCAACAGGCAGCTACCCAGCAGAGCAGTGCAATTTTAGATTCTCCTACTATCTACCGTGGGAACTGCAGCTCATTCAAGCTTTCCCCATACCTACAAGTATCTGATGCTACATTTATCTGGGATGCCCTGGTCTCTGTCTGCTGCTAGTCTGATCTTTTTCAGAGATACCTTTACTTCTGATCGTTTTTAGCGATCCATTGACTAAGTCCACCTTGTGAATATATCTTTTCCTTCTTTATATTCAATCGAACCTCTAGCTCCTGAAGAAGCGTTCTTTGTCAACGTGAAACATGTAGAGCTCCGCCTCGCCCCCCCACCTCAGAGGTGTGTCCGCAGCATGGCTAGAACCCCCGCCCCTTTCCATATCAGACTGGCAGCGGGGCGGGGGGTAGGCGGGCCGAGGCGGAGCGGGGCGAGGCGGAGCGGGGCGGGCCGAGGCGGAGCGGGGCAGGGGGTGGGCGGCGACGCAGAAGCTTCGTCTAGCCACCCCCAGCCGTCTTCTTGAACTTCCACAAAATGGCGGCCGGCGGAGACAATGTCTCCGCCGGCCGCCGACCTCGAAAACGGGAACCGGATTTTTCGGGACATTTCCCGTGACACCACAAATCCGGGAATGAAGTTCAAGTCCCGGGAATGTCCCGGGAAATTCGGGACAGTTGGCAGCTATGCGCCATGCCTGGACACAAAGAGGTTGATTTACTAAAACTGGAGCATGCAAAATCTGGTGCAGCCATGTCTGGTAGCCAGTCAGCTTCTAACATCAGCTTGTTTAATTAAAGCGGAGTTCCGCCCGCCCCTTTAAATTTAAGAGTCAGCAGCTACACATACTGTAGCTGCTGGCTTTTAACATTAAGGAACTTACCTGTCCTGGAGTCCAGTGATGTCAGCACCGCAGCCGATGTTTACATCGGCTGGTCGGGTGCTGCCGCCGCCTTTGCTGGTAAGGGATCCCGGCAGTGTAGCCTTTCGGCTTCACGGCCAGGTCCCCACTGCGCATGCACAAAGTGCGCTGCGCTCTCTTACTGGCCCGGCAGCAGCGGAAGGAGGGGGACCAAACTGCTGACGTACTTCGGCGCGGCCCGGTCTCCCGAAAGTGGGAACAGAGTACCTGTAAAAAACAGGTATCCGCTCCCCTCTTACCCCCGAAAGGTGCCAAATGTGGCATCGGAGAGGGAGAGGAATCACATAAGCAGAAGTTCCACTTTTGGGTGGAACTCAGCTTTAAGCTTAGACCAAAAAAAAAAACGTGGAAGCGAATCTCCTTGGAAGCTCCATGTAAGTCTATCTGCAGGTTTACTTCCAAGTCTGTCCAGGTCCAGACAAAAAATGTACTGCGTGACAGATTGGTGGCCCGATGTAAACGCATAGAAGTTTATTTTCTTTCAGCCCATAAATAAAAGTTTGCAAAGGTATGGTTGCAAAATGCAAACAAAAAAAACTGAACATGCACAGATATCACAAAACTGACAGCTGTCCTGTTCTCCACTTCAGCAGAGGATCTGTTCACAGATCCCCCGCTGATTAGATTGGAGGATGGCTGCATAAAAAAAATATTAACCAAGTTCATCTCAGTTATAAAGAACAGTAGTCCCTCTGTACAGCTCCAAGCAAGGGCACATTGTGCCACCTTCAGGTTGTAATGAAGTACTGCAGCCCTGCTGAGGTAGGAGAATAACAGTACTGACTGCTGTGCAATGAACTCTGGTATGCAAGTTTTTTATTTCATTCTTCTAGCTAGTAAGAATGAACACTCCTGGCCCGACTCGTGTCTACACGCCAAAGAGTATTCCTTACAGGAAATTCATTGTACATATAACTCTATCACATTACGTCACAAGCACACAGATGATACATTTCCTTTACAAAATATTCTGACCCTTCACCTACTTCTACTAATGCAAGCAGCTTACCAAAGCATATAGTTTCACAAGTATTGCACAAGCCTTGCCTCTGCGGTTACTTCCTTAATCAGCTGACTGGCCTTTGACACATCCTGGACAGGAAAAGTGTGCTAGGCTAGGCACAGATCGTTTTGCTAAAAGGGGGAAGTGTTCATTTGCCAATCCACAGCCTATCACGTACAAAATATTCATTTATAGTAACTAGAAATGGCTTTTTAGCTGGGATTCTAAATCAGCCCTACTATACACATAACCATGGCCATATAATCTGATCCCCATTCCTACTTCATTCCCCCCTTTGATCATAATCATAGCGATTAATATGAGCGAGATTAAGCATCACTTAAATAGCATACAAGTCTGCTTTCTAATGGATCAGAGCTCAATGTGACTGAAAAATTTTTTTTTAGTCTTGGGGGGTTAATGGCTGGTATTTCCACATAGCCATAATATGGGTCGCAGCCTTTCTTTCTACGGTGGCCTCAATGAAACTCTGGATCATTCTAGTCCCAAGGGGAATCAGACAGGGCAGCAGCAGACATGCTATGAGTATTATTACAACGATCCCCAATATAGCCTTTACCCCATATACACTGGGAAAACCCCAATCTCCGAACCAGCTACCAGCATTGAAACCATCCCATGTTTGGACTGGCACATGAGCTAATTTTTTCATTCTACCAGTGATTTCCTCAACTACTTTTCCTGTGTTGTCCACTTCTAAGCAACAATTACTCAGATTAAATTTTCCACAGACACCACCCTCAGTAGCTAACAGATAGTCTAAGGCAAGTCTATTCTGATACACATAAGCACGTAAATTAGTTCCTTGTTTAGCAAGCAAATTTAAGGCAGCAGCAGTTTCATTAGTAATTATTTCTAATACAGCCTGTAACCTTATAATTCGATTAAGCATATAAATTGGTGTTCTATAACCGTAACTGCCATCCTCGGCCCATGTGGCTGGACCATAATACTGGACAATACGTTCTGGGGGCCATTCATTATCTTTCCAGTTTCCTATCGTCAGACTAGATGACCTCCGCTTCCTCTTTGAACCTATATACACAGGGACTCCCAGTTCTTCCCTATTTCCCAGTGGAAGAAGGAAAAATGAGGGTTTTAATGTACCTAAGACACAGGCTCCTGACCAGTCTTGGGGGAGCTCTGAATAGGCTTTATTCCCACAAATCCAGTACAAGTTTTCTGGGGCCTTCCAGTTAGATTCTTTGGTGAGATTTTCCCATAGCCCTTTTAGATGAGTAAAATTGGTAAAGGGGTGTGGGTCAGGCACGGGTACGTTTGTATCACTCCACCAGGATGTACTTTTTGAAGTGTTATTATAAAACTGTTGTCCTAAACAGGCCATTTCTCCTACATGTGTTTTATACTGGGGACCCGACCTGGCTATACAATATTTCCCAATTATTGACGTTTTCAGGTGCCATTCTGACCTTATTCGCTCAGGGGGCTGCTCAGAGGTGGCACTGAATGGCACATCATAATCTTTTTCCCTGGCTTCCCAAGGCCATTGGTCTCCCATGTTGGTTCCTCCACACACATAGAAATCTGTGACTTGTAAATTGTCAGCCACACTTTCTGCTAATTCAATGAACAGGTTCTTTGTGCTAGGGGGCACTTCCATACCAGTGGCTAGCTCTTCATATAAAGAATGAAATAACTGATGATTAACACTCTTTGTTAGTTCAGTTTCTAGTGAGACATACACAATTGTACCGGGGTCTGATCCTTTACCATAAATATGAACTCCAAACTTATTTCCCCATGTTCCCCAGGCAGCACACCTCCAGTTGGGGCAGTAATTCCATTCCTCTCCTGCACAGCTAGGTCCCAGTTTACCTGAACAGATGTACCTATCATTTCTTAAATACTCTCTCTCCCATTCCAATCCCCCACACCCTCCCCTTGGGAAGTGGTTGAGGTTGATGGCAGCACACACATCAAAGATTAGGCTTGCTGCAGTGCTGGGGTTAGTGATCAATGTTCGGTTTATCAGCCTACCGGTGGAACTAAAGCTCCGAACGGTTAGCCAGGTTTTATAGGGTGCATAAGTGGGGTCATAACAGGTTATCTGATTTTCAAAGGAGCACATTGAATAGGTAGTCCCATTATGTATGCAAGTACCAGTCTCTGTGCCCTTGCATTGATAATGAGAGTGCCACAATAACATCTTGGTAGTTACGGATCCTACTCTGGTAGTCTTTATACAAGGGTCACATGAGATACTCTCCCCCCCCTGTTAAACTGGTCAGTATCACTATTATGACTATCAACAGTCTCATTATAACGATCTTAGTAAACATTACACCGATGAATATCCTCAAGCTTCAGCTTGTGCGTAGACCAACCAGCGTCCGGGCTGTGGTTGGAGCAGAGCTTAGTAGATATCCTTTATCTTCCGCCGTGCGTTGAGCCAGCAGCTTCCAGGGGTGTGCTGGCCGCAGGGCTGCAGTCTTTCTATCTTCTGCCGTGCGTAAATTCAGCAGCTTCCAGGGGTGTGCTGAACACAGGGCTGGAGTTCTTCCTTCTGATTTCTCTGGTCAATCTCAGTCTCAAAGGATCTTGGGGGTCTACTGTACTGTGCCAGGAGTCTGTGAGGTCAGCAGCTCACTTTACCCTGGAGTGGTGTATCCAGGGTGTCACCTCGGCTACCTTAATGGCTGTTGGGGTAGATAGCAGAACAATATAAGGACCTCTCCATTTTGGCCCTAGTGGGGTTATGTTCCACTCCTTTACCCACACTGTATCTCCTGGTTTAAAGGGGTGTACTGGGTTCGACAAGCTTATGGGAAGTTTCTCTTGAACCCATTTCCCTATGTCCTGCATACTTTCCCCAAGTTTCTGTATCAGTTCATGGTTAACTACCTCTCCTATCTGATGCAAGTCTCCTCTTATCCCTCTAATGATGGGTGGGGGCCTACCATACAGTACCTCAAAAGGGGACAGATTTGTCCTCTTTGTTGGGGTACTCCGAATTCTCAGTAAAGCAATGGGCAACATCAAGGTCCACTCCATTTGGGTTTCCTGACAGAGCTTAGCCAGTTGTGACTTGAGTGTGCGGTTCATCCGTTCAACTTTTCCAGAGCTTTGGGGCCTATATGCGGTATGTAGTTTCCAAGTAATCTTAGGTGCCGTTGCTAATTCCTGGAGACACTTGTGGACAAAGTCAGGGCCATTGTCTGGGCCTATATCTGGGGATAAACATCTTTTACAAAACTGCTTCCGTCAGTAAAGTACTCAACGTTTGGATTTTCCAAGGGGCTGTCTTTCAAGTCTGGTCGGCTTACATATCCAATACCCGGAGACTGTCATGAGTTAGGGGTTCTTGTGAAGTGGGGAGCAGAGTGGCTGGGTTCAAAGGGTTTACAGTCTCTAAGTGGATACGAGGATTTTCACACAGCATAGCTTGATATTTAACCATTCGACTGGTCGTGAACCAGTGATTTCCCTTGTAATCCATTAATGCCTATACCTGGTGAGGGACTCGGACATAAGTCTCCTGACCTAATGACAACTGGTCAGCTTCGACCACAAGGAGGGCTGTTACTGCGATGGCCCTCTGCAGGATGGCCATCTCTGAGCTACAGTGTCCAGTTGTTTTAAAAGGTATGCTACAGGGCGCTGCCAAGACCCAGAGTATTGTGCCAGGACTCCTACTACTATTCCTTGTTTTTCACTGACATACAAATAGAAGACTTTTTGGCTATCTGGCAAGCCTAGCGCAAGAGTCTGCATTAGGGAGACCTTAATGTCTTAATGCTCTGTTTTGCTGTTCTCCCCATTGGAAGGGTTCCTTTTCTCCCCCCTTTGTGGATTCATAGAGGGGTCTGGCTTTTATGGCAAAGTCCGGTATCCAGATTCAGCAGAATCCTGCCACCCCCAGGAATTCACGTACTTGCCGTCTGGTAGTCAGGGTGGGAATCTGACAAACAGCTTCTTTCCTGCCTTCTCCCAATTGTCTCTGTCCTTGTGATACTCTGAATCCCAGGTACTTTACAGTCTCTTGTCAAAATTGCACCTTTCTCCGGGACACCTTATAACCTGCCTCCCACAGTAATTGTAACAGTTCATTAGTGACCGCTGGGTGCATGGTCATTACAGCCCGATTGACCGCTCGGAGGTCTTGAACAGGATGACAGTGAGCTGTTTCAGGTTTCTGCACTGGGAGTAGAGGTGTATTCCAGGGAGACTGACAGGGTTTTAGAATTCCATAGTGTAGGAATTTGTTTAAGTACTTTTGTTTTCCTACTAGGGCTTTTAGAGGGACTGGGTACTGTTTCAGGCTGACTGGAGTGGCTCCTGATTTTAATTCAATAAGGATTGAGGGAACGTGTGTGGTTAATCCTGGTAGGTTGTCTTCTGCCCACAGTCCCGGGATGTCTTGCAGTATGCGGGCTTCAAAGGGATGCGGGGCAAGGGTCCGGCTATTTGCATCAGGATCTCTCGGAGTGGAAGTGGACACTTGATTAGGGAGCCCATGGACTACTACTGAGTTCCCTATTTCTGTCCTGCCTATACCCAGAGTGCTACGGTCAGGAGTATATTTACTGAGATTTAGCATTGACAAACTTGCTGAATCTGATGTAGGTGAACAACTACTTGAGTTCCCTTGTTTACTGGACGGGGCATTTGGACATGGCTCTAACCTGTCTCTATCTGAGGTCCTTTCCTCTACATACGGGGGAGGCAGATCTGTCTCTTCGGGTTGAGAATATATGTCTTTTGTTTGTTTTGTCAGTGGTACTACTCTTGTCCTAACTATAATTCTATACTGTTCCTCTTTCTGTGGCTTCTATCCACTGCAGGTCTTTATCTCCCATTTGTCCAAAGGATGCACAATCATCCAGACGGACGTTTTCTCCTAGATGACTGACTGACTGACTGAGGATTTATCCGAGAGACGCACAATCATCTGGACGGATATTCCTCCTGACTGGCTGGCTGAGGATTTATCCGAGAGATGCACAATCATCTGGACGGATATTCCTCCTGGAAGGTGCGTCTTGGTCATGTTTCTGTAAGTCTGACATAATATTCTCAAATAATCAGTCAATGGTCTCTAAGTCAAGGGTTCCCTGTGGGGGCCACCGCGCTCCATAGCAGGGCCAATCTTTCTCACACAATGTTATCAATTTCTCAGGGCTAAGTTTTTTAAATTACAGTTCTTAGAAAATCCCTTCTTAAAGTTGGAGATCATGGTTTGTAAGGGAGATTCAACACTATGTTTCCCACCCATTCTTATAACCTAACAGACACCAAGACAGACACAGAGGGTAGGGTAAATGATGAGAATTCAGTAAGGGGTCTGAATCCTCGACACAGGTAGGGACAATAGACAACGCTTCCCTCGGTCAGTGGCCTGGACGCGGTCTCCCGGCCAGAAAACGCACTTAAAAGAGGACACGGTCACTTCACCACAAAGTGATGTCTCATACACACATCAATCATACCAGACATTCCCACCCAAAAATTACTGACTGACTGAGGATTCGTCCTAAAGATGCACAATCATCTAAATGGACGTCTCCCTCGGAAGGTGATCAGGCTTCCCTTCTCTCGATCCGTCAAGAGGCTGGCTGGCTGTCTTAACTGTTATCCAAAAAACAAAAGTAAAAAGGCTCTCACCTGTTCCCGTTGGAGCTCCAGCTATCTACTTCTTGGATTCCCAGGTCCTTTTGACGCTACGAAGGTCGTCCACAGCAGGCCACCAAATGGGACACAGCGCAGTCTCCTAGATAACAGTTCTAGAAGGCGCCTTTTGAGACTACGATATAACCCACAGGGCTGGCCTCTCGGACCATTCCTTGTAGGTCTGGTGGAAAACAGTGCCACCTGCCTCAACAGGTCACACCGATATTCCCCCCTTACGGCCAATGCACCAAATGAGGTAGGAGAATAACAGTACTGACTGCTGTGCAATGAACTCTGGTATGCAAGTTTTTTATTTCATTCTTCTAGCTAGTAAGAATGAACACTCCTGGCCCGACTCGTGTCTACACGCCAAAGAGTATTCCTTACAGGAAATTCATTGTACATATAACTCTATCACATTACGTCACAAGCACACAGATGATACATTTCCTTTACAAAATATTCTGACCCTTCACCTACTTCTACTAATGCAAGCAGCTTACCAAAGCATATAGTTTCACAAGTATTGCACAAGCCTTGCCTCTGCGGTTACTTCCTTAATCAGCTGACTGGCCTTTGACACATCCTGGACAGGAAAAGTGTGCTAGGCTAGGCACAGATCGTTTTGCTAAAAGGGGGAAGTGTTCATTTGCCAATCCACAGCCTGTCACGTACAAAATATTCATTTATAGTAACTAGAAATGGCTTTTTAGCTGGGATTCTAAATCAGCCCTACTATACACATAACCATGGCCATATAATCTGATCCCCATTCCTACTTCACTGCCACATCATTGCTTTTCTTAAAGCAGCAGTTGTCCACTTATGAGCTATAGGGGCCGTAACTGAGGCCTCGGACATCATCAAAGGGCCGCACATAATGTTTAATATATGTAATGCTTGAGAGGACTATCAGAGCCTGCAGACCTAATAGATAAAATGAGGGACAGAGAGTGTGGACATGCTACATTTTTTGGGTTGCGATATGCTGCAAAAGACAATAGGAAACTGGGAACATGTTACTTGAGACTAGTAGAGATCAATGCCATTGTCCTAATCAATCTTCCCACTACAGACTGCTGAAGTCCAAGGCCTGCAGATCATTTAAAAAAAGGCAGCATGCGACCCTTGGGCCACCAGGGCCTTAAAGGGAATTAAAATTGTCAATTTTTTTTTGATTTTTTTAAATTTTACAGATTCATAAACTAATGCTTCATATGCTTTCTAAACAATAAATATAAAACCTATATATTACAAATAAACATTTAATATAGGGTGCATCCATGGCAAAGTATGTATGAGATTATATGCTGAACACTCCAGTCTGTAGAAGAAACAGAGGGGGCAGCTATGAATAAGCGCCATGATAGGGCGTGAAACGCGTCAGCTATTTTTCCTGTTCCTGCCTGTACATGAGGTGACTGCATTTGGGTTTTTTTCCTTCATATCAATAAAGATGCCTTCTATGGTGTGCGGCCGTCCAGGATCTTTTTCTTTCCTTGGGGGATAAACCATCCAGCAGTCTTTAATCTGTTCTCCCTAACAACCAACTGGCATAAAGCGCCTGCTCTTACTTGGGACTTACCTTCTGCAGATGCACTGCTGGGGAGCTTAGGGTTGTATTTTTGCCCATGCTTCTATAGAGAATGGAGGAAATCATGCTGACTATCCATAAAGATGAGTCTGTGTGTAAAGCTTTGTGTGTCCTGCAGCAAGGAATGCCATATTATAGAGCCAATCATCTTCCTAGAATAAGTGCCATCACTGAGCTGGGGATATACGAAATCCCTCTGCCTTGGGGACAGGTGATTGTTTGCTTCGATTTTGAGTTGAAACATCCCTAAAACGGAGTTCCGCCCACATATTTTTTTTTCTTTTTGGTATCCCCTCTCCTTGTATGCGATAATATACATTAACACATATATATATTTCAACCCCATTCCCAGTACCTTTTTTTTATAATTTACCGGTACTTACCTTATTTTCGTCTTCCTGGGCGATTCCATCTTGATTGTGGACATGTAAAGCCCACTAGGACTCTCTTTTCCGGGATGAGGTGCATGCTGGCTACCCAGCATGCACCTCCCGATCTCACGCATGCGCATTGTAAGCTGGGCGTAGCGCTGACAGTGTGATCCGCCTTTGATCGCGTCATTTTCTGTTTTAAAAGAACGCAATGGTATCCTTTGGCGCTGCCCACGGACTCCTGGGAAACGATGACACACATCTCCCAGGAGCACAGGCGCCACGAGATATGAAGTAAATCGCAGCGGCCCGGAAGTGGCATATTAGAAGGGACCCCATGGCAACAATGCAGACAGAGTAAATGAAAAAAAAATGTGGCCCAAATGATTTACCGTATATACTCGAGTATAAGTCAAATTTTTCAGCACATTTTTTTGTGCTGAAAGTGCTCCCCTCGACTTATACTCGAGTCAAGCACTTTTCTGCAGCAAAAAATGTCATTTTCCGAACCGAGTTTGGGGCCCCGTATCTCAGTGCCACTTGGTGCTAGGAACCCCAAATTTGGTGTGCAAACCCAGTGGTACCACAACATATCCAAAGCTGGAGTTCCTAGCACCAAGTGGCCCTGAGATACGGGGCCCCAAAATCGGTTCGGAAAATGTCATTCTCTGCTGCAAAAAAGTGCTTGACATTTTCTGAACCGATTTTTGGGGCCCTGTATCTTGGGGCCACTTGGTGCTAGAAATACCAGCTTTGGATATTTTATGGTGCTAGTTCCACTGGGTTTTCACACCAAATTTGGGGTTCCTAGCACTAAGTGGCCCCGAGATACGGGGCCCCAAAGTCAGTCAACTGTGTCCATCTGCAGCAATGTCATTTTCGGGACACTTTGTGTTCAGAGACCCCAAATTTTGGCTGAAACTAGGGGGCATCTAGGAACACTTAACTACCGAGTTTGAAGTTCGGGGGACCTATGGCTGCAAATGGGCACAGTGAGGCATGCAAATGGGCACAGTGAGGCTGCAAATGGGCATTGTTGACCCTCTTTTCCACTTACAGTAGCTGTGCATTTCTCACCCTCGTCTTATACTCGGGTCAATAAGTTTTTCCCATTTTTTTGGGGTAAATTAGGGCCTTGACTTATACTCGGAACGACTTATACTCGAGTATATACAGTAGTTCATGCAGAAAGCTGCTGATTGATATAAACATTATATTATGGGTGGAACTCCGCTTTAAAGTACAACTAAGGTCAATAACCAAAAATCAATATGTGATCAAACTAAGTAGGATGTAAAATCTAAACAAGAAAAAAACTTTGCGCCAATGTGCGAAATAAAAATCAAATAAGTGCCAACAACAGTGTGAATGTGAACCACATGGCGTAGCAGTGAAAAAAAAAAAAAAGGGATTGAACACCGCGCTCAGCCCAATAATATATTAACAGTCCCAGTCCCACTTCATTGTGAGGTACAGTGCTCGTGCGTTGGCCAAATGAAAAGTGCTCCAGTTCGGTGTGCAGACACAGGTGCCCCACATGGATGTGCACTCAGCCTTATGAATTGACCATCTATCGCTAGAGTGGTCATTTGCGCTTTGTGGGGATAATGAGACTCCTAGATGGTGTAATCCAGATCAGCCATACTTAGAACAGTCCTCCATAAATAGGGAGAGAGAAGCAACAGAGGGAGGCTCCCATAGTGTAAAACCCTTGATTTATTATAAAAGATTGTAATAAAAATATATATGAACTGTTAAATCAGGTTAGGGAGTCTCCAAGTAAGACATTCAGATAAGACAGTGAGCCCAAATCAGATAAAAAGGAAACGGTGCTGTTTATTCCATACACTGCAGTGGAGAGACACAACACCGTTCTTGGCAGCGTAAGCCAGTAAAAGTGTTTCTGACTTACAAACAACAAGTTTAACAATATATACGTATGAATATGCATAAGTTCTAGGCATGTTATTGGTGTGACCGTATAGTTTAGTCTAATCAGCATTCATATCCATAGCACCCAACTGTCCTTGATTTCGAGGGACTGCCCCGGATTTGGAACAAAGTCCCTCTGTCCCTCTTTCCTCCTCATTTGTCCCTCATTTTGATCTGATGCATATATCTGTATATAAAATGCACTATTCATCTATCAAAAAGTGTTTCTCAGTGCTAAACCTTTCATCCAGTTTTTAAATTGTTGCATTTGTACATTTCAAAAGCTAATATAAAGGAATAGAAGTGTTAAAAAAAATCACTTGTGGGTTTAACTAATAATTATTTTTGTATAATTCTCCTTTAAGGGGGGCGTGGCAGGGGGTGTGTCCTATGCCTACATAATTTTGCTAGTAGGTGTCCCTCATTCCCATCTAAAAAAGTTGGGAGGTATGCATAGCTTCCTAACAGCAAGGGAACAGTAGGTGGTTAAATCATGTGATCGATAATAAGTGAAAGAAAACATGGGCGCCGCCATAACGGTACTGGATCAGACCAGCTAGATAAGACAGTCTATTTCTTGAAGCAAAAAGGGAGTAAACTATTGCCTCTTATCTGACGGTGAAGGTCATCATGGACTGAAAACTCTGTGTCTAAAAAGAAGCAGGAAAGTGCATTACAAATTCTTAAAGTGATAGTCTATATATATATATATATATATTTATATATATATACTATAATTCTACTCAGAACTCACATTTTAAGGTGCCTATGCCTGGCATAGTGTGTATGATATTAAGGTTAGCCTACCAGTTGCAGTTAGAACACCGCTAGTCCGTGGTGAGGCTTGGTTCCCTGAGATAGTGTTTCCCCTTTTTTATAGGATGTAAAATATGTCTGTCTTTGTTTGTCATCTAAATGCAAGTAAATAGAGAAATTTACCTGCTCCCCCTCCAGCTTGTCAGCTTCCTTTATTGTGGAGACAACACAGCTTCCTCATTTTCCAAATGTTTCCGCTGTCCCCTTTTGCATTATGCCGTTGTTTAAGAAACTACAGCGTGGTGGCCTGATGTCATTGGTTGGTGTTGCTTTCTTTCCTTAGAAAGCTTAGTGCCGCGTACACACGATCGGACTTCTCGTAGGAAAAAGATATGACGGCTTTTCCAACGGGATTCCGCTCAAGTTTGCCTTGCATACACACGTTCATGCAAAAGTTTGCTGAACTTACGACTGTCAAGAACGCGGTGATGTACAACACTGCGACGAGCCAAGAAAATGAAGTTCAATGCTTCTGAGCATGCGTCGAATTGTTTCCGAGCATGCATAGGAATTTTGCGTGTCGGAATTGCCACAAACGATTGCATTTTCGGATAGGAACTTTTTCCGACCGAAAAATTGAGAGCATGCTCTCAATCTTTTGCTGGCTGGAATTCGGCCAGCAAAAATTGGATGGAGCATACACACGGTCGCATTTTCCAACGAAAAACTCTCACTGGTCTTTTGTGGGTACGCGGCATTAGTGTGTCAATAAACTTAGAGGACACACCAAGACTCCGCCCACTCTTCTCACATTCAGTCCGCCTATTGTCAGATCACCTGAGGCCAGGTGACAAATGCACACCGTTGGGGTCAGGAGTGCACTGCTAAGGTAGTGGACCCTACGGCTGACTGCTGCAGATGAAGCTCTGGGTAGTTCAGGAAAGCAGGTCCACTGGAGCACTAACACAGGTCACAATGGGAGCTAGAGCATGAGATTCCCCAGGGCGCGGAGTCTAAGAGCCAGCAGGTGTTCACCAGGGCCCCTAAAGGTAGGGATGGACTTCGCTGTAACTGACTCCAGATCATGGCCCCCAGGGTCTCCCAGCTCATGGTCGTGGTAGGCTACTGGAGGATAGAGAGGAAACAGCAGACCGGGACAACAAGGGATAGTCAGGAGATAAGCCAAAATATCAGGGCAACGAGCAGACAGGGATGGTCAAAGAACACACCAAAGGTCAGGGTATGAGGCAGGAAAGGATAGTCAAGAACAAGCCAAGGATGGTAAACAGAATCAGATGTAGCGCACACGGCAACAAGCACACAGGAAGCCAAACACACAATATTGTTTGGGCAAGACAGGCTTGGCGAGCAAGGTGTTTAATAGTGTATCCTGTAGAGGCTAGGGTGGAGTCACGCTGAGGGAAGAATACCTAACCATGCAGGTGTGAGAGTGCAAGCCCTAAGGCCGATAAACAGACCAGAGGTAAGCAGACAGGGCATGAAAGTATTACTGCAGATTCATGACACCTATGCCCTGCCCATGTCTTGCCTATGCCACTGTCCACTGCCGAATGAATCATGAGAACTGTAGTTTCCTGTGGGAGATGCAGAGTGGAAGGCAATAACGTGCTAGCTCTGCAAGACTCCTCCCAGTATCACTATCTGAATCTAGCGACACAGGCTCAGAGGGCGGGTTACAGCAAGTAATTACAGGTGAATGCTGATTTTATTTATTATATTTATTTATTTGTGTCATTTTCATGAGCTTTGTTAAGGATTCACTAAAAATTGATAGGCTGCCTTTAGTTGTACTTTAAGAACTAACAACTTATGTAGCACCACCCCGTAGTGTGATACTAGTATCAGTGCAGGCAAATTCATGTTTTTGGCTCATGGTAAAATGAGTCTTTGAATCTGGGTCAAAAGTTTACTACAGTTCAGGGCTGCATGACTCATACAGGCAGGTCTCTGGTGCCTTCCCCTGGTTTTGGAAGGTTGGAGAACTTTCTAGAAACTAGAGGGCGGAGGCCAGGAGGGTTGGTCTGCATACTTAGGGGAGTTTGGTGAATTCCCAAGCGGTGGACCTGGCATGGTGCCTAAGCCAGCCCTTAAATATGAATGAGTCATGCTGGCAGGGAGTTGGGTGGATAGTAGAGTGCTGAGGAGACTGTCGGTGACTCTTGAGGGAAACCCCTGCCAGGACAGTGTGAGTATCTCAGCATTATCAGGAACTTGCAAAGTGAAAGACTGTCGCATATAGCAAGCCTTTCTGGTAGACAGCATTGGACTTAAAACTTTCCTTTACCTTGCCCTGGGAGATCTTCAGTAGCAGCCAGGTGGGCTGGTAGTTCCTGCACTCAGTAAAACTGGCATCAGTGTCTACGGTGGAGTATTCAACCTACAACATTTTGTGCTACTTTTCAAATTTACAGAGAGTTCCTAGTCCTAAAGGGATTGTAATAATTTGATTTAAAAAAAAAACATGCCTATACTTACCTGCTCTGTGCAATGGCTTCTTCTGGGGTCACCCACTGGCACTTCGGGCCCCTCCTCTTCGGTGGCGACCCCTACATAAAGCCGGTTTTCATGGGGCACCCGTGCGGGCTCACTCTCGAGTCCCGCTGCTGCGTCTATTGACACAGACAGCGGGATTCTGCCCCACCTCCCGCTCCCATGTCACAGCCTTTGGTTGAAAACAGCGGGAGCCAATGGCTCCTGCTGCTATCAATCTGTCCCGTGAGGAGACACTATGCCCGTGTACATCGTTGGATCGGATTGGGCTTAGGTAAGAAAAAGGGAGGGGGTCTGGGGAGGAGCTGCAGCACAGAAGGTTTTTCACCTCAAGGCATAGAATGCCTTAAAGTGAAAAACCTTAAGTCTTTACAACCACTTTAAGGGGCTTTTGCTTTTCTATCTGTCAGCAGTCTGGAATGAGATCAATCTGGAGTTGAACATAGAGAAGAAGTGGAGACAAATCATAGTTGTATATAGGGAGGAAGTTGTCCCTGTTTTTTTTGCTACCAAGTTGGGCATCCCAAAATTCCTACTCCCCACCCAATTTATTACCCCTAACAAAACATAAAAACCAAGCTCAAAGACAGTTCCTTGTGTCTGGACAAAGTGTGGGGATTACTTGTCTGGCTGGCTGTGCAGGAATGGGGAACCCAATCACCAGTGGCTCCTTCGGGGGTGAGCGCTACACTTACATTAGATTTTCTCCTAGCTTGCTAAATCCGGATAGAAAGACTAATTTTAGCTTAAAATATTTAGGCAAAGGACACCCAACCACACCCTCTTTTACGCAGGCCATCTTTTAAGCACAACTCCAGGCAAAACTGGCTGAGGGGTTATTGCCGGCATTCCAACACTACAAGGAATGCAACAAAAAATGTAAGAGTGCGATCAGGGCAGCAAAAATAGAACTCAAAGTGGAGTTCCACCCAAAAAAAAAATTCATTAATGTGCATAAAAAAAATTAAAAAAAACGTGGAAAAATTTTTTTTTTTACTCACCTCTAAATGCCTGTTGCTAGGGGGTGCCTCGTAATCTGCCTCCTTCAGTGCCTGGGCTCCTGACATCACTTCCCTCGGCGCCTGGGAGATGTGTGTCATCATTTCCCAGGAGTCAGTGGGCAGTGCAGAGGGCTAGGTTGCCATAACAAGGGGGCGTGCACTTCCGCCGCCCATTGTTATGGTAACCTGTATACTTTACAGCGTCGATACGGCACATTACTGCGCATGCGCAAGAACAGGGCACAGTATCACCAGGACCAGATGGTTTACACCCAAGGGTGCTCAAAGAACTTAGCCAGGTAATAGCCAGACCATTGTTCCTAATTTTTTTGGACAGCTTAATGACCAGAATGGCACCAGCTGATTGGTGAAAAGCCAACGTGGTACCAAGATTTAAAAAATGGCACATATATATACATTTCTGATGAAAACAGTATCCTTAGTAGTAATCAGCATGGATTTATGAAAGCCAGTACAACCTATTAACATTCTCTGAGGAAGTGCGCTGTTATCTGGATATAGGAAGGGTTGTGGACATGGTGTATCTGGATTTTGCAAAAGCATTCAATACAGTTCAACATAAAAATGCTAATTTACAAATTGAGGGCTATTGGTATAGGGTATTTAATTACCTGGATAGAAAACTGGTTACAGCGGTGTGTCCAAAGGGTGGTGATAAATATTGTGTACTCAGACTGGTCTGGAGTGGTAAGTGGGGTGCCCCAAGGTTCTGTCCTGGAACAGATCGTTCAATCCCAGTGTTTGCTGACAATACAAATCTAAGCAGGGCAATAACTTCACAGCAGGATAAAGAAACTTTACAAGAAGACCTCAATAAAATAAAGGGTTGGGCAACTATATGGCAATGAGGTTTCATGTTAAAACATGTAAAGTACTGCTAGGAGAGAACTTTTGGGGGAATCCAAGATGGAAAAGGTTCTGGGGGTTCTAAAAGAACACAGGCTCAGGAATGGCACGCAATGCCAAACAGCAAAAAGCAAAGCTACCAGAATATTGGCGTGAATTAAAAAGGATATTTAGTCTACGTATCCACTATTGTGACCCCAAAGTCTTGAGATTTAGAGTGCGACTTTAATGCGACTTTGAGTGCAGCTTTGATTCAACTTTACACTCTCTGGATCAAAGTCACATCAAAAGTCGCATCAAAGTAGTGCAGGAACCTTTTCAATGTTAATGATTTTCAAAGTTGGATAGATGGGAACGGGTGCCATTGAAATCAATGGACTGTGACTTGTCATGCGACTTTATGTGGCCAAAGTCGCATGACAAATCACACTAGTGGAAACTAAGCCTTACTCAAGAGATAAAACTATAATTCTACCACTTTACAAAACGCTGGTTTGGCCACAACTTGATTATGTTGTCCAGTTCTAGTCTCCAGTCCTCAGGAAGGATGTGCTAGAACTGGAGAGAGACCAGAGAAGGGCAACAAAGCTGAGAAGAGAATCGGAGGACCTCAGTTATGAGGAACAACTACAAACATTAAACTCATTCTACCTAGAGAAGAGATGCTTGAGAGGAGATACTGTATTATGGCAATATACAAATACCTCAATGGTGATTCTAGCATAGGGAGGAAACTATTTAACTTCAGGGAGCTTAAGAAGACACACGGGCATGCAATAAAAGAACAAAGAAACAAGTGGTTTCATCTTAAAGTGATACTAAAGTCTCATTTTTTTTTTAGTTAAAGTAAACAAACATGTCATACTTACCTACTCTGTGCAGTGGTTTTGCACAGAGCAGCCCAGATCCTCCTCTTCTTGGGTTGCTCTTCGGCGCTCCTGGTCCCCCCCCCTCTTGTTCAGTGCCCCCACAGCAAGCAGCTTGCTATGGGGGCACTCAAGCCGAGCCACAGCTCCCTGTATCCAATTCAGACACAGAGCCGCGGTCCGGCCCTGCCCCCTTTCTCTCCTTATTAGCTGGCTGACTGACTTGGGTTGACAATGGCACCGCGCTGCTGTCTCAGCCAATGAGGAGTAGAGTCCTGGGCAGCCGAGACACTCCTGCAACATCGCTGGATCTAAATGAACTTCAGGTAAGCATTAGGGGGTACTGGGGTGGCTGCTACATACAGAAGGTTTTTTTATCTTAAAGCATAGAATGCATTAAGATAAAAAAACTTCTGCCTTTACAACCACTTTAAGCTTGGTAGGGGGTTCTTTACTGTCAGAGTGGTAAGGATGTGGAACTCACTTCCACAATCCCTGGTTTCAGCGGGAAGTGTCACTAGTTTAAAAAAACTCTTAGATGTGCATCTTAATGAACAGTGTATACAGGGATATGGGAATGGGTATTGAAATACACACAGGTTGAACTGGATGGACTGGTGTTTTTATTCAACCTCACCAAGTATGTAACTATGTAACAGCATGATGGTATGCAGAATGAAGTCCAGCAATCTGCAATTTAGTAAACCTGCATGTGACTGTGAAGGACAAAGGGGCAATTAACTACATTCAAAATTTGGCATTCACTGGGTGAGAAAGCAGCCAAATTGGCGAGCAATAGCTACCATACCTACCAAAAGTACATTATAGGCTACCAAATAATTTGCTCTTACAAAGGAGGAGAGCAGTTAGCTAAAGTAGACCTGAGCCCCACAAAGCAAAAACAAAATGGTCATAGGGAACATGCCCCCCTGCATCTCATTGACCTGGAACTATACAGTGAAATAGCGGTGTGGGGTCCCCGGGCAGTGTGCGCATTGACTATTGAGGGCACAGATATGCAGTAGAGGCAACTTTGCATTGTTAGCCATTGGGCAAGATGAAAGAGGTCTAGCACTCTCCAATTTAGTAGGCCTGGATGTGACTGAGAGGAACAGAGGGCCTATTAACTGCAAGGAAATTTTTGCTGGGGCGTCCCTTGGGTGAGCAAACAGTTGAACTGACTAGGGTTAACCACCATACTCACCAAAAGTGCACTATAAGCTGACAAATTGATTGCCCTTTGAAAGGAGCAGTCCGCTACAGTAGAGCTGTAGCTTGAAGCACAAATGAGCCATAGGAGATATCCCTTCCACTGTGCCTCAGTAAAACTGTAACTATATGCATGTGCATTGACTAGGAGTTTGCAGCAATAGCATAAGGGCAATAAACCCCTATAAGAGAGACAATCTTTCAAATCATAACCAAGATGGACGTGAGGTCACAGAGATGCAGTAGAGGCACCAACGCATTGTCAGCCCCATGCACTTACAAAATGACAATGCTCGGCATGTGCAGGAATGTGGTAATGTTGCTTTTTAAATACAAAAAATTGAAAATGACCAATTTTACTGTAATAAACACACAATGTTAGCATTTCAGTAAGGGCTTGTTCACAGTTCTGGGGGGGGGGGGGGGGGGGGGGTTGCTAAAAAAAAGGCAGTTGAGCCATGCTTTTATCCACTAACCCCAGCTCCCCTCAAACCAAGACAGTAGCCCTGCCTCAAAAACATGGTTGCAAAATTGTCAGCTTGGGCTGAGACTAGAAAATAACAGTTGTATACCTATGGTCAGAGGATACTAGAGTTACGACATGGCTTGGCATGTGCAGGAATGTAGAACTCTTGACGCTTTAAAAATTGAATGAAAATGACAGATGTCACATAAAAAATGCAACATGAGTTTTCAGTAGGGGCTTGGTCACACCCATAGTCAAGTGTGGTAGTAAACATAGGCAGATGAGCTACTCCATTTGAATGCCCCTGGCTGCCCCCCTTAACCACTTGCCTACAGGGCACTTTCACCCCCTTCCTGCCCAGACCAATTTTCAGCTTTCTGCGCTCTCACATTTTGATTGACAATTACTCAGTCATGCAACACTGTACCCAAATGAAATTTGCGTCCTTTTTTTCACACAAATAGAGCTTTCCTTTGGTAGTATTTAATCACTAGTGGGTTTTAAATTTTTTTTTGTGCTGTAAATAAAAAAAAAGACTGAAAATTTTGTGAAAAAACCTTTTTCTTTGTTTCTGTCATAAAATTTTGCAAATTAGTAATTTTTCTTCATAAATTTTGGCCAAAATTTATACGGCTAAATATCTTCAGTAAAAATAACCCAAATTAGTGTACATTATTTGGTCTTTGTGAAAGTTATAGCGTCTACAAACTATGGTGCCAATCATTGAAAATTGATCACACCTGATGTACTGAAGGCCTATCTCATTTCTTGAGACACTAAGGGCACTTTTACAATGAGCCGTCCCGGGCGTCGCCCGTAAAGAACCGCTATTTTTAGCGGCGCTTTACCGTTGTTTTAGCAGCGCTTTTCGGCCGCTAGCAGGGGGCTTTTGACCCCCGCTAGCAGCTGAAAAAGGGTTAAAAGCGCCACCGCAGCGGAGCTTTGCCGGTGCTGCCCATTGATTTCAATGGGCAGGGGCGCTGTAGGAGCAGTGTGTGACAGGTGACAGATGAGGGTCAAGGATGGGTCACTGATTGCGGTCACTGAAGGGTGACTGATGAGTGAGAGGCGATCGTCACTGATGGGTGACAGGTGCACCGCTGATGGCAGTCTCTGACGGTGACAGGTGCACTTTATGGACACTGATGTGGTGACTTTTAGGTGACAGCTGCAATGGAGGGGTGGGGCGATGTGTCAGGTTCTCTTTATTATTTTATTTTTGTGTTGTTGGTGCAGACACTGACGCTACACAGATCGGTAACTCACTGCTCCTGGCTCTTCTCTCCTCACACTGGAAGGACAGCTAGTAACCAGTCTGTGTTTACATTTAAAGATTGGCTGTGAAGGGATCACAGCCGATCACGTGGTAAACAGCCACCAGCCATTGGCTGTTTACCCTTGTCAGTGACGAGCAGTGTTCCTGGGAACACGCCGCCACCGTAAAGACCGCGCAGCATGCTCCCGTTTGCGCGCATGTGCCTCTTAAAAAGGGGAGTATGATTTGTGATCAGCCGTGACATAATTGCGGCCGATCACGTGGTAAACAGCCATACCCAATGGCTGTTCACCCCTGTCGGTGACACGCTGTGTATTGGGGACATGCTGCCACTGACAGTCCAGGGCTGCGCACACGCGATCGCGGGCATGCCCTGTTTGAATGGGCCAACGTCATATGACGTCGGCCCAATATGAGAGCCACACCGCCCTGTCGTCATATTACGTCGGCCCAATACGAGAGCCACACCGCCCTGTCGTCATATGACGGTGGGCGGACGGCAACTGGTTAACAGAGTGGCTTGTACACATTTAATTATACCCCTTATCATATCTGGCAGGCAGTACCATCATCCAATGCAACCCACTGAAGTGAATTGGGCTGTGCCGCAATAGCCATGCAACCATATGTATTGCATGTTTGCAGCGTTTTACTGTGCAGGCTAGGGCCGTCTCGACTCAGGCAGAGAGTAGTGTGATGTGCATTTCCGAGCATTGCACTGCTTATGTTTTGTTTTTGTTTTTTTTTTGCAGTCTGAATGGGACACCTAGAACACCACCTGAACTACCACCTCACTGATAGCAACCTTCTAGATCCCTTTTGGTCTGGATTTTTTCTGCAACACTTTACAGAATCTACTTTCCTAAAACTCACTAATAACTTAAATGCTAAAACAAATAGTTACTACTAAATACTCATACTTTTAGACTTCTCTGCTGCCATTGATACAGCTGACCACCTCTTCCTCAAAAAAACTCCACTCCCTTGGCCTTTAGATCTTCGCTGGTTCTTCTCCTACCTATCTCACCGCACCTTCAGTGTCAACTACAACTCTACCTCCTCCTCCTCTCCTATTCCTGTTTCTGTAGGGGTTCCCCAAGGTTCTGTCCTGACCTTTTCTCTTCTCAATCTATTACTGCTACTCCTACGCTTCCAATAGCATTTCAATGTTGATGATCCCAAATCTATCTTTCTACCCCTCAGCTCATCAGATCAGTTTCCTTGCGCATCACTAAGGCCCCTTTCACACTGGGGTGGTAGGGGGCGTCGGCGGTAAAACAGCGCTATTTTTCACGCTGTTTTACCGTGGTATTCGGCCGCTAGCGGTGCGGTTTTAACCCCCCGCTGGCAGCCGGAAAAGGGTTAAAACCCCTCGTATAGCACGGCTATAGCCGCGGTATTGCCGCAGTATAGCCGCGCTGTCCCATTGATTTCAATGGGCAGGAGCGGTTTAGGAGCGGTGAATACACCGCTCCTTCACCGCTCCAAAGATGCGGCTTGCAGGAGATTTTTTCTTCTCCTGCCAGCGCACCGCTTCAGTGTGAAAGCCCTCGGGCTTTCACACTGAACAAACAGCGGAGGCTGTTTAGGGGCGGTTTGCAGGCGCTATTTTTAGCGCAATAACGCCTGCAAACCGCCCCAGTGTGAAAGGGGTCTTATTTACTAACTGAAAAATCAGTATGGATGCCCCACCACTTCTGCAGACTCAATCTTCCCAAAACTGAACTCATAATATTCCCCCTTCCCTGACTTCTCCATCAAGATCAATAGTACAGCTATCAGTCCCTCCCCTCATGCCCTGGTGCTGGGTGTAATCCTGAACTCTGACCTATCCTTTTGGCCACTGTCCACCTTATCCTCTGTAACAACTTCAAAATATGCCTCTTCCTAACCAACAGCACTACAAAGCTTCTAATTCACTCCCTGGTTATCTCTCACCTTGACCAAATCCCTCCTTGTTGGCCTACACAGGCTTTACCCACTTCAGCCCATCATGAGTGCTGCTGCAAGACTCATCCACCTTACTACTCCATTTATGCCAGCCCTCTCTGCCAATCCCCCATGGCTTCCGCTCACCCAACATATACAATTTAAAATACGAACAACAACCTACAAAGCCGTCCACAACTCTGCCCTCAGCTACATCACCTAATTCATCTCAATATAATCACGGACACCGTCCTTTTCGCCCCTACCAAGATCTACTTCTCTCTAGCTCCCTTGTCACCTCCTCCTATGGAGTTGAGAAAATCCAACTTTCTGATTTCTTGAATGACCAGGAGTCCCAGACATCCTGTCAATGCAGGGGTCTTGGTCACTGGAGGAATCCTGAATTCTTAAGGCCCATACACACGATCGGACTTTTTGACAACAAACATGCAAATTAGCTGTTTCAAGGCAACACCCGACCGTGTGTCGCTCCATCGGACAAACTTTTTCGGTTTTCATCGGACAAATGTTGGCTGTGTGAACAGACAAACTTGGCGGCAACAAAAGTCCGACGCCGGCAAGTCCGATCATGTGTACACAAAACCATCGGACTTTAGTACAAAGTACAAACACGCATGCTCAGAACCAATGCAAAAGATCAGACAACAATATAGAAGTTGACCAAAGGGTGGCGCCGGAGAATTGAACGTCCTCTTTTGAAGTGTCGTTGGTACGTTGAAACGTCACTACGTTCATGTTTGTTGCCTAAAAAGTCCTGCCGTGTGTATGCTTAACAAGTTCACGGCCAACGCCCTTTGTACTGAAATCCACGGGAAAGTTTGTATAAAGTCCAATCGTGTGTATGAGGCTTTATTGACATTCTGGAGTGATTTAGTTGTCTCTACTAAACTGGACATCTCGACTGGAGGGTCTTCCAATCAGTATTCAGTCAGACAATTGCACAGTAGTGGCAAACCTCAGCCATCAGGGAGGTCCCAGACGTTTTGCCATGGCAAGAGAAGTTAAAGTTAAGGATTCTGTCCTGGGCAGAACGTTATCTTCCAGCCTGTCCAGCAATTCACTTCCAATGCAAGGACAATTAGAAGGCAGGCTATCTTAGCTGGTGGTGTCTAGACAAGGTGGGGAATGCCGGATGTGGATCTCCAGCCTCCAGATACATCAAACTGGATAGATTTGTCTCCAGGTGGTGTGGGGTGGCTTTAAGTGTCACTAAACTGTCCCTTGGTAGTAAGCAAGCAGGGTATTGCACCTTGCTAGTCCTCCTCTATCAGACATGGGGGTGTAGTGGTTGAAGTTACTCACTCAGTCTCTTTGGAGATTCCGGAAGCTGAAGCAAATCTTTCACAGACCTCCTGCTGAACAGGTCCCACTCTTGGCTTCCAGGATGGCTTCAGCTAAGCCTTTCTGAGGCTGAAGGGGTTGTGAGCCTCTGCTCCCAATGTGACATGTGTGCAGGGGCACGGTCCTGAAGGCACCCGGAGTGAGTTTGGGGACATGCACCCACACGGATGTCACATTGGGAGCAGAGGCTGTGTCCGTGGAACCACTGTGACCCAATTGACATGTCTAGAACTGCCTGCATAGGGATGTGTGGAATACCTGAACGGCCTTCACAGGGGCGGACTGATAACTCCATGCCCCCAGGCAATAGGAAATGATGGGGCCCCCAGGCAATCAGAGATTATGGGGCCACACAGTATACACACACACAGTATACAATCACACAGTATACACATACATGTACACACAGTATACACAGACAGATGTAAAAAAAAAACACAGATTTATACATACTGTCCCTGGTTTTACTGAGGCTGGCAACCCTGATGGGGCCCCCTAGTGGCCCAGGGCCCTCAGGCAGTGCCCGAGTGGCTCAATGGTCAGTCCGCCCCTGGGCCTTCACACAGGGCACTGTGCATAGTGTATGTCCTGTGTAAATGAACCCTTAGATGGCAAAAAAGTTTTAACTGCTTCCCGCCTGCGATGTACTGTGGATGGGCCGCCGCTATCGGCAAAGCGAAGTGCCTGTACAATGCAGCCTACTTCTGGGTGTGTGTACACAGCAGGAGCCTGTCAGCAAGTCCTGGCCAATGATTCACGGCTGGGACCTGCTTATTGGCTGCTTGCAGTCACAGCCCAGAGCCCTGTACAGAGGGAGTGATGTGTCCGTTTCTCATCCCTGCAAAGGGATAAGAAACTGAGAGATCTTTAGTAAAAATCAGCACACTGTACACACATTGCACACAGGGGGTTATTTACTAAAGGCAAATCCACTTTGCACTACAAGTGCACTTGGAAGGGCAGTCGCTGTAGATCTGAGGGGGACATGCAAGGAAAATAAAAAAAATTGAATTTTAGCTTGTATGTGATTGGATGATAAAATGTGCAGAACTCCCCTCATTTCAGATCTTCCCCTCAGATTTACAGCGACTGCACTTCCATGTGCACTTGTAGTGCAGATTGGATTTGCCTTTAGTAAATCAACCCCATAGTTAGGCACACATTTAAAGTGGAGTTCCACCCAAAAGTGGAACTTCCACTCATCAGATTCCTCCCCCCCTCCGGTGTCACAGTTGGCACCTTTCAGGGGGGAGGGGGGTACAGATACCTGTATATTACAGGTATCTGTACCCACTTCCGGCATAGATAGCCGCAGAATCTGCGGTTATTTACGCCACTTCCTGCTCCCTCCCCGCTGGGAAACACACGGGTCCCAGAGACAGCAGGGACCATCCGTATTGCGTTGCGCGACTCGCGCATGCGCAGTAGGGAACCGGGAAGTGAAGCCGCGCGGCTTCACTTCCTGATTCCCTTACCGAAGATGGAGGCGGCAGCACCCGAGGACGGAGAGACGGTTCGGCCTCGGGTGCCGACATCGCGGGCGCCCTGGACAGGTGAGTGTCCATGTTTTAAAAGTCAGCAGCTGCAGTATTTGTAGCTGCTGACTTTTAAAAAAAAAAAATTTCGGCGGAGCTCCGCTTTAACTCCTTGATTTCCCTAGATGTTAATCCCTTTCCAGCCAGTGTCATTAGTACAGTGACGGTGTATAGTATTAGCACTGATCACTGTATTAGTGCCATTGGCGATGTCAGTGGCAGTTTGGGCCAGTTCACACCACATGCAGTCCAGTGCGTTTTTTTTCTTTACCAAAAATGCATTGAAAGTAGGTTATATGGTTTCCAATGGTATAGTTCACACCAGTCATTTCCAGGGCTTTCCAGTTCCAGAAAAAAAGTAGAACATGCTGGATTTTTCCTGCACTGGACTGTACTGGAATGCAGTTAAACGCATCAAAAGGACACCGGAATGCACTGGAACGCATCAAAAACACACCGGACCCCAGTACAGTGAAAAAAAAAAGAAAAAGGAAAAAAGAGGAAAAAAAGCATCTGAAATGCATACGGAAACACAAAAATGCAACGGAACACGCCAAAAACGCATCTGGAACAGATCTGGAGTGCGTTTTGGGTTGTGAATCATCCCTTAGTCAGTTCCCCCCCAGCATCAGTTAGAGTCAGATTGACCACTGCACTATAAGAGTCCTATTATTAGTTGCTTATTGCCACCATTAGTAGTATTTAAAAAAAAATCCAGTATATATACCATAATTGTAGGCATGGGAGTCCGCAGGTAGGGGCAAGGGGGGGCGAGTAACCCCCCTGGAATCGGCAAGGGTCCGCCGCGGCCGCATCTGTAGCTGTGCTGGCTCTCTGGGTTTCTTGTCCCCAGACGATGTCTAAGGAGACGAAACGCGTCGGATAGGACTCCATTGCCCTCATTTCACTTACCAAAAGCGCTGTTTTATCTACTCAAATGTGAGTTTTTCCAATTTTCAATTTTTATTGTGTATTTTACGGAATTACACTATGTGGCCTTCCTTGTTCCCCCCCTTTTTTTATCCATCTGCCATCCATACATACCGGGTCCCCATCCTTATGAGATACACCAGTCCAGGGACGGCCGTGTGTTCCTGTTACAGCCCCCAGAGGATTCCATACTTGCAGTGGTTGTTCCACTATACAAGCTTGTTTGACCCATCGAACGTATGTTCTTTCGGGTGCAAACATTCCGGTAAGCCTCCGTGCTGTTGGTGGTGGTGTTTCTTCACTTCAAGTTTACATTTGTCCACTATCAAGATTTTCACATAAAGTTTTTCATGGGACTTTTATTGATTTACTTTTCACTTGGACTTTGATTTAAATGCTGATTTCTTGTCACTGGGTTTGGATTGTATATATATTTACATATGTTTTGCATTCATTAGCGCTACACTTTTTGTTTTGTATAATATACACTTTTTGGATTTTTTTTTTTCTGGGCCGCCCACCGCATATATACTTCAGCAGGACGGCCCGGCTATGCAAAATCACGTACCTGATTGGACACAGCGGGAGCCAATCAGCGGGTCCAGCGGCCGTGATCCGCCGATCGTTGAGCGGAGAGACAGAGAAGCGGTCTGCCTATGTAAACAAGACAGTCCGCTGTTCTGTCAGGGAGCAAAAGAGAGATCTTGTGTTTCAGCTAAGCTGAAACACGGATATCTCTTTTCCTCCAGTATCTGTCCCCCATACAGTTAGTAAGCACCTCCCAGGGACACACTTAACCCTTTGATCACCCCTGGTGTCAACCCCTTCCCCGCCCCTTCATTTATACAGTGACAGTGCATTTCTTTAGCACTGATCACTGTATTAGTGTCACTGATCCCCAAGAAGCGTCACTTAGTGTCCAATTTGTCTGCCACAATGTCACAGTTCCGCTAAAAATCGCTGATCGCCGCCATTACTAGTAAACATAATAATAAAAAAAAAAGTCTCTAAATATATCCCATAGTTTGTAGACACTATATCTTTTGCGTAAACCAATCAATATATGTTTATTGGGATTTTTTTTTACCAAAAATTTATAGCAGAATACATATTGGCTTAAACTGATGAAGAAAAATTATTTTTTTTATATATTTTTTTTATATATTTTTTTTATGTTTTATAGCAAAAAGTGAAAAATATTGTTTTTTTTTTTTCAAAATTGTCAGTCATTGTTTTGTTTATAGCGCAAAAAAATGAAAACCGCAGAGGTGATCAAATACCACCAAACAAAAGCTCTATTTGTGGGAAAAAAAGGACATCAATATTATTTGTGTACAGCATCGCATGACCGCACAATTGTCAGTTAAAGCAACGCAGTGCCGTATCGTAAAAATGGTCAGGAAGGGGGTAAAACTTCCCAGGGCTGAAGTGGTTAATCAAAACCATGTAGAAGAATACATTTTGGCCAACAATATTGGTTGAACTGGATGGACCTTTTTTCAATCAGATTTTGTAACATTTAGGAAGAAATTAGATTTGTATTCAAATGCATTTATTTATTTGAAAGTTTATTGGATATTTTATAGCAAAAAGTAAAAAATATTGTTTCTTTTTTCAAAATGTTTGGCCTTTTTTGTTTGTTGTGGAAAAAATAAAAAACCCAGCGGTGATCAAATATCACCAAAGGAAAGCTCTATTTACATGATGAAAAATGATATCAATTTAATTTGGGTACAGCGTCACATGACCACGCAATTGCAAGTTAACCGCTTAAGGACCGCCCCATGTACATATACTATGGTGGGGGGACCCTTAAATGCAAAATCACGTACCTGTATGTGATTTTGTTCTTTGGCTCTGGAGCGTGTGCACGCGCCACCGGAGCCCTGCTCCTGCTGTGATTGGACCCAGCAAGAGCCAATCAGCGGGTCAGGCGGGAATACCCGGCGATCGTTCTGAGAAAGGCAGAATGGCGGTCTGCCTATGTAAACAAGGCAGATCGCCATTCTGCTAGTAAGGAAGACAGAGATCTTGTGTTTCTGCTAAACATACACAGATTTCTGTCTTCCTCCAGTTAAACCATCCCCCACACAGTTAGAAAACACTCGTAGGGAACACATTTAACCCTTTGATCGCCCCTGATGTTTACCCCTTCCCTGCCAGTGTCATTTATACAGTGACAGTGCATATTTTTTTTAGCACTGATCTCTGTATTGGTGTTGATGGTCCCCAGAAAAGTGTCAAAAGTGTCGGTTAGGTGTCCAATTTTTCTGCCGCAATGTCGCAGTCCCACTAAAAATCGCTGATCGCCACGATTACAAGTAAAATAAATAAAAATAAATAAAAAGTCCATAAATCTATCCCATAGTTTGTAGCTATAACTTTTGCGCAAACCAATGAATATACGCTTAGTGGGATTTTTACCAAAAATATGTAGCAGAATACATATTGGCCTAAATTGATGAAGAAATTTGATTTTTTTTACATTTTTTTTATTGGGAATGTTTTATAGCAGAATGTAAAAGATATATATTTTTTTTTTCAAAATTGACGCAATTTTTTTGTTTATAGCGCAAAAAATAAAAGCCGCAGAGGTGATCAAATACCACCAAAAGAAATCTCTATTTGTGGGGGAACAGGACATACAATTTATTTGGGTGCAGCGTTGCAGGACCGCGCGATTGTCAGTTAACTAGTTGCCGCCCGCCGTCAAATGACGGCGGGGTGGTGCGGCTCTCGTTTCGGGACGCCGTCATATGACGGGGTCCCAGAATGGCCACTCTTGCGCGCCCGCAGGATGCCGATCGCGGCCGCACCGTGTTTCTAGGACACGACATGACCCTGATCTCTGTAAAGAGCCGCGTCCGTGGCTCTTTAACCATGTGATCGGCTGTGTCCAATTACAGCCGGTCACATGTAAACACGGAGATGCCGGTAATCGGTGCTCCTCGTCTCACACTGACTGTGCGTGTGGTGAGGAGAGCCGATCAGCGGCATCTCCTCACAGGAGACATCTACACATGTAATCAGGGCACTGATCATCAGTGCCCTGATTACAATAGTGACACCAGTGCCACAAATCAGTGCCCACCACTGCCCACAAGTGCCACCAATCAGTGCCCATTAGTGATGCCAGTCTATGCTGGCTATCAGTGCTGCCCATCACTGCTGTCCATCAATGCCCATTAGTGCCACCCATCAATGCCCATCAGTACCGCCTATCTGTGCCGCCTATCAGTGCCCACCAGTGGTGCTTATCAGTGCCCACCAGTGCTGCCTATCAGTGACACCTATTAGTACCCATCAGTATGACCTATCAGTGCCATCTCATCAATGCCCACCAGTTCAGCCTATCATTGCCACCTCATCAGTGCCCATCAGTGCCGCCTCATCAGCGCACATCAGTGAAGGAGAAAAATTACTTAATTACAAAATTTACTGAAAGACTAAGTAAAAAAAAAATGTTTTTCAAATTTTTTTTGGTCTTTTTTTTTAGTAAAAAATAAAAAACTCAGCAGTGAATAAATACCACTAAAAGAAAGAAAATGATAAAAATGTCATCTGAGTACAGTGTTGAATGACAGCGCTGAAAAATGTCCTGGGCAGGAGGGGGGTGTAAGTGGTTAAAGTCATGCAGGGCCGTATTGCAAAAAATGGCCTGATCGCGAAGGGGGGTAAATCTTCTGGGGCTGAAGTGGTAAAGTAGTGCAGTGATTAATAGCAAAAAAATGACCCTTAGTGGTTGATGGATAGGACTTTCTTTTTGGAGGAAAGGTGATGTAAAGATGAACCATCCCTTTAAACTGTCACCGGGACACGTGTCCCCATTGGAGGATTTCTGCATATATTTTGGGGAGAAGTCATCACCATGATAAACGGAGGGGGGGGGGACACAGACAGAGGGGGGGACACAGACAGAGGGGGGGGACACAGACAGAGGGGGGGACACAGACAGAGGGGGGGACACAGACAGAGGGGGGGGACACAGACAGAGGGGGGGGACACAGACAGAGGGGGGGGACACAGACAGAGGGGGGGGACACAGACAGAGGGGGGGACACAGACAGAGGGGGGGGACACAGACAGAGGGGGGGACACAGACAGAGGGGGGGGACACAGACAGAGGGGGGGGACACAGACAGAGGGGGGGGGACACAGACAGAGGGGGGGGGACACAGACAGAGGGGGGGACACAGACAGAGGGGGGGACACAGACAGAGGGGGGGGGACACAGACAGAGGGGGGGGGACACAGACAGAGGGGGGGGGACACAGACAGAGGGGGGGGGACACAGACAGAGGGGGGGACACAGACAGAGGGGGGGGGGCACAGACAGAGGGAGGTTCTCTCCAAGGAGATCTGAGTTTGGAGTGACTTTATTTTGGAGGAGTTCAGCCAATGTGTGTAGCTGACATTCTCCTCCATCCCATGTGATCACAGCCCAGAGTCCTCCGACCTACAGAGGTCCACATGACAAAGAGCCTGTGCAGCAGTCAGCCTCCCCTAGAGGCCAGTACAGGGGGGATGGATGGATGGATGGACGGGGCTGTGCTCTCCCCTCCTCCTCCCGATCACACGTCCCTCCTCCTCCCTCCTCTGACACGTCCCTCCCGGTGTACACGGATGGCCTCCTCCGCTCTCCTGCTTCTTCTTCTCCTCCTTCCCGGCCCGCTGCTGGCCGCCGATCCTTCCCATCCCTCCCTGGTCATCGCCCTCCTCGCCCGGAATGCGGCGCATGCTCTGCCCTACAGCCTGGGGGCGCTAGAGAGACTGGACTACCCCAAGGAGAGGATCTCTATATGGTGAGGGGCTGTGTGCATGGGGTGGGGGTTGTACCCTGGGGGGGGGGGGGGGGGGCTTTATCAAGTGGGGAGAAGAGTTCTACCCTGTGGGGAATGCTGCATTCTGTGGGGGGATTGGTTGTACCCTGGGGGGGGGGGGATATATAAAGTGGGGGGAGGGGTCATAAGTTGGAGGTTGTATGAAGTGAGGGAGGGATCATAAGTTACACCTGGGGGGGGGGGGGATAGATGAGAAGCTGTCAGTGGTCTTCTGCTGGGATGGATAATTGGGGGGGATAGATGAGAAGCTTCAGTGGTCTTCTGCTGGGATGGATAATTGGGGGGGGGGGGGGGTAGATGAGAAACTTCAATGGTCTTCTGCTGGGATGGATAATTGGGGGGGGGGGGGGTAGATGAGAAGCTGTCAGTGGTCTTTTGGTGGATGAATAATTGGGGGGGGGATAGATGAGAAGCTGTCAGTGGTCTTTTGGTGGATGAATAATTGGGGGGGGGGGATAGATGAGAAGCTGTCAGTGGTCTTCTGCTGGGATGGATAATTGGGGGGGGGGGGGGTAGATGAGAAGCTGTCAGTGGTCTTTTGGTGGATGAATAATTGGGGGGGGGATAGATGAGAAGCTGTCAGTGGTCTTCTGCTGGGATGAATAATTTGGGGGGATAGATGAGAAGCTGCAGTGGTCTTCTGCTGGGATGAATAATTTGGGGGGATAGATGAGAAGCTTCAGTGGTCTTCTGCTGGGATGGATAATTGGGGGGGGGGGGTAGATGAGAGGCTGTCAGTGGTCTTTTGGTGGATGAATAATTGGGGGGGGGGGGATAGATGAGAAGCTGTCAGTGGTCTTTTGGTGGATGAATAATTGGGGGGGGGGGGATAGATGAGAAGCTGTAGGTGGTCTTTTGGTGGATGAATAATTGGGGGGGGGGGGATAGATGAGAAGCTGTAGGTGGTCTTTTGGTGGATGAATAATTGGGGGGGGGATAGATGAGAAGCTGTCAGTGGTCTTTTGGTGGATGAATAATTGGGGGGGGGGATAGATGAGAAGCTGTCAGTGGTCTTTTGGTGGATGAATAATTGGGGGGGGGGGAGATAGATGAGAAGCTGTCGGTCTTTTGGTGGATGAATAATTTGGGAGGGATAGATGAGAAGCTTCAGTGGTCTTCTGCTGGGATGAATAATTTAGGGGGGGGGGGGGGTAGATGAGAAACTTCAATGGTCTTCTGCTGGGATGGATAATTGGGGGGGGGGGGTAGATGAGAAGCTGTCAGTGGTCTTTTGGTGGATGAATAATTGGGGGGGGATAGATGAGAAGCTGTCAGTGGTCTTTTGGTGGATGAATAATTGGGGGGGGGGATAGATGAGAAGCTGTCAGTGGTCTTCTGCTGGGATGGATAATTGGGGGGGGGGGGGGGGATAGATGAGAAGCTGTCAGTGGTCTTTTGGTGGATGAATAATTGGGGGGGGGGGTAGATGAGAAGCTGTCAGTGGTCTTCTGCTGGGATGGATAATTGGGGGGGGGGGGTAGATGAGAAGCTGTCAGTGGTCTTTTGGTGGATGAATAATTGGGGGGGGGGATAGATGAGAAGCTGTCAGTGGTCTTCTGCTGGGATGAATAATTTGGGGGGATAGATGAGAAGCTTCAGTGGTCTTCTGCTGGGATGGATAATTGGGGGGGGGGGGGGTAGATGAGAAGCTGTCAGTGGTCTTTTGGTGGATGAATAATTGGGGGGGGGATAGATGAGAAGCTGTCAGTGGTCTTTTGGTGGATGAATAATTGGGGGGGGGGGATAGATGAGAAGCTGTCAGTGGTCTTCTGCTGGGATGGATAATTGGGGGGGGGGGATAGATGAGAAGCTGTCAGTGGTCTTTTGGTGGATGAATAATTGGGGGGGGGGTAGATGAGAAGCTGTCAGTGGTCTTCTGCTGGGATGGATAATTGGGGGGGGGGGGTAGATGAGAAGCTGTCAGTGGTCTTTTGGTGGATGAATAATTGGGGGGGGGATAGATGAGAAGCTGTCAGTGGTCTTCTGCTGGGATGAATAATTTGGGGGGATAGATGAGAAGCTGCAGTGGTCTTCTGCTGGGATGAATAATTTGGGGGGATAGATGAGAAGCTTCAGTGGTCTTCTGCTGGGATGGATAATTGGGGGGGGGGGGGGTAGATGAGAGGCTGTCAGTGGTCTTTTGGTGGATGAATAATTGGGGGGGGGGGATAGATGAGAAGCTGTCAGTGGTCTTTTGGTGGATGAATAATTGGGGGGGGGGGATAGATGAGAAGCTGTAGGTGGTCTTTTGGTGGATGAATAATTGGGGGGGGGGATAGATGAGAAGCTGTCAGTGGTCTTTTGGTGGATGAATAATTGGGGGGGGGGGATAGATGAGAAGCTGTCAGTGGTCTTTTGGTGGATGAATAATTGGGGGGGGGGGAGATAGATGAGAAGCTGTCGGTCTTTTGGTGGATGAATAATTTGGGAGGGATAGATGAGAAGCTTCAGTGGTCTTCTGCTGGGATGAATAATTTAGGGGGGGGGGGGGGGTAGATGAGAAACTTCAATGGTCTTCTGCTGGGATGGATAATTGGGGGGGGGGGGGGTAGATGAGAAGCTGTCAGTGGTCTTTTGGTGGATGAATAATTGGGGGGGGATAGATGAGAAGCTGTCAGTGGTCTTTTGGTGGATGAATAATTGGGGGGGGGGATAGATGAGAAGCTGTCAGTGGTCTTCTGCTGGGATGGATAATTGGGGGGGGGGGGGGGGATAGATGAGAAGCTGTCAGTGGTCTTTTGGTGGATGAATAATTGGGGGGGGGTAGATGAGAAGCTGTCAGTGGTCTTCTGCTGGGATGGATAATTGGGGGGGGGGGTAGATGAGAAGCTGCAGTGGTCTTCTGCTGGGATGAATAATTTAGGGGGGGGGGGGGTAGATGAGAAGCTTCAGTGGTCTTCTGCTGGGATGGATAATTGGGGGGGGGGGGGTAGATGAGAAGCTGTCAGTGGTCTTTTGGTGGATGAATAATTGGGGGGGGGATAGATGAGAAGCTGTCAGTGGTCTTTTGGTGGATGAATAATTGGGGGGGGGGATAGATGAGAAGCTGTCAGTGGTCTTCTGCTGGGATGGATAATTGGGGGGGGGGGGGGGTAGATGAGAAGCTGTCAGTGGTCTTTTGGTGGATGAATAATTGGGGGGGGGATAGATGAGAAGCTGTCAGTGGTCTTCTGCTGGGATGAATAATTTGGGGGGATAGATGAGAAGCTGCAGTGGTCTTCTGCTGGGATGAATAATTTGGGGGGATAGATGAGAAGCTTCAGTGGTCTTCTGCTGGGATGGATAATTGGGGGGGGGGGGTAGATGAGAGGCTGTCAGTGGTCTTTTGGTGGATGAATAATTGGGGGGGGGGGGGATAGATGAGAAGCTGTCAGTGGTCTTTTGGTGGATGAATAATTGGGGGGGGGGGATAGATGAGAAGCTGTAGGTGGTCTTTTGGTGGATGAATAATTGGGGGGGGGATAGATGAGAAGCTGTCAGTGGTCTTTTGGTGGATGAATAATTGGGGGGGGGATAGATGAGAAGCTGTCAGTGGTCTTTTGGTGGATGAATAATTGGGGGGGGGGGAGATAGATGAGAAGCTGTCGGTCTTTTGGTGGATGAATAATTTGGGAGGGATAGATGAGAAGCTTCAGTGGTCTTCTGCTGGGATGAATAATTTAGGGGGGGGGGGGGTAGATGAGAAACTTCAATGGTCTTCTGCTGGGATGGATAATTGGGGGGGGGGGGTAGATGAGAAGCTGTCAGTGGTCTTTTGGTGGATGAATAATTGGGGGGGGATAGATGAGAAGCTGTCAGTGGTCTTTTGGTGGATGAATAATTGGGGGGGGGATAGATGAGAAGCTGTCAGTGGTCTTCTGCTGGGATGGATAATTGGGGGGGGGGGGATAGATGAGAAGCTGTCAGTGGTCTTTTGGTGGATGAATAATTGGGGGGGGGGTAGATGAGAAGCTGTCAGTGGTCTTCTGCTGGGATGGATAATTGGGGGGGGGGGGGGGTAGATGAGAAGCTTCAGTGGTCTTCTGCTGGGATGGATAATTGGGGGGGGGGGGGGTAGATGAGAAGCTGTCAGTGGTCTTTTGGTGGATGAATAATTGGGGGGGGGGATAGATGAGAAGCTGTCAGTGGTCTTCTGCTGGGATGAATAATTTGGGGGGGATAGATGAGAAGCTTCAGTGGTCTTCTGCTGGGATGGATAATTGGGGGGGGGGGGTAGATGAGAAGCTGTCAGTGGTCTTTTGGTGGATGAATAATTGGGGGGGGGATAGATGAGAAGCTGTCAGTGGTCTTTTGGTGGATGAATAATTGGGGGGGGGGGATAGATGAGAAGCTGTCAGTGGTCTTCTGCTGGGATGGATAATTGGGGGGGGGGGATAGATGAGAAGCTGTCAGTGGTCTTTTGGTGGATGAATAATTGGGGGGGGTAGATGAGAAGCTGTCAGTGGTCTTCTGCTGGGATGGATAATTGGGGGGGGGGGGTAGATGAGAAGCTGTCAGTGGTCTTTTGGTGGATGAATAATTGGGGGGGGGGGATAGATGAGAAGCTGTCAGTGGTCTTTTGGTGGATGAATAATTGGGGGGGGGGGAGATAGATGAGAAGCTGTCGGTCTTTTGGTGGATGAATAATTTGGGAGGGATAGATGAGAAGCTTCAGTGGTCTTCTGCTGGGATGAATAATTTAGGGGGGGGGGGGGGGTAGATGAGAAACTTCAATGGTCTTCTGCTGGGATGGATAATTGGGGGGGGGGGGTAGATGAGAAGCTGTCAGTGGTCTTTTGGTGGATGAATAATTGGGGGGGGATAGATGAGAAGCTGTCAGTGGTCTTTTGGTGGATGAATAATTGGGGGGGGGGATAGATGAGAAGCTGTCAGTGGTCTTCTGCTGGGATGGATAATTGGGGGGGGGGGGGGGGGGATAGATGAGAAGCTGTCAGTGGTCTTTTGGTGGATGAATAATTGGGGGGGGGGGGTAGATGAGAAGCTGTCAGTGGTCTTCTGCTGGGATGGATAATTGGGGGGGGGGGTAGATGAGAAGCTGCAGTGGTCTTCTGCTGGGATGAATAATTTAGGGGGGGGGGGTAGATGAGAAGCTTCAGTGGTCTTCTGCTGGGATGGATAATTGGGGGGGGGGGGGTAGATGAGAAGCTGTCAGTGGTCTTTTGGTGGATGAATAATTGGGGGGGGGATAGATGAGAAGCTGTCAGTGGTCTTTTGGTGGATGAATAATTGGGGGGGGGGGGATAGATGAGAAGCTGTCAGTGGTCTTCTGCTGGGATGGATAATTGGGGGGGGGGGGTAGATGAGAAGCTGTCAGTGGTCTTTTGGTGGATGAATAATTGGGGGGGGGATAGATGAGAAGCTGTCAGTGGTCTTCTGCTGGGATGAATAATTTGGGGGGATAGATGAGAAGCTGCAGTGGTCTTCTGCTGGGATGAATAATTTGGGGGGATAGATGAGAAGCTTCAGTGGTCTTCTGCTGGGATGGATAATTGGGGGGGGGGGTAGATGAGAGGCTGTCAGTGGTCTTTTGGTGGATGAATAATTGGGGGGGGGGGGATAGATGAGAAGCTGTCAGTGGTCTTTTGGTGGATGAATAATTGGGGGGGGGGATAGATGAGAAGCTGTAGGTGGTCTTTTGGTGGATGAATAATTGGGGGGGGGATAGATGAGAAGCTGTCAGTGGTCTTTTGGTGGATGAATAATTGGGGGGGGGGATAGATGAGAAGCTGTCAGTGGTCTTTTGGTGGATGAATAATTGGGGGGGGGGGAGATAGATGAGAAGCTGTCGGTCTTTTGGTGGATGAATAATTTGGGGAGGGATAGATGAGAAGCTTCAGTGGTCTTCTGCTGGGATGAATAATTTAGGGGGGGGGGGGGTAGATGAGAAACTTCAATGGTCTTCTGCTGGGATGGATAATTGGGGGGGGGGGGTAGATGAGAAGCTGTCAGTGGTCTTTTGGTGGATGAATAATTGGGGGGGGATAGATGAGAAGCTGTCAGTGGTCTTTTGGTGGATGAATAATTGGGGGGGGGGATAGATGAGAAGCTGTCAGTGGTCTTCTGCTGGGATGGATAATTGGGGGGGGGGGGGGATAGATGAGAAGCTGTCAGTGGTCTTTTGGTGGATGAATAATTGGGGGGGGGGTAGATGAGAAGCTGTCAGTGGTCTTCTGCTGGGATGGATAATTGGGGGGGGGGGGGGGGTAGATGAGAAGCTTCAGTGGTCTTCTGCTGGGATGGATAATTGGGGGGGGGGGGGGTAGATGAGAAGCTGTCAGTGGTCTTTTGGTGGATGAATAATTGGGGGGGGGGATAGATGAGAAGCTGTCAGTGGTCTTCTGCTGGGATGAATAATTTGGGGGGATAGATGAGAAGCTTCAGTGGTCTTCTGCTGGGATGGATAATTGGGGGGGGGGGGGGTAGATGAGAAGCTGTCAGTGGTCTTTTGGTGGATGAATAATTGGGGGGGGGATAGATGAGAAGCTGTCAGTGGTCTTTTGGTGGATGAATAATTGGGGGGGGGGGATAGATGAGAAGCTGTCAGTGGTCTTCTGCTGGGATGGATAATTGGGGGGGGGGATAGATGAGAAGCTGTCAGTGGTCTTTTGGTGGATGAATAATTGGGGGGGGGGTAGATGAGAAGCTGTCAGTGGTCTTCTGCTGGGATGGATAATTGGGGGGGGGGGGGTAGATGAGAAGCTGTCAGTGGTCTTTTGGTGGATGAATAATTGGGGGGGGGATAGATGAGAAGCTGTCAGTGGTCTTCTGCTGGGATGAATAATTTGGGGGGATAGATGAGAAGCTGCAGTGGTCTTCTGCTGGGATGAATAATTTGGGGGGATAGATGAGAAGCTTCAGTGGTCTTCTGCTGGGATGGATAATTGGGGGGGGGGGGGTAGATGAGAGGCTGTCAGTGGTCTTTTGGTGGATGAATAATTGGGGGGGGGGATAGATGAGAAGCTGTCAGTGGTCTTTTGTGGATGAATAATTGGGGGGGGGGGATAGATGAGAAGCTGTAGGTGGTCTTTTGGTGGATGAATAATTGGGGGGGGGGATAGATGAGAAGCTGTCAGTGGTCTTTTGGTGGATGAATAATTGGGGGGGGGATAGATGAGAAGCTGTCAGTGGTCTTTTGGTGGATGAATAATTGGGGGGGGGGGAGATAGATGAGAAGCTGTCGGTCTTTTGGTGGATGAATAATTTGGGAGGGATAGATGAGAAGCTTCAGTGGTCTTCTGCTGGGATGAATAATTTAGGGGGGGGGGGGTAGATGAGAAACTTCAATGGTCTTCTGCTGGGATGGATAATTGGGGGGGGGGGGTAGATGAGAAGCTGTCAGTGGTCTTTTGGTGGATGAATAATTGGGGGGGATAGATGAGAAGCTGTCAGTGGTCTTTTGGTGGATGAATAATTGGGGGGGGGGATAGATGAGAAGCTGTCAGTGGTCTTCTGCTGGGATGGATAATTGGGGGGGGGGGGGGATAGATGAGAAGCTGTCAGTGGTCTTTTGGTGGATGAATAATTGGGGGGGGGGTAGATGAGAAGCTGTCAGTGGTCTTCTGCTGGGATGGATAATTGGGGGGGGGGGGTAGATGAGAAGCTGCAGTGGTCTTCTGCTGGGATGAATAATTTAGGGGGGGGGGTAGATGAGAAGCTTCAGTGGTCTTCTGCTGGGATGGATAATTGGGGGGGGGGGGTAGATGAGAAGCTGTCAGTGGTCTTTTGGTGGATGAATAATTGGGGGGGGGATAGATGAGAAGCTGTCAGTGGTCTTTTGGTGGATGAATAATTGGGGGGGGGATAGATGAGAAGCTGTCAGTGGTCTTCTGCTGGGATGGATAATTGGGGGGGGGGGGTAGATGAGAAGCTGTCAGTGGTCTTTTGGTGGATGAATAATTGGGGGGGGGGATAGATGAGAAGCTGTCAGTGGTCTTCTGCTGGGATGAATAATTTGGGGGGATAGATGAGAAGCTGCAGTGGTCTTCTGCTGGGATGAATAATTTGGGGGGATAGATGAGAAGCTTCAGTGGTCTTCTGCTGGGATGGATAATTGGGGGGGGGGGTAGATGAGAGGCTGTCAGTGGTCTTTTGGTGGATGAATAATTGGGGGGGGGGGGATAGATGAGAAGCTGTCAGTGGTCTTTTGGTGGATGAATAATTGGGGGGGGGGGGATAGATGAGAAGCTGTAGGTGGTCTTTTGGTGGATGAATAATTGGGGGGGGGGATAGATGAGAAGCTGTCAGTGGTCTTTTGGTGGATGAATAATTGGGGGGGGGGATAGATGAGAAGCTGTCAGTGGTCTTTTGGTGGATGAATAATTGGGGGGGGGGGAGATAGATGAGAAGCTGTCGGTCTTTTGGTGGATGAATAATTTGGGAGGGATAGATGAGAAGCTTCAGTGGTCTTCTGCTGGGATGAATAATTTAGGGGGGGGGGGGGGTAGATGAGAAACTTCAATGGTCTTCTGCTGGGATGGATAATTGGGGGGGGGGGTAGATGAGAAGCTGTCAGTGGTCTTTTGGTGGATGAATAATTGGGGGGGGATAGATGAGAAGCTGTCAGTGGTCTTTTGGTGGATGAATAATTGGGGGGGGGGATAGATGAGAAGCTGTCAGTGGTCTTCTGCTGGGATGGATAATTGGGGGGGGGGGGGGGATAGATGAGAAGCTGTCAGTGGTCTTTTGGTGGATGAATAATTGGGGGGGGGGTAGATGAGAAGCTGTCAGTGGTCTTCTGCTGGGATGGATAATTGGGGGGGGGGGGTAGATGAGAAGCTTCAGTGGTCTTCTGCTGGGATGGATAATTGGGGGGGGGGGGGGTAGATGAGAAGCTGTCAGTGGTCTTTGGTGGATGAATAATTGGGGGGGGGGATAGATGAGAAGCTGTCAGTGGTCTTCTGCTGGGATGAATAATTTGGGGGGATAGATGAGAAGCTTCAGTGGTCTTCTGCTGGGATGGATAATTGGGGGGGGGGGGGGGGGTAGATGAGAAGCTGTCAGTGGTCTTTTGGTGGATGAATAATTGGGGGGGGGATAGATGAGAAGCTGTCAGTGGTCTTTTGGTGGATGAATAATTGGGGGGGGGGGGATAGATGAGAAGCTGTCAGTGGTCTTCTGCTGGATGGATAATTGGGGGGGGGGGATAGATGAGAAGCTGTCAGTGGTCTTTTGGTGGATGAATAATTGGGGGGGGGTAGATGAGAAGCTGTCAGTGGTCTTCTGCTGGGATGGATAATTGGGGGGGGGGGGGTAGATGAGAAGCTGTCAGTGGTCTTTTGGTGGATGAATAATTGGGGGGGGGATAGATGAGAAGCTGTCAGTGGTCTTTTGGTGGATGAATAATTGGGGGGGGGGGAGATAGATGAGAAGCTGTCGGTCTTTTGGTGGATGAATAATTTGGGAGGGATAGATGAGAAGCTTCAGTGGTCTTCTGCTGGGATGAATAATTTAGGGGGGGGGGGGGTAGATGAGAAACTTCAATGGTCTTCTGCTGGGATGGATAATTGGGGGGGGGGGGTAGATGAGAAGCTGTCAGTGGTCTTTTGGTGGATGAATAATTGGGGGGGGATAGATGAGAAGCTGTCAGTGGTCTTTTGGTGGATGAATAATTGGGGGGGGGGATAGATGAGAAGCTGTCAGTGGTCTTCTGCTGGGATGGATAATTGGGGGGGGGGGGGGGGGATAGATGAGAAGCTGTCAGTGGTCTTTTGGTGGATGAATAATTGGGGGGGGGGTAGATGAGAAGCTGTCAGTGGTCTTCTGCTGGGATGGATAATTGGGGGGGGGGTAGATGAGAAGCTGCAGTGGTCTTCTGCTGGGATGAATAATTTAGGGGGGGGGGGGTAGATGAGAAGCTTCAGTGGTCTTCTGCTGGGATGGATAATTGGGGGGGGGGGGTAGATGAGAAGCTGTCAGTGGTCTTTTGGTGGATGAATAATTGGGGGGGGGATAGATGAGAAGCTGTCAGTGGTCTTTTGGTGGATGAATAATTGGGGGGGGGGGATAGATGAGAAGCTGTCAGTGGTCTTCTGCTGGGATGGATAATTGGGGGGGGGGGGGGTAGATGAGAAGCTGTCAGTGGTCTTTTGGTGGATGAATAATTGGGGGGGGGATAGATGAGAAGCTGTCAGTGGTCTTCTGCTGGGATGAATAATTTGGGGGATAGATGAGAAGCTGCAGTGGTCTTCTGCTGGGATGAATAATTTGGGGGGATAGATGAGAAGCTTCAGTGGTCTTCTGCTGGGATGGATAATTGGGGGGGGGGGGTAGATGAGAGGCTGTCAGTGGTCTTTTGGTGGATGAATAATTGGGGGGGGGGGGATAGATGAGAAGCTGTCAGTGGTCTTTTGGTGGATGAATAATTGGGGGGGGGGGGATAGATGAGAAGCTGTAGGTGGTCTTTTGGTGGATGAATAATTGGGGGGGGGGGATAGATGAGAAGCTGTCAGTGGTCTTTTGGTGGATGAATAATTGGGGGGGGGGATAGATGAGAAGCTGTCAGTGGTCTTTTGGTGGATGAATAATTGGGGGGGGGGGAGATAGATGAGAAGCTGTCGGTCTTTTGGTGGATGAATAATTTGGGAGGGATAGATGAGAAGCTTCAGTGGTCTTCTGCTGGGATGAATAATTTAGGGGGGGGGGGGTAGATGAGAAACTTCAATGGTCTTCTGCTGGGATGGATAATTGGGGGGGGGGGGTAGATGAGAAGCTGTCAGTGGTCTTTTGGTGGATGAATAATTGGGGGGGGATAGATGAGAAGCTGTCAGTGGTCTTTTGGTGGATGAATAATTGGGGGGGGGGATAGATGAGAAGCTGTCAGTGGTCTTCTGCTGGGATGGATAATTGGGGGGGGGGGATAGATGAGAAGCTGTCAGTGGTCTTTTGGTGGATGAATAATTGGGGGGGGGGTAGATGAGAAGCTGTCAGTGGTCTTCTGCTGGGATGGATAATTGGGGGGGGGGGGTAGATGAGAAGCTTCAGTGGTCTTCTGCTGGGATGGATAATTGGGGGGGGGGGGGGTAGATGAGAAGCTGTCAGTGGTCTTTTGGTGGATGAATAATTGGGGGGGGGGATAGATGAGAAGCTGTCAGTGGTCTTCTGCTGGGATGAATAATTTGGGGGGATAGATGAGAAGCTTCAGTGGTCTTCTGCTGGGATGGATAATTGGGGGGGGGGGGGGGGTAGATGAGAAGCTGTCAGTGGTCTTTTGGTGGATGAATAATTGGGGGGGGGATAGATGAGAAGCTGTCAGTGGTCTTTTGGTGGATGAATAATTGGGGGGGGGGGGATAGATGAGAAGCTGTCAGTGGTCTTCTGCTGGGATGGATAATTGGGGGGGGGGGATAGATGAGAAGCTGTCAGTGGTCTTTTGGTGGATGAATAATTGGGGGGGGGTAGATGAGAAGCTGTCAGTGGTCTTCTGCTGGGATGGATAATTGGGGGGGGGGGGGTAGATGAGAAGCTGTCAGTGGTCTTTTGGTGGATGAATAATTGGGGGGGGGATAGATGAGAAGCTGTCAGTGGTCTTCTGCTGGGATGAATAATTTGGGGGGATAGATGAGAAGCTGCAGTGGTCTTCTGCTGGGATGAATAATTTGGGGGGATAGATGAGAAGCTTCAGTGGTCTTCTGCTGGGATGGATAATTGGGGGGGGGGGGGTAGATGAGAGGCTGTCAGTGGTCTTTTGGTGGATGAATAATTGGGGGGGGGGGGGATAGATGAGAAGCTGTCAGTGGTCTTTTGGTGGATGAATAATTGGGGGGGGGGATAGATGAGAAGCTGTAGGTGGTCTTTTGGTGGATGAATAATTGGGGGGGGGGATAGATGAGAAGCTGTCAGTGGTCTTTTGGTGGATGAATAATTGGGGGGGGGGATAGATGAGAAGCTGTCAGTGGTCTTTTGGTGGATGAATAATTGGGGGGGGGGGAGATAGATGAGAAGCTGTCGGTCTTTTGGTGGATGAATAATTTGGGAGGGATAGATGAGAAGCTTCAGTGGTCTTCTGCTGGGATGAATAATTTAGGGGGGGGGGGGTAGATGAGAAACTTCAATGGTCTTCTGCTGGGATGGATAATTGGGGGGGGGGGTAGATGAGAAGCTGTCAGTGGTCTTTTGGTGGATGAATAATTGGGGGGGGATAGATGAGAAGCTATCAGTGGTCTTTTGGTGGATGAATAATTGGGGGGGGGGATAGATGAGAAGCTGTCAGTGGTCTTCTGCTGGGATGGATAATTGGGGGGGGGGGGATAGATGAGAAGCTGTCAGTGGTCTTTTGGTGGATGAATAATTGGGGGGGGGGTAGATGAGAAGCTGTCAGTGGTCTTCTGCTGGGATGGATAATTGGGGGGGGGGGGGTAGATGAGAAGCTGCAGTGGTCTTCTGCTGGGATGAATAATTTAGGGGGGGGGGGTAGATGAGAAGCTTCAGTGGTCTTCTGCTGGGATGGATAATTGGGGGGGGGGGGGTAGATGAGAAGCTGTCAGTGGTCT